>VXAL01005084.1:787209-810416 GCA_013399475.1 Chauna torquata | reverse complement strand
GATATTTTAGACATCTCTGAAGACAACTTATTTTATAAAAGATTGACTATCCTGTTAAGAGCGTGTACAGTTTTTATGCTGTTTTATTTGACTTAAAGGCTGGAAGACAGAAACAAAGTGAGTTCAGGCAAATTCACTGTAGTGTAATTTATTTATAGTGCCTTTTTTCCTTGAAGGAAAATACCTACTTTAAGATGTATTTTAAGACTGAAATTTTGTTCTTCAGTACTTGTCATACAGTAGAATGGAACCACTGAGCTGGTTTTGTTTCTGATACCTGAAATGAAAATACTGTGTTCTAAAATTGTCACTTTTTTCAGCTTTATTATCTGTAGCTTATTATGTACATTGTATCCTTTAGCACTGTCTGTGTTATAGCAAAATATTATTACCTGCAATGTGTTTTAACACTGATTAGAAGTGATGTTAAACATTGCAGAATTCATTTGCATGTTCTTACTGTGCACTAATAGATTGTTTTCATTTCAGTTGTGTCTAAAATATCTTTATATTCTTAACTAGATTCTCAGTTTAAACGGAGGAAGGAAAAGGGTGACAGGTCTTTGTTTTGCTGTTTAAGGGTAAGGTAGTTAAAAGAGCACTGTGAGCTTGCTGTGTGGAGAAACTGCTAAAGGAAGGTAGCACTTTCTACAGTTTTAAAGATTCTGATCTGATTTAGGAAAACGTGGTAATTTCAGAAAGCAGCTGCAGTAAGTAAGGGTGCTTAAACACATGTTCATCCTAAAGGATATGCTTTGAGGTTACTACATGTGAATTCTGTTGAATGGTCACACTTCCCAGAAATGAGGTGTGTAATTCTGGAAGATACAGCTCACTTCATTGCTAGTTGGACCAGCTGAAATCCGGTAAGAAATAATTTTACTTGTAACTGTTCATTGTAATGAAAGACTGTCACCCTGAATTCCCGAGAATGCCAGTTTTGTGTCCTTGCATCCTGCAAGTATGTAAAAATACTTCTTTACTAAGCTACTATAATAGTTTCTCATATTTTTCTAATTATACATTACCTACAAAGAGAGGTGCCCAACACAAGACTAACTTTGCAAATTGCTGGAATCGCCTAGAAGGATGATCGTGCTGTCTTTTCATTAAAGGGATGTGCCAGGTCAAATTGGCTCCAAATTTTTATATGTGAGGAAACCAAAACAACAACAGTCAGAAACTAAACAGACTTATCAAAACCTCTGATCAATGGGAATATTTTCAAATAATTTATAAGTGTTCTTTGTGAGTTTTAAGAGCTTATACTCTGTAAGTTTGTCAAAGATCAGGAAAACATGAAAATGAAACTGAATTGCTTTTATTTGTCCAGGCTGAGGCCAAAAGTAATGGGAGGGAGGGAAGTAAATCTAAATCATTAATCAATGAGGATGGTTAGCAGAGACATTTAATTTTAAGCTAGTATGGTCCTGGTATGGCCTATAATCGTTACAGGCATCAAGCGATTTGATGGTGTAGCAATATATATGAAATTAAAGTAAGTTTAGCATTTATCGTGCTAACCATCCTGAAGTCTCTGTTTTTGCCAGTAAGATTTGGTGGGTGTATATTGGGTTCCTTGGGCTGAACTAGAGATATTCAGAAACTATGCAGATAAAAACCAAGTAAATCACGTAATAAATTGTTAGTGTTTGGGTAAAAGTCTAGAGACAGCAAGCTTTCAAGTGCTTGTTACTTGAAAAGATCAGTTGGTCAGAATTTCATGTCTCATGTTCAGTGGAGGCACTTAGTGGTATTTGTCAAAAGTTACCAGGCAGTGATACCAGAAATACTTGCTATGTACTAAGAATAGACAACACCGTGTTCTCATGAGAGTGTTCAAATACTGGAAGAGGTTGCCCAGAGAGGTTATGAGATCTCTGTCCGTGGCCATGTTGAGGATTTGACTGGACATGGCCCAGAGCAGCCTGGTTGCATTAGACCCATGTTGAACAGGGTCTGGGATAGAGACTTCTCTTCCACCTTAAATTGTTCTGTGACAGTACAACAAAGGGGCAATGTCTGGTGGCTTCTCTGTTAAGGGGTTCATTTGGTGTTTTTAATTAGTGACTGCTGTGAGACATCGTCAGTTTATCTTGCGAGTCTGTAATTCTGACTGATGTAATGAGTTGTGTCTTGATGTGGTAATGAGTTATATTCAGTATTCATCTCTCTTGTTTTTGTCACAGTTCTGTATGATTGTGTCATTTTTGTATTATTTGAAAGTATTTCTTCTACAAAATAAAATAATTTGCCATAAACAAAAATAGAGTTTTGTTTAATGTCACAGAAGAAAACATTGTTTCAATGGTTTATATCTGCTGCATTGATGATGCTTTCATAAAGAAATTTTATATTTTGTGTAACAGTGAATGTAATGAGTTTTCAAATAAAAGAAAGAGGAAATCTCTGAAGTCAGAGATTCTAGAGAGGTTACACTGAAGACCTGAAATGGATACGGAGTGTAAGGAACGGCAGGTATGTTCTCCCATGTGCTTACCGCTCATGGTAAGCTGACAGCTGTATCTGAGGCTCACAGTTGAATATTCCAGGAATTCATGGGTAGCTCCTTATGGCACACTGAGCTGCCTTTTTTTTTTCTAGCAGAAGTTCATAGTTTATAGATTAGTATTTGAAGTTGACAGTATTATTTCTGTAGTATCTTATGACCAATCTCAAGCTGGAAACCACTCAAAATAATACGTTAATGTTTTTAGGCTAGACTTCACTGCTGCTTTCACAAAGGAAACGATAGACCTTAATATTTGTAGAAAGGCCGTTTTCCAGTTTCTCTTTGCAACCCTAAGCTGCAGGAGCAGAGGCAAAATTGTAGTACTGATATTTGACACCTTTCTCTGTCCAGTATTTGCAAGGCGTTAAGAGTATGACAGAGTTTAGGTTATTTTTAAAATGGTCTGCTTGAAATAGTCATTTGGAATACCAGCCGTCTTGCTACCATCAGGATCAACAAGAAAAGCTATAATGGGTATGTTAGTATGAATCTTCAGATATAAGAATGAAGTCTTATATGTATTTCTTGCTGTGATTCTTGTAAGCACTTTGCTAGACTTTAAGGTAAGTGTTGTATAAAAAGAGCAAATGCTTTTTTAGGAATTAGATGAACTATATATTTTGCATCCATTTTCAGCTGGATGCAAAACTAAAATTTGAATAATGTTTTTAGGGAGGAGGGCATTTTACTGCTTGTTTTGAATCCAATCTCCTTTTTTACTATAGAGTCATAGATCAATGAGAGGAGGAAAAATGTATTTACAGAGGACTTAAGAAACTGCAGGCTAGCAAAAGCAAGAACAATCTTTCCCAAAACATCATGTGAACAGTATTTTCTTTTTCCTGAGACTGCTTGATTGACTAAGTATAATTAGAAGAAAATATGAGAGAGTCAAATTGAGTTGGTTTTGGAATCTATCTATATAAATTAAGTGATTTGCTTGTACTGTGGAAAATCTCAATATTCTTGGGAATTAAAAGCTTCTTAGAAGCTGTTTCTGATTTCTTATAACTTTTTAAAATCTCTCAAATTTTAACATATCTAGGTTATAGAATCACATTTTCTACAGTGAATTAGGTATTCTGTCCCTTTAGTGTGTTTGCAGCTGGACCATCTAACTAAAAATGCACATTCAGGAACAGACTCAGTGAGTTCACCTGTGGTAATAGACGAGAGAATAATAGGAAGTGAATTTAGGAAAGTCTGTCCAGGAAGAAATGGGAGATTGAGAGCCTTGCGCTCATTTTGTTAGTGCACAGAATTGCTATTCTGTGTCTAGGACATGGTATTTGTGTTCTGTAATGTGCCTTGTGGCACAGAATTTCCCAGGTGTAGATGGTTGTGTCTGACTGATTCAATGCTGCTTACTGTTTTCCTTACTTCCCTCTCATAAACTGATTAAGGAAAATTGCAGATACATTATCAAGAAAATAAATTAAGTGCTCAGAGTTTAACTTCCTCCACAGAATTCAATTGGTGTATTAAATACTGATTTTAATGTGTGCAAAGAACAGATGCTGGCAAGAAGCAGCATCTTCTTGCTGCTTCCTCCATCTTCTTACTTGCTCCTCCTGTCACCTTTCCTCACTTTACTGACGTGGTTATAGTAGGTCTGCGGCTGTTACTGATTCATGAATAATAGAGAAATGTGGTCTGCGCTACTGTGTATGAAGGGTATAATCAAATCTGTTTTTTAAAGGCATGCTCCTTGTTCCGGAAAGGTGTAGGAATTCCAGGTGAAGCAAGTTAAGTGCTCGGATTTCATAATAAAATGAAAAATGTGTGAATTCTGTTTGGGGAATCCATATCAGAAATAAGGAGTACAGGAGCTTCCTTCAGTTTACAGACAAGATCTGGAGGAGCTGTGTAGCCATTCTGAAAAGGTTTTGTACACTCTGTACCAACTGGCTTGCTTTGTTGGGCCGAGCTGTGTGCTTAGAGCATACATAAATATTTGTCCAAACACACTAGGAGAAAAAAGGTCTTCCAGAAATGTGCTCCTTAGCCTTTGAAGTTAGTGGAAGCCACACACGTGCCTTCAATCACTCACGGATATTTTCCTGTGTACCTGTACAAGATCTCAATCTAGCTGTTGCACCTGCTTGGTAATATAAAGCACATCCTGAATGCCCTTAAGAGTAAAACCAGTCTGCACAATATTCGAATACAGGAAAATAAGCAGTAAGGTGAATGTCCTGAAATAAAGCGTAGCATTGCACGTGTAGAGACATGCTTGAGTATTTGTACACTGTCCTCACAAAGAACAGTTATAACCCTTGCATTGTAGAGCATGATCCTGGTGGGGCATCTGTACAACCAACTTCTGAAATTATTTTTGTTGTAGAATCTGAATACATTGTATGGTATAATAAAATTTAAAAACTAAAACAAAAACAACAAACAAAACCAAAAAGTTCTGAGGTGTAATACGCAGTTAACCAAAATGCGAAAGTCAGGGTAATTGCTTTACTTTAATACTTGATGGGAAAATTTAAGTAGAAGTTTTGAAAAAGGAAAAAATGGGCTGGTATATAGGAGAGGATCTTTCAAGCGGTAACAGTTGCATTGAAGAAAAAGCAGAAGGCTGCAAGTGAGGTGATTTAATGGATGAATGCAGTGGACAATGAAGAAGTGAAGGTAAAAGAGGGGACTGAACCTTTGAGGTAATCTTGCAAAACTCTAATATGACCAGAAGATGGAGGGAAGTCAATCTGGATAAGCTTGAAATGGAGCACTAGAAGTAAAAAAGCAAGGGATGGTGAAATTGTGGTTTGTCTCATTTCCATGCTGCTGCGATTACATATTTCATAAAGATGAAAGAAGATAATTATGACACCTGGGTGCTGCTGCAGAGTCAATAGGAATATATCTTAATTTGCACACAGTATACTTACAGTGCTTTTTCCTCATGTTACTGCTGTTGCAACAAAATCCATAAACCCTCTTAAAAAAAAATGGCTCAAGTGAGAGGGGGGGAAAAAAGCAACAGATGTTCTAATGGTCACAGAATAGGTAGGGAAATGAAGAAGCTTGCAGTTTAGTCCTGCAGGATTACGGATGGGTCTGTCTCTCTCTGGCCCCGTCTCCTGTTAGATATCCTATGGACGGAGGATGCAGTCACATGATTGTTACTGCTTCCTCCCCATGACATCATTGCTTTGCAGCCATACCACCAAAGAAAGGATGCTATTAAAATCTTTGGGACTGGGCTAAATGATGTTGCATTGCAGGTAAGCAACATTAATTCTTCAAAAAATTAGTTTGCCAGATGCTCGTGTGTTGCCATCCTAGAGCTTGAGCTCTGTTAGGCAGTTTCTGCTGGAAAAAAAAGCAGAACCGTTTCTCTGCAAGCAGAGGGTTTGCAGGTGCAGAGACTGCTTGCTGGCTCTGTACTGGTCTTCCGGCTGACATCTCCAGCAGAAAGGCTGCCAGCTGGAGCTTTAAAGCTAAAGAAGGCCCTTTGTCCCTGTATTTTGATACGGCTCCTTCATGTGTCTGCTGAACTCTGTATTTGCGTGAGCAGCCATCATCATCCAGCCATGCCGAGAGAGTGCAAGCAGCAATATTATTTTGGTTGCATTCCCTGTTTTGTGTGTTGTTGTTGTTGTTTTTTTTAAACTGCATGCGTAAAGGAAGTTGTTCTAGAGAGACATATGTCTAAGCTTTAAAAGGAATGAGGATTAACTTGCTTAGTACGTTAGCAGACGTATTTGGGGAAAGAGGCTTTTCCTTTTTTAATTTTTGCTGATGTGGTTTGAAAGTACCTAGTCCGGCAGGTTTCCTGCATAATTTGCTGTAGCGTAAGATAGGTTTTGTTTGTTATCCAAAACAAACATGAAAAATTATTCTCTGGAAAGGACATTGGAGATGACAAGCAGATTTTTACTTCTTACACAAACTGCCAGTCCTTGAAAGGCTGAAAAATCCTTGCTAAACGGATTTTTCCGACAGTTGGTATTTATGTAGCAAAGTCCAGAGTCTGTTTTCCTGGTGTGGGAGTTTAATTATGCACTCCATATAACTAAATGAAGGCATATATTTGCAGATTAAAAATGTTGACTCTTCTGTGGCTTTTTTAAATTCCGGATTGATTTTTAAAAATACATTTTAGCTTTTTAGTATTATTATTTTTCTTATTTTAATACAAATGTTAGAATGCAAGAAGCTAAATTCATGTGTGAGCTTATACTAGTCAGAAAAGTAAAAAATATACTGTTTTTTGCATTTTTTTTAAGAATTCTAATGAATATTTTTTTGCCTTTGCCAGAGAATGGAGGATGACTCAGCTGCAGCTTCATCAGGCAGATAGTCAGGTGACTTTTCAGTCATAGTATGCAGGAAGTTTTCTTATTCTTCCAAATCCTGTTCTTTGTTCAAATAATTTTTTCCCACTATTGAAAAATCTGAAAGTTTGGCATGTCTAGAGTCTCTGTATGTACACCCAAACACTTGTGGGGGAGATTTGGGATCTCCTGTGGTGAAGTAAGTAAGCTATATGTCCTAGTGAAAGGTGGTCTCAAGTGATGAAGTATGCACTCATGTCAGGATCGGAAAATATGGGGAAAACAAAACAAACAAAAAAACCCAGCAGTAGTAACAAAGTGTTGAAACCAATGAAGTAAGAAAGGACAACAGTTTTTCAAAATAGAAAGCTTTTAAAAATTTTTCTCAACAGAACCTCTGTTTTTTCAAAATCTAGCATCAAAAGCAATAGAAATACTGTCATTTTATGAGATCACAGTGAAGGCTGTATCTTGATGGCACTGGCAGTGAGTTTCCTCTTTTAGCTTCCTCTGAAGCATCAGGAGAAGTGCTGGCTCAATTCTTCCTAGCACTTACAGTACGTCGAGCTGTGCTCTTGCTTGCCATGTGTGCGGGACTTGGCTCTTTGCCCACGTGAAGTACGCACCAGGGCTGCCATACATGGATTTTACAGACACAGTGTGTTTTTTCCCCAGCCTGGATCATATCTGAGTGCCATACAGAAGTATGTACGGAGCAGTTGCTCTCCTTGTCTCCTGATTTAAGTCAGGTGCTTTTCATGCAACAAAAGACAAGGTACCAGCCTAAGTGTATGCTGGGGCAACTCAGAAATGCAGGATTCAAGACCTTTAACAGCTATTTAGTATAAAATGGCAACCTTGGAAATATCCCCAGTTGGAGGGCTGTGCTCACCTGGGCAGGGTGCGTTTCACTCAGGGCACCTGCCCTCTGGTTTCTGGTGGTACCTACCTCCGTGCCGAGCGACATCGCAGCCTTTTAAACCAGGGCTGGAGGAGGTCACAGGAATGGTTTTGAATGGTCTGCCTGGAGCAAACAGGCAGGGAAACAGGGACAGGTTGTAGACCAGGAGTCTAATGCAGTTCTCAGCATGTATGCATACACACACTAAAGGTACTGGATTTGCTCAGATTTCTTCCTCTTTAGTCCAGAAGAACCAAAAATCACATGTGACCCACAGTTGATGCTAAAAAAGAAATGCTGGCAGGATGACTGTAGGTTGCTATTCCTAAAGCACTTATAACATATACACATATACACATATAATATATAACACTTATAACTGCTCTCGAATATTATCACAAGGGAAGGTTTTCCGCATCTTGCAGGTAGGGGAACTTGGAAGTATGAAGTCACCTTTCTGTAAGTGCACAGCTGACCAGCATCAAATGCAGTAAAACAAACCAGTGCCCTCAGAAAAACACGACCCTCCATCTGTGTGAGTGACTCACTGCCTCCACTCAAATCACGAGAAGTGACATGGTAGAACAAATAAATGGCTTTTCTACTGCAGGTTTATCAGCTTTACTTCAAGCTGAGGGCTCAAAAAGGTTTTTAGTGAGAGGTGCATTTAATGCTGTTAAACGCACCATTTAAGGGGAGAGCTTTTTAAGAGTAACAGCACAACTATCTTCTCTCTGAATGTATTTTTCATTTATTTATTTTTTGCTTCTTGAAAACCAATTTTTTCCTCTTAATGCTATCATTTTCTGACTGAGGAGACAAAAGGCAGTACTGCAAACCAAAACCCGGTGCTGCAAAGCTTGCCAGGGTGTAGCACAGACAGGAAAGCTGTACAGCAGCCCTGAGTTCTTCAGGTTTTGAGTTCTGTGGCAGCAAATCAGCTGCTCCAAGAGGAAAATTCACCCTCTTTTTTTGTGAGTAAGAGGACTAGAGGAAAAGCAAGAAAAGAAGCTATGTATGTTCCTACACTGGTAGCCTGATTTCCAGAGTCTCATCCCTACTGAATTTTAGTTTCCTACCTAAGATGCTGAAGGATTTCTGAATTCTATCTTATCAAAACTTGCTTTCAAGAAGTAAAGGCATGCTGGGTTGTTGCAGGCCCACAGGGCTCATCTGCCCAAGCTGGTGGGGTGTCAGCAGGGGGGCATTCGTTAATAAGGGTGTTTCAACTCGGTTTGAGAAATGCAGACCACATACATCCCATAGCCAGCAATGCTCTTTGCTCGTGCTGTTTCCACAGCCTCAACATCAATGCTGTCAACTACTTTTATTGGAGGGACTGTTAAGGCTTGCTGGAAATAACATGGAGAAGTGCATTTAGCATTATTTTTTCTTAATATGGAGCCCATTTGAGCTATGTGACTGCAAAAATTCCACTTGGCACTTGCAAGGAAAAAACTGGGCTTTCCCCCCCTCCTGCCTTCCTCTCTTTCTGACATAACTCAGCAGCTGAACTAATTTTGCTCAAACTTTCCAAGAAACCTTGAGTAGAGACCAGACACATGATATTTCATACCAAAAGGAATTTGCTTCCAAAGGGACACCTGCTCCGGGAGGCAGTGGGGGGCAGGCTGGGTGCATAGGCCTCCTGCTACCAAGGAGAAGCGCTGTCGCCCAGAGGCCTTCTGGCAGGAGAAAGGGAGTTGGGCCTTGCACCCCCGTGGCTGCTATGCCCCCACCAAAGGGGCTGTTTGTCCTTAGCTCCTGCCCTGCTGTAGGGCACACGGGGTGCCCAGGCCTCTGAGCAGTCTGTGCTGCCCTGTGAACCAGGCCCCCGTGCCTCGCCTCCCCCATGTTCCCAGCCAGCACCGGTATCACCACTGTGCTCACACCCTTAGCACGTGCAGTGGTTGAGGGTGAGTGTTTGGAGACTGTGGTTCCATCTGGAGGATTCTTTTGTTCCTTCAATTTTCCACCACTTATCCCAAATGTTCCCCCCTTACTTTCCAGGCCATCTCCCCTGTGATCTGCTGCCCTGTGTTTTTTGAGCTCTGCTGTGGCTTCATAAATTTTTTCCGTAGAGGTTACTCAGGGTAAAGCCACACATCAAAGATCGACTGTATTTAGTTTGCCCACACTGTCATAGCAGGAAACTCCTTAATGTGTGGTGATGGGGCCATACACTAATGTGCTGCAGTATTTTAAAGTCATATTCGAGATACTGCAGCCAGTCTGCTCTTGTGCTGTGGGAGATGGCAGGGTTTTGCAGTATTATTCACTCACATACAGGGGCTGCGCCATTAATCCCTGCATTGTAAGAAAAGGATTTGCCAATGTTATTATCCCTCTGTATTTTCCCAATTTAACTACTCTCTGCTGCTTTTTTTTTTTTTTTGTCATAATATGTTTCCAAGAAGGCCTGTGACTGGGTTCAGCATTTTCTTATTTTTTGAGGAGTCAGTACCTCGCTCTGATCCAAGGCCATCTCAATGTTTTTTAAACACTATTGTTAAGGCAGAAGGTCAATAAATCATCTTGTTTGGTCTGAGGCTTTTAAGATGAATAGTTTTAAATCGCCCATGGATATTTGTCAGCCTGCAGAGAACTGCCTATTTAACTTGCCAGTGATTCAGCTTGCTGTTGCTGAAAACATCTTCCTTGTAAAATCATCATCCAGCAGCATCTTTCTTTCTGTTTAGAGGAATATTTCATAACTGTTTACCTCCTTCTACATCTTATAGGGCACAATGTCACATCACTTTTTCTGGGTTGTATTCTACACAGCAGGGGTTGGAAGTGGAATTGCATCCATCCCACTTGGTCTTCTTGGCTGCAGGCTATATAAAAGTCATTCTCACTGCTCCCCAGAAGGCATGTGAACCTAATCATCTCACTGTACTCCTCATTCATCTCTTTCAAGGCGACCTCATAATAATTGTGCTTGCTGGCTTCCTGTGCTATCAGGCCTATTTTCTCCTGCCAGACAGTGCTGAAGGCCTGCGGTGTGACTGTGCTCTGCTCTGGAATCCTTTTCCTGCAGTGTGGGACCTCAGCCTTGTCCTCTTATGGCTCTTCCTGAACACTGACTTCTTCAGCTTGCTCTGCAGGCAGTACTGACCTCCTGATTACCTGGGTTCATGGCCAGGGTGGGGAGCGCTCTGCTTCCGTCTCTGTCACTAGATCTAAATCCCTTGGGATGGGGGGGGTGTGGGTATTGGCAGAACACCCAGCCCTCAGGACGAGACATCTGTGCTTGACAGGTCACATTGAGCAGTTTTTGGCAAGAAGTCTTAATGTCCATGAGACTCGGGCACCATGCTTGGCCTTTTCGAGCATTCAGTACCAGGAACAGTCAATACAAAAGGCAAGACCATGAAGAGTGGCAAATGAGCTATCAATGCAAAGGAGTTTTGTGATGATTGCCAGCTGGTAAACTAGTAAGACTGCATTGTTCATAACCAGATCCTTTGAAAAATAAGTCCTAGAGATTTTCACAGTCCCCACTCTCCTTTGTTTGTGCAGCGCATGCTGTAATATCACATAATATCAGCACAGCTAATCTCACCAAGCATTCAAATCAGTAGTGTGTTCAGTTCTGATGGAGTCTTCTTGATTTAACAGGTCATGAATCATTTCAAAAGCATTGTGTCTGCAGTAGGATCTCCTCTGTTTTCTATGTATATATGTATGTTGGTATCAGTGCATATAGAAAAGCCCTGAGACATACTGTATTCTGCTTTTATGTGTTGACTAACTCATGTCACATTTGGAAGAGATGGAACAGATGATACTTTAGATGCCCAGGAAGAGTCACCCCGAACAAATACAAATTGAGGAACTTACAACAGGCCTTTAGGTTTCTGCTTTCTTCCACCAGTCTCTTGCCAGCTCCACTTCTTCCTTATGCCAAGGCAGAGGAGTCATTGAGAGAACTATGCTTTTACATAGTTATGTTTCAAATAGCAAAACCCACACTACTATCTTCATGGAAAACAGCATAAAGATGAAAGCGTGTAGGTGAATGTTCATCTGCTAGAAATATTTGAAGTGTTGAAGTAATTCAGTAACTATGATCTGTTGAAAGAAACTTGAAACTTGTTGGAATTGCATTAAAATGTACTGCCTGCCCCACTGCAATGTGTCCAATTAAAACAGAAAACAGGATGAGGAGAACGTAGCATGGAACTAGCATGTCTAGTAGCAATAGGCAAGGGCCAAGACTTTTCCTTTGATGACTGTTCAGCTAGTTGTTTCCCATCAGTATACTTTTCAGCTTCTTTGAACCATGGGATGTTTTGGTGTGTGCTTGCCATGTTAAATATATCTCAGATCAAATCAGTCAGTCATAATACCTACAATGTCAGTGTACTGATACAGCTCTTCTAGCTGTGGCTTTTACGTTTGCACATGCTGTAACAGTGCTATAAAGCTCAGAGGTTGTCAGCATTTTCATTATAAATGTAATTTATCACTCTTCCATAAAACTTAGCTCTGAGTTGCAGTGTATCATACAGCTGGTCTGAATCACAAGAAGATGAGTTTACTCACTGTGAGACCTGCAGAAAAAAACCGTGACCTTAAATATGATAATACTACTTTTTAGTTCTTTAAAAAAATAACAAAAAGTGAGTAAACATAACAGAAGAGATCTACAGTCCGTGTGGTACCTGCAGTGCTTGTTGGCATGCCCTAGCCCATCAGGCAGCTCACTGTGTTTGTACCCTGGCTTCTGTAGGCTGTCTGCACTAATCTCTTCATTGCATTTGCTACATAGGAGGCTTCAGTGGTTACTTAAAAATTATCCGGCTTCCTACATCATCAAGCCTCATGGGCTAATCTTTGAACTTGTGCTTGTGATCCTTACCTCCATCTCTTCTTATGCAACACCGCACAAAGTTTGTAGGGCAGTGTCTGTTTCTTTCTGGCTACAGAATATTATGCACCAAACATGGCTAACTGGAAGATTTGGGATTGCATGTCAGGTTGACCTGGCCCAAGGTTTCTGGAAGATGTCCAGGTTTACATGGCAGCCAGGAGAGCTTCTGTCAAGAGACACAGTTGCCAGTCTAGCACTGTGGCCTCCCTTGATTTGTGAATCAATCCTTTCCAGGACCTTGCCCAATCTGCAGGACAGCAGTAGTCTGACATGGGTCTAAATCTAGAGAAATCTACTAACTGGGCTCCAAGGAGGAACCCTCTGAGTACAGGAGATGCTTGGTTCAGTCAGATTTCTTTGTTTCCTTGTTTAGCTTTTAGCAAGAATTAGTTTACAGTTGGTAAAGCAGAATATTGACAAAAATGTCCAGTTGCAGATATACTGAACTACTCGGTAAAAATGAGAGCCGAAGAAGGCTCTTTCCATACTGAACCACAGGGAATAAAATGGCAGATGTAATCCAAAGCTGATAAAGGCAAAATAATGGGGGAAATGATCTGAAGAGAGCACAGAATGGTGGGCTTCTGCGTCTCATGGAACATATCCTGGAGTTATAGCAGATTGCTCAAAGAAAATGTTGGATGCGTGCCCTAAGGAAAACAAATGGAATGCCAGGAATTATTAGAAAAGAATAGGGGACTAAGCAGGAAACGTTTGCCATTACACAAATTGTTTCATCAGCATCTGGAAAAGTAGTGGAAAAGACAGCAAGGACATCTAAGTCAGAACAACAAATGGACAAAATGCATGTCAAGCACTTCTTCAGCAGCATACAAGATTCAACACTTTTCAGTTTTTATAAACTTTGTTGGAGTATCCAAATTTCTTAGATATTCAGATGTTAGGAGTGGCTAAGAGATGCATATTACTAATTCTATATGTGATGGTATTGCAATGTTTTCTTTTGAATTGGCAGTGTTGGACTCATTTGATGAGACTGATATCTACTTCCAACAACTCTCTGTAATCAATGAACAGAAATTATCACTTCTAGGGAACAATCTGTCTCATTATAATGTAGGTGTCTCAAATATACCAGATAAATCACCTCTGAATAAAGTTTACCTCTCTTCATCAGCTATGAAAGGAATCTAGATTCTAGTCTCCAGAATCTACAGCAGATTTCTAATGCTAGATGAAACAGCTCGCACCATGAATGCTCATACTTCTGCCACCATCAGACTGGATTGCTGCAGTACACCTGGCTACAGTCCATGTTTGGATGACATTCATTTGCCTTAACATGTGTGTGTGTTAAAGTATCTATAACTAAATTATTAGTGTAAAGCTTTAGTTCTGCTGGCAGAACTGGAAGTATCTCTGCAAGCACCTCTAGCAGGCAAATTAGCTGTCCGGAAAGAAACTTTGGAGATTGTTCCAGATGCCTAAATAAAGTGAGATAAATAATTGCAAAATAAAGAGAAAGGAAGTGATACTTATGGTGCTTAGTGCTAGCACAAAAGATGAGAACTCTATTCTACTCAGTTCAAAAGTGCTGTAGCCAGGTTTTATTTAATAGAATTGGGTTTTGCGTAATCTGATATCGCATCTCTGCTTTCGAAAGTGTGGTACCTGGAGTGAAGTTTCATGCTGATAATCATCCAGCTAGCTGCAATTTCTAGGCATTGGAACACTACCTAGAGTTCAAAGTTTGTTTGTTTTCTAAGCCTTCCATGGCTGGTCTCTAGCACTTTTTTGTCTCCCTGGACATGCTGTGCAGCACGTATTTTTGGGGTAGATTCAGGCTGAGATTGTAATTATCTTACGTACTTGTGGTCTGGTCTGGTATTATCCGTCACAAAACTGTCATGTCCTGGGCATTGACAACATACTTAAAAAGCTATTTTTTATGTGATACAAATAGCATGTTGGGTAGTTTTCTTGTAGCATTAAGGAGAGCTTGCCAACTCTTCCAGCACAATAGTTCCCAGAAGTTTGTTTATACAGCAGGGGGACTGCCTGAATTGCATGTTCTTTACAGATACTTCTTCACTGTATCGGAAGAATAGGTTGAAGTAGATGATCTGCAAAATATCAGTGTGTTACAAAATAATACCATGGTCTAATTCTTTCACCTCATTTCAGCTTCCCATTCCAGTCCTCAGTCATGGTTTACAAGACACTGAACTCATGATCCACTTGCAACTTCAGCTCCCAAGTGTCAGCCACAGCATCCTGCCTTCGGACTCTCATTTCCCCTAGCAAATGCAGGAGTGTGCTCTCATCTGTTTCACTAAGTACTGCTATTTTCAATTGTCACTCCTCTTAACTGCTGCTTTTTAAATTGCCTCCATCTTGTGGCAGCCTGTTTGTGCTCTGCAGCGCTGTGTGGGACACCTGCTCTGCATTTGGTTTCCTTCCCCAGGCTATGACTCCCTTGCTCTATTCTCTTGCAGAAAAAAATGCTGTGGTGCTTGGAGATTACTTGATTTCCGCACTTAAAAGGGCTTCTATAGAATTATAATGGTGACCTGCTGGTTGCCTGTAAGATAATGTTTTTCTCAGCTGCTTGTGCTGAACACATTGGCTGTGTAGTCCAAAAAGTCCTACCCAGTGGAGTGCAAAAGGAATAGACACTGACAGAGCTGAGTATTCATGCTTGTTATATCCTTAAGTCACCACCAGGGAAAAAAATTAATGGATAGGATTCAAGTAAAACAGTTGAAAATGGAGAGAGGAAGGGAAAAAAGGCAGTAAATAAAGGGGGCTGAGCACAGTAGCGGAGTGGATGGGCATTTGATTTAACGCTTATCTGCCATGTTTTTCCCTGTTCTAATCACAGAATTAGGAAATTTCCTCACTGATTCAAAGATCCAATTTCTGCACATGTGAAATCACTATGTCCACATCTGAAGGAGGAATGTGGGTTGCAGTAATTAGTACCGTACTAGCCTCATCAGCAACCTGCAAAAGTTATGTTGAGCCTGCTAAGGGGTTACATGCTCTGCAGCGTCAGTTCTGTAAAACTTTTAAAGTCTGTTTCTGTCACTATTTTTTCTTATTTTCTTTCTTTCTTTTTTTTTTTTCTTGTGAGGTGATACTAACCTAATCCANTTTTTTTTTTTTTTTGATGTTTGCCCTTCCAGATTGCAAATCCTAGGTACTCTCCAGAAGACCCTGTTTCTCAGACACCTATTTTAGGATGAATGGGACTATATCACTCTTCAGAGCAACACATCTAGGGGCAGCCTAGATTGTTCTTACAGTCTAGACAACAAACTTTCAGATGGCTGAAGTTGGATGAATCCAACCCTGTGTGCCTAAAATACTTTATTTAATAGATTCTCATGCTACTAAAGGTTCCTCTCGTTGGGAATGTCAGCCTTTTCTGGAGCCTGTCATATTAGCGACTACTTTGGGACCTGACCCTGTAAAGGAGATGGTAATTTTTGCACCTAGCCAAATGTTGGTGAGGTCTCTGTGGGCAAAAGAGGTACAGTAGTTATGAGTTAACTTCTTCTTCAGCGTTGCTGATGTAGATTGCCTGAAGTAGGTATAGTTTCCAGGGCTTCAGAGCAATGGGCATGGATGGCTCTCTGCCTTCTTATCTGTAGTCTGTAAACCCAGATGAATGGTAAACTCTAGTGTATTATCATTTGTTTTCTGAGCTGGTAACGTTGCCTACTCACTGACCTCCCTGCAGGCAGGGCATTTCTTCCAGCATGTGATCAGGATGTAACATTGCAGAAGAAGCCTAGAACTATCCTGGGTTTTAGGGCTCTCTTTTCAGAAAAGATAGTATTTCTGCACTTGGATACTGTGCTTTTTGTGAATACTTTTTAGGGTTTGCTATGCATTGTAAGTAATCTTCAGCAATATACTCTTCCGAGTTGCAATATATAGATTTCAGTAAGTGCCCACCAGGACTACTGACCCATGCTCTCTTGACTTTGTGGTTTGCGGAGTGATTTTGGAAAACCTGATTCTGCCATGTCTGGCAAAGCTGCACAGATTTATTGAAATTCTTGTTTTTCCCCTACATACAGACCCTAATATGGTCAATGCAGGAGACATGAATGGTTCTGGCAATCTGATGGATTTTCTGGATGAGCCTTTCCCCGATGTTGGGACTTACGAAGATTTCCACACCATTGACTGGCTGCGAGAGAAATCCCGTGACACTGACCGCCATAGAAAGGTAAAGGCAGCCAGCTTTGATACATCACAGCCCCTGAGTTACAACCATCCTAGCTCTGAGAAAAACAGGCAGGTTTCCAAAGCTCTTGTTTCCAACTTTGTTGTATTGTTTGAGGAGGACTTATAAAAATATGGATGCGAAATGTCTTGAGTTTGTAAATATGAAAGTGCTTCTGGCAACTTAATCAGCAGAGCATCTCTAAAAAGTGATTAGGTCTGGAGGGAGTAGAGAGTAGAGGAATTGCATACGCTTTTGAGTAGGTTAAATATTTTTTAGTTTAAACATGATGCACTAAAACTATGTCAGCCTGAATCAGCAACATATCTATATATATGTATTATTTCAGATTACAAGCAAAAGTAAGGAATCCATATGGGAGTTCATCAAGAGTTTGCTGGATGCCTGGTCAGGATGGGTTGTAATGCTTCTCATAGGACTACTAGCAGGTACGTGTGTGTTAACATTACAGTTATGCCTGGAACCATCTCACCCAAATTTGCTGCAGTGCCATCTGTTTCTCTTTTTACTTCATTGTCTGTTCACTGATGTTTCAGGCTAAAAAGGCAGTTATGTATCCATGCAGTTATAATACTTAACAAAAAATATCCACTTACAAAATCTCCTGCTGAGTGCTGATGTAAAAAAAATGTTATTCACCAGTAGAGGGATTTTTCTATTGCTATTGAAAGTATGCATCTGAGTACTTTACACCCAATGGACTACTTTGACTTTCTAAATCTCTGATTCATGCTAGTCAATTTTATTGGTAGGGTTTTTTTCGTTGTCTTCACTTAACTGAATTCTGCAAGTAGATATTATGATGTAGGGAAGGAAAATGGTGGTAGAGTACAATCAAAGGGGTGCTTTTTAAATCATTATGTCCATTAGGTTATCTTCTTTATACATGCATGAAGGGCAAATACGGTTTCAGACTTAGTTCTGGACTTGCTCCCAAGCCAGACATTACATATTTAACAGCCTGCTCAAACTCAGATGGCAAATTCATTAATTGCCTGAATTGCTCCTGTCTTCTGCTCAGTTTAGCACATCTTCCAACTTGGAAAGCCGCACTTCTGTTACCAAGTTGAAACAGCTGCCATTTTTTATGCTTTTTCAGTGATGTCAGGGTGCTCTTGTATCACACTGCTTGGTAGATGCATGATTTAGAGCTTCACAATTTGCAAGCAGTGTGAATTTCTTGTTTGCCAACTGTCAAGTTAATATGTTTATCATAGTTGTTCAGGAGTGTCAGAAGTACTGGGGAAGTTCTTGAGAAAACACTGCTGAAGTAACATTTTGACAAATCATGCTGTTTTATAGAGAGATATTGGTTTCCACAAAAGTTTTGATGGGAGAGTGAGATTGGAAGAAAAAGAAAGTCTGACAGACTACCAGAGCTGCTGAACACTCTCTAAAGCCCAGGTTTGCCCTTGTCTGGGATAGAGAATTCTGTATGCAAATAAAGTTAGAGTGAGCCTTCAGCCATTGCTGGCCAGTCGGTAAACCCCTTGATCATGCAGAGAACGTAGGATACACTTACATGCTCCCATTTTAGTAAACATAGGCCAGAAGGTTTGTTTCAGTTCCACTTCACAATGAAAGCTCATTCCAACATCCTCAAGGCTGTTGAAACCAACAACTGATGAACTTTGGTAAAACTCTAATGCTGGTAGATCTGTCCTAAGAACAGAAGGTCGAGGATAAGCTGGAGCTGCGATGCTTTGCAGCATTTTCAATGACACAGGTGCAGAACAACACATTTTACCGTGAAGAGTCAAGATTAGTCTGTTTTTAAATTGGGGCAAGGACTCGTGAATCAGTGAGAGAACAGAAATTACCTGCATGCTCATGATCTGGGCAGAAGCTGCCTTTTATCTGAGGGGAGCAGCACTGCACTGGGGAGCAGCCTGGCTCAGCCTTAGGGCCATGGGGTTACCTCTTGGGCAGCTGAGTCCAGGCATTGCCAGGGGCAAGGACAGCAAATGGTGAGGAGATGGAAAGCAGCAGCGGTGCTATCCAGCGCATGAGGGGATTGTGGAGCACCCTGCCCCTTCTGCATCCTTGCTGGGGACAGAGGCCAGCAAGGTGGGAGAAGAATGGCAGGAGCCTCCACATGTTACCACAGGCGCTTGGAAAAGTTACTCAGGCCCAGGAGTTTACAGTTAGCTTAACTGATCTAGTAGCCTAAGTCCCAGTAATTTGGTCAATTGAATCTTTCAGGTTTTGCAGCACTTAAAAGGTGGCACCTCCACAGACAACGCAAGCTGATGTGGCTGAAGGGAGTAATTGCTGTCCTCTGGTGCCCCCACCATCAGGCCCTGTTACCTTGTGTGTGTGCAGCTGCACAGGCAGTTTTACTTGGGAACTGTCCTGGTGGGAAGAATGGATTTTGGCTGGATTCGTTTTCAGTTGGATCAGTGGGGTCAGCAGGGCTGATCACCACAGCACCATACACGCAACCAAAATATTGTTGATGGGAAGGTACTGATGGAGGGAGGAAGGACAGGACCATCCTCTTTGGGAGTAGCCCTCAGTCGTGCCATTGTTGGCATCCTTTGTTAGTCCCATAAAAGTGTAGGTAGGAACAAGAACTCCAGAGGAGGTCTGCTCCAGCCTCCTACTCACAGCAGGGCCAGCTTCAGAGTTAGAGATGTATATTATGAGTAACACCAAAGTATTTTAAGAACATAAGAGTGACCATCTGGGATCAGACCAAAGCTTTATGAATGAATGTATGAGTGTACACATGTAAATTAGACTGAGTTGATGCCCTCACTACATTTGCAGCCTGACATAGGTAGCTCCAAGGCTCTTTCAGAGCTGTGTACTCACAGGGTACACCTCAGACCTTGGAGGGAGAAGATGGTGTATGACACTATCACGTGGAAATGCACTAAGTAGATTCTGGAAATGAGGCCTTGGGAGCCAGAGCTTACTCTTTTCAGAAAGGGGACAGGAGCAATAACACAAATATTGTTTGGTGCGGAGATCAGGTGAAAACTGCTGACAAGATGCTCCAGAAGAAGATACTGAGTAGCAACTGGGCTTGTCTCAGTCAGGAAGGTTGCACACTTTCTGGAGAAATACAAAGCAATGTATGGGGAAAAGAGCCTAAAATTTGGGGTACGAGTGCCAAATGTTTAGGGACTCATTTTTGAAGGAATGCTGAGGTTTTACTTTGCCCTTCATGCCTACATATCCGTGGTCATCCTCCAACCTTACTGTCACTAGCCAGTTGAAGGTATATGCAATTTATGGAAGATCAGCAAAAGAGAGTTTGTTTTCTAAAGCTATGCAACAGAAAATGCAATCATACTAATGCTAAAATGCTCTGGTAGTGTAACTGGATGTGCAAAAATCCCTTATGTATTTCAGTCCCATGCCACTTGAGTGATGCAGTTTTCTCGCGCAGGTGTATCTAGAAAAATAAGTTTGCAAAGCAAATTTATAGCATTCTCATTACAGCATTGTAAAGGATGAGTATGGCCATCATCAACCAAAGAAAAAAGGAGAGATGTAAAAGGCTAATATCTAAAATGAATTTCAGCATTTTCTGGCTTTGGAGTGCCTCATTATTTTTCATTCTGGGCAGAAGGATACATAGACCAGGGGAGCAAGTTCAACTCCTTCAATGAAGAAGTATGGAGATAAACTTATGCTATATTACAGCGGTGCAGAGACATGTCTAGACAGCTATGATAAGCACAAGAAATTAAAGGACTGACTTTCTGAGACACTGAACTGTCTGCAACTTCCATTAATTTCACTTAAAGTTGCAAAGATTCAGAGCGTGTGAAAATTCTAGCTCTGGTCATGTGGCTTATGAATCTATAGCTATTGCACCATTATCCTGCAAGCACCAGCCTTCTTCTCTCATGATTTTTTTCTCTGTAAAGTATGTGTAGTAAATCATACATAGCATTTTCCTTTTTATGTGGATCCCAAAACATTTGGCAAAAGGGATTAGATGAGCTGCATAATTAAATATGTTTTCTTAGAGGCACTGGGGTGTATGTGAGCTTATTCTACCAGAGAACTGAATGTTCTTTCCTCTCTCTGTTACTCATTTTATCAGGGGAAAAACATTTAAAAGCCTGCTTTCCTTTGCACCTTATACTATGTAGCATTAATATTCAATTGCCTGATTATATGCGATGTGATCTTTGAAGATTGGGGTGACTACAGAGTATGAAAAAGGTCCATCAACAGATGCAAGTTGCACAGCATTTGGTGTTCACGTCCAAGGGCTGAGGATCCTTTGTGCTATTTCCTGAAACTTCCAGGAAATTGGAGGAGAATTTAGAGTTTACTGTAAAACTCACTAAGTTATGCATGCTGATGTTACTAGTGACACAATGATTTCTCATCATCTAAAAACATGGTTCATTGTTTCCATAGAAACTTGGGAAAATGGAAAGGCTATGCAAAAGAAAGCCAAGGTCTGCATGAAAGAAACCACTGGTACAGGCATCACTACTTTTTGCTGCAGCCTTTTCAGACTTTTTTTTTTTTTTTTTTTGGTGGCCTTGTCTGGTATCTGTGTGTAGTTTTTCAGACTATTCCTATACAACAAAAATTCTGCACTGCTACCATAGTCATATTGCTTGTCAGTGTGGTGACAAGTATACTTTTTAAGGGAGTGAGAAGATTTACTCACATAAAAGGCTCTGTGAACACTTGATTTTTTTTTGGTTCTGTGAATAAAAAACAGGTTGTGCATGCCTGAATTATTTAAAATTTTTTTTCTTCTTCTTCTTTCACAGAAATAAAAAGCAGAAAACTTTACTTCCAGGTCAAATGAACTGGCTCTTGAACCCCCCTGTATGCCCGATCTGCTAGGGGAAAGAGGAGCAAGCCCCTCACACCTTCCCTGCTTCATTTGATTGAATTCTTAGCAGGAGCCACAAAACTAAAAGTTTTGTGAAAGATAAAAACAACCCATTTCATTTTCCAAAATATTTTTCCGTATTTTAATCCTACTGAAATGCACCAATGAATTCTGTTCAAATTCATTACTGGTTTCCTTGAAATCGTACTAATGATTACTAACAAAATTGCTGCTGAATTCTACCTGTGAAATAACCTCACACTTTCCATTGTACCTGAGAATAGCTTGGAAAACATTACATGAATTTGCAGTCAGCTGGTGGTTTAATGCTTTCCGGAAATGACGCATATAGGGGCCAAGCACAAGCCTGTCTTTTCTGTGTTCTGGCTTCTTCCAGCCTCTGACCTCCTGCTGGTACTGCGTTAGCGACTGTGGGGACACATCTGCTTTGACAGTGCCAGCGCTGTGGCAGGTCGTCATCTGTGACAACATACACTGGGAAAGCAAGATTTCCTTCGGGGTCTCTCCACGTGAAGTTTACACTTCTGTGTCCGTTGGCCACGGGATGTCGCTGTAGCTCTGTGTAGTTACTAGAAAAAAAGCTGAAATAAGGGTTACTTTTGTAAAGAGAGGATTTGAAGAGTAATTTCATTCTGTGTGTTTGGATTGGTAATGAATGTACACATCGAGAGTCTGATTCCGTTAAGTTTATAGGTCAGAATTTGGCATCTATATCGTTTTTATACTGAAATCATCCTTTTAAAAGGTTGCTGTCTTGGGACCAGAAAGACTGTAAGAAAACAACCGTATCCTCCCTTCTCCTCACCCCTGAAATACACAGTGGGGTTTGAGCCCTGCAGCCTAGTATGTATATACAGTCCTGCTGATCTCCATCAAATGGTGCATCTGCCTGGAAGAGACTGCAGGAGCGGGCCCAACATTAGTTATGCCTTCCCTATTTGGCAAGTAGTCATTTCGAAAATGGCAGCATTTAAAATAAGAGCTTTGTGAGAGAACATTGAAGGTCAGACAACATATTGGTGTGGCTGTTTCTTTGCAAGCTCACTGTTTCTCCCAGTTCTTTGATGTATTCATGCTTATGTTGCAGCTGCTTCCCCAGATCGTGTATTTTTGCTTTCATTATAAATAGATATATTTTCCTCATGACTTGGTATTTTTTTATGACACAGCTTCTTTTTATGCATTTCTTTTTCCAGGCACATTAGCCGGAGTGATAGATTTAGCTGTGGATTGGATGACAGACCTAAAGGAGGGTGTCTGCCTGTCTGCGTTCTGGTACAGCCATGAGCAGTGCTGCTGGACATCTAATGAAACTACATTTGATGACAGGGACAAATGTCCCCAGTGGCAGAAGTGGTCTGAACTTCTTGTAAACCAGTCTGAGGTATGGGAGACCTGATTAGGTTAGGGTCAAAGCAGGCCAAGGAATGCCCTTTTTCACACTTGCTGATGTTCCCTCCGGAGAGTTTCTCTGGAAGTCATGAACTGAGGGTGTTTTCTTTTTTCTTTGTTAAAAAAAAAAAAAAAAAAAAAAAAAAATAACAAAATATTCTTCATAATTTAAAATGGGTCCCGTTGTTAAGATTTC
>VXAL01005084.1:743989-787097 GCA_013399475.1 Chauna torquata | reverse complement strand
AAAAAAAAAAAAAAAAAAAAAAAGACATTACCACATTATCTTCATAACTTGAGATAGGTCCCGTTGTTACAGTGTCATGTGTGATGGAAATTGGAAAACTGCAAGATCTCTCTCTTTATTTTTTTTTAAATCAGTATTAAAACGAAAGTGTTTCATAACACTCATAATCACCAGGGGACCTTAGCTGCTATCTAAACTTTTCTTTTAAACAGAGCTTTATATGAGAAAAAAAGGTCATCCCTGACAAATACATTTAAGAGGAAATTTTCAGGGATGCAGATGGATTTTATGTATTCAGATGTTGTGAATAGTACAGGGAGCTGCAGAAGAACTGCTTGTTATGCCTTTGCAATCAGTTTCTTTATTGGATAGCCAAATATTTAGCTAGTACTGAAAACTAGGGAAATAATGGGCTCACTGGGAGATGGCCAAATTTAAAAATTTGCAGAGAGAGAGCACAGAAGGGGAAAAAGCTGATTTGGACTGATATGAAACATATTTAAAAAACTTTTTACTATCCTTTTTTTTTTAAATTGTAGTCATTTTAAATACAAATAATGCTGTTTCAAAGCAAAAAATCTGAAACTTTTGCTTTCAAGACATCAAAACTAGCATTTCTATACTCCTTGTGGCAGATGATACTTTTATGATATTTTATTTCCACCTAAACTATTCAGTGTATTGAGTAATATTTGTTCCTTCACAATTCAAATTTTTGGGCAGAATTATTGTGTTGAAAAAATTTTACGGGTGTCTTGGGGGCAAAATTGAATATGACATGGAGATGAGATGGATGTGGCATTGAAAAGAGCTGGCTTATGGGATACTGAAGTTTGTAATGCAATTTTTTTTAATACTTGATAATGCAGTTTTGTCAATAATAGGGGAAGAAGATATATTCTTCTATGGCATAAATCTTCTCCATCCAGGAAATTAAAAAATGGGTGACTTGAAGAGGTTGTCTCAGATCTTCCTCCAGTGTGGAGGTGATCTGGTCCTGCAGAAAATGTTTGAGGGAACTTTCATTGCCGTAAAAGTTTGTCATTCATGTTCACTTAAGTGCCGTGTTGGGTTTACAGTTAAAGTAATACTAGATGAGAGTGTCTGTGAATATATATAGCCCAATTTTCCATACTTCTAATTAACTGTAGTGAAAGCAGTGGGGTGCTCACTGTTCCTAAACATTCCCGCCACTTAATCACAGGCAGAAATCTCTCTGTACAGCTACCAGTCCACAACGCCAAACTTTCCTTTGCCAGAGCCTGCCTAGGTCTACAATGTTCTTCATAAACAGATGGTTCAGATGGTTGTATCTTTTTAACAGTGAAGAAATATTACCCTGCTATAAAGTTGCAGGAGTGGGGACAAGGTTGTAAGTTAAGTGAACAAAAAATGTGGAAAGGCTAAAAAGGGGGAGAATGTTACAATTGTTATGGGATTTGGAAATCCTATGCATGTGTTTGACATACTGTTACTCTGAAAGGCTGGAATATTTAAACAGAGCATATCCTTGAGAAAATTTATTGCTTTCACCTTCTACACAAACTCAGCAGTCATGACTATTGTATGCTGTGGCCTATGAGAAAAGTATCATCTAGGTGGACAGTGTAAAACTTTGCTCACTTTATATCCACATTAGGCTTCTGACCCACTGTCACAATGGAAAAAAAGTTCTTTTTGGCTTTGTTTTAGACTCTTGCTCAAAACGAAGGTGGCTCTAAGATCTGTAGTTTTCTGGCTGCCATGGATGCTGTAATATTAATAAGACGTCTGTCTATTACTGTTACATAGAAATCCCAGGCAAAGATCAATAATACCTCAATAGATAAGTGAATTTGGGAAGGAAAAAATCTGTTCTATAGCAAAAGACTTATGATGTAGGCAAGTTTTACATGACTCCTGTAGCTGTAAAGGACTCTAGGAGGGATCAAAATACACTGGATATGATTGAGTTTGAGGATAATTTTGCCTTTTTTTTTTTTTTTATTGCTTGACTTTGCGCTCTATGTTTGAGTAGCTGCCCTATAAAACAGCAGCGCACAGAAGGACTAATTTGGAGCATATTTTAGACAAAAAGTTCTCAGATCAATTTCGCTTAAGGTACTCTGGTCAGACATGTCTTCTTGTTTATGCATGACTGTGACTCTCTCATCATAGCCAACTAAATTTGACATTTTGAGGACTAAGATTTAGACCAGTTCTTCCTTGTGGTTTTGCCGATTTATTACTGTGATAAACCCTGTACGCATGTTCTTACTGAGAATTGTGACATTTCCTATGGAATCTCTTGAAAAATGTTTTTATTCTAGTCTCCTGTAAAATGAGCCCAAAGCAGAGTCTTGATATAAATTGTTATGGAAAACATAATAGCACATCAGAAACATACCATACTGTTTTCTTCCCTAATCACTGTTTTGTAGGCCAACAGTATCCTTCATCCCTCTGGTTGTGAATTACTTCCAGAGAGTACTTGAAGAGTGTTGTGATGCAAGAAAGTTTCAAAACCTCACATTTACTGGAGCTGTGTGTGTGTAAGATCACATCAGATGCCACCTACTTCAGCTAGATCTCTAGCCAGTATCTGGTGCCCCAGAGCTTCTGCAGATCCAGCTTGGTCCTAACCTCAACTGCACTGGAGCTGAGGACCCTGTTTCTAATGCCTCATGTCCATCCAAGGTAGAGGGAAGGACCATGTGTCTTCCATGACTTGTGACACTGAATCTAGACATGGCTCATAACACAACAGACTGGATTCCAATCCTAGGGCTTCACAGAATCACAGAATGGTTTAGGTTGGAAGGGATCTCTGGAGGTCGTCTGGTTCAACCCCACTGCTCAAGCAGGGTCACCTACAGCAGGTTGCCCAGGACCATGCCCAGGCTGCTGGATCTCCTGTCATGAAGCTGAGACTTGCAAGACAAGGAAGCCTCTCTATACCTTGCACCCACTTACCAACTTTGCAACCTTGAATCTGTCAGTCTTGAGAGCCCTCAGGACACACATTACAGTAAAGTCCACAGGAGGGAGTCTGCAAGCTGTGACATCCCCAGCTGAGTCAGAGTTAGAGCTCTTTGCCTCTGTAGGAAAAAAGTATTGGCCAGCAATGGATGGCATCCTGAGGGAGGTGTTTTATTTTAGTATTTTGAGTTCTTGAGAGTTGTTTTCAATTGTGGTCCATTTGTACCTAAACTGAACTGAAACTACATCTGAAATATTGCTAGGTAATTGCAAAATATAAAGTTTTGCTCAGTTCCACGGCTTGCTTCATCACTGTTGCTGCCAGGTAGAGTCCTCTGAGCCACTGGTAGAAGAGGTCTTAGCAGGATCATCTCTACTGATGAGCTTTTTTGGTCTCTCATTCCAGTGTAGACTTTTACTGATTAAGGGCCTTAGTAATGGCATGTAATGAAGGAGAAATGAGCCATTTGCTACAATCAGTTACTACTACTTCACTTCCCAAAGGTTTTATTATTATTCATTAGAAACTGCTGCAATTGGACCCACAGAATGCCAGATACCTGGAAAATATAACAATGAGAGTTATCCAAAGGGATAAGACTGAACTGGCCATATAGACTCTTGTGAGGTCCTGCCACAGTGCAGTAGGTATATGTGTGACTGCAGTATTGAGCTGACATAGTTTTCAAGTGACCTGTGAGATGTGAAAGAAGAGGAAGTAAAAAGAAACAAAGTTAATTTGACTGAAGTGAATTTAGAAGCAGAACTGCAGCTTTATCTCAAGATCGTAGGGCCAAATTTTTGTCGTGGCATTGGTCTTCTTTGGAGCTAATCCAGATTCACAGACAGGAGTATTTTGCCTTGGGGCAACATATCCAGAGTTTTCTTTAGAGGAAGAATAAATATTGCCATGGCTGTTTGTAATTGAAAGTACTAGGAGAAGGCATTCATGAAGAAACAAAACTGTCTTCAGCTGTAGCAACAAAGATCCATGATTGTTATAGACAGATGTCAATCATTGTAAGTGTGGGATCCATGACTACTTAGTCTCAGTGCACTGAGGGATGACATTGTATTGCTCTTCTGCTTTTATTAGCAATGCAAGCTGCTAACATCAGCAAGCACAAGAGGAGCTTAACAAATTACCCTTCTTTCAAATATATCCGCAAGGATAAGGGCTTTTCAATTGGATAGATACCAGGAAAATGAGGCTTAGCAAGCATTTGTGTTGTTAAAGGTTGATTTCTTTTAGGCTTGCAAACAGGGAACCTTCTCAGCTAGTTTTTTTTTATGACTGGGAACTGGGTCTGGCCAGCCCTATTAATAGAAGACATGATACAACTGATTAATGCCTGTTTTCCTACTTGATTTACCATAATGTTGATATCCAGGCTGCTGTCCTGCTGAGCAAAGACAAGAGCCTCGATGTTCTTCAGCAGCTGGGCTTGCATCCGGTAGGAAGAGTTCACTTAGAGGTGAAGGATTCATACCAGTTCATGCACTGAGGTTCATCTTGTTTTTTATTCTATAGTGTCATATTGCTGGAGGAGATTATTTGAAGGCTTAAGCTTCTTGCATCAGTCCAATGCCTCTGACTAGGTTCTCTTTCATCTGTGTAGGTGGGGTTTTTGAAATTTATCTCAAAATTATGCTTGTGAAGAAGGAGGGGTAATTTAAGGCAGACTTCAACAGCAATTTTGGCTTGACCATTGAGACAGGTAGAAAACTTGAAGGTCACTTACTGACTACACTTTCACTATGGTACTGCACAGTCAACCATAGCTAATGATCGTTAGTGTTTCCTTTCTGTCAGTAAAGTAAAGCTGTTTAGTTTGCAGATCAGTTTTATCAATGACTAGAATACTTTTAAAATATCAAGGAAAAATGAATGTGATGTGTGTGAGTGGAGTCTGTCAAGATACTGTGTTTTCAAATTATTTTCAATCCTATCATAGATAGCATCATATAGAAGGAAAGGATTTATTTGTGCTTTCACCCTTACGCTTTGTGAACTGAACTGGCTACTAATATACACAGGGATACAGTTTGAAAAGATCAGCATCTGCATGGAGAGCTGACCTTTGAATACCAGCCCTCAGAAAAAGATGTATCAGGGTGTCTTGCCTTGTCACCTGCCATGGGGTGAACACAGCAAATTCCTTCGGTAGCTGCTTTTTTATTACCAATTACTTTTGCCCTTATGGCAGATTTGTTTGACGTCTTGGAACCTTTTGTTGTTGGCTTAGTTTTTTAGTGCTTGAAAAATGTCCTGTTTAAGCTGTATGTATCCCTTGCAAACCGACTGAACAGATTGGGTTAGATATATATTAGTATGCTGCTTTTTCACATGGGTAGTAAATTTTTTTGGAGTATATAAAGTCATTTGTCCTTCCTGAGCCAAAAGAGCAGCTAGACCAGGCTTCATGCCATAATGATCCCTAGAAGAAGCATGAGATTTACCAACCTGTATTTGTCTAACAATGTTTGTCACTGTTATTTTTCTAGGGTGCAAGTGCTTACATTCTAAACTATTTTCTATACATTATGTGGGCTCTGTGTTTTGCTTTCCTGGCAGTCTCCCTGGTCAGAGTGTTTGCTCCCTATGCCTGTGGCTCTGGAATCCCAGAGGTGAGTTTCTCTTTATGGGTGGATATCCAAAAACCAAACCAAAGAAAAGATCATTTTGCTGCCTTTTCCTATTCCTGAGCTGTACTATCAGGTAGCACAGGAACAAGAAGATTGTCTTTCCACCTCATGTGCCTTCATTCCTTTGTCTAACGTGCCTTCATGGTACCCATCAAAATTTTTCATAGTAGAAAATGTTCAAGTGCCACTGTGACTTACTAAGCTCTGGCAATGAAGAAGTATTTATATTGAGTTAAAAATTGACAGCTCCCAGTCATCACTTTATGGAGTCCACCTTCTTGTGGCTAAGGCACATACTCACTAGGAGATTGTACAGTGTTTTCCTTGGATGAAATTACTTAGACCGATTATAAACAACAGAAATTTTTAGGCTAGGCTTTAAACAAAAGCAAGGTAAAACAAAGGGGGAGGACAACAAATCTAAGATTTCCTAAGCAACTGAAGATGTGAGATGCCCATCATTTGGGATGTCTGAAAAGTGCCTGGCTGTCCAACTCCTGCAAATTGTGTCCTTGTACACAATGTCATACTGGTATGACAGCATTATGGCAGCCAAAATCTCTGCTCAGTTTTCGATATTTTACACCTTGAGCCTAAGTCCATATTTAGTCATTGAAATGGGGACCCCTGAATTTAAAGCAGCATAACTACTCGAAATTTTTGAAATCAGAGCAATCTTTTGTTAAAAGTGCTATAGAACCACTGAGATTATTATTTAAGAATCTGGCAGACAGAGCCAGCAGCCCATATTTTAGAAATCTTTGCATACTTTTTTCTTTATCTCTAGGAGAAGCATCTAAAAGTTCCATAGCCAATTAGAAAACAAAACAAAACAAACCCCCTGCAAATAATTTGAAATATTTAAATCATTCCCATGTTTCAAAGTAGCCATATGTTTATTACATATTTGATACATCTCTAAGTATTTTTTAAAAGTTTTCATAGTTAACTGTAAATATCATTCATAGAAAACAAATTTCAGAAACATTTATGCCATTCAAAATCAGTTTTACTTGATACCTCTGTTTGCAAGAAATGCTTTTAATAGTATTTGCTGTTAAGATGAATCCACTGAAACCATTATTATTTAAACACTCTCAGTCAATTCATTTTCTTAATTATTGTTTTTAAACCATAGTCAATAAGGTAGAGGTTTGGCTTTCAATGACAATACAACTTCTTATTCTAGTTCCCACTTTTGGTGCTGAAAGTGGGCATGACCCTCCATTTCACCCCATCATTGCTTTCCAATGGATTGCTAATTAGAAGGATGACACTCAACTCTAGCCCATTTCAGGAGCTAGTTTCCAAACTCAAACCCTCCCCCTTCAGCCTGTGTTTAAGGCATGTGCATTGTGCTCTATCCTAGCCCCTCACATGCAAAATTAAGAGCAAATGTGTAAAAATAAGATCTCTTGGACTTTCTTGTTTCATAATACTTGCATGCTTTTATGGCATAGCCATTCCAAATATTTAGAACTTTTTTTTTTCTTATTTCAACTGGGAAAAGCCTGTGATTGTTTATTTGCTTTTTTCTGCTTTGTTAAAGTTCAGTCTAGTTTAACTCTGATCCTCTAAGCCAAGAAGTTATGTAAGAGTTTCACATTTCTATTGATCTCTGTGAGACTCCTTACCAACGCAGGGGACCACCCATAATAACAGTAAAAGTGTGGTCTGCTTAACCCCTGCTCAGATATCACTGTGGGAAAGTTGCCCTACCTAGAGTTTCTTTGTCTCCATCACTGTCTCTTTCAAGCAGTTTGTGATTTTTAACTCTGCTGAAGTTTTAACTCCATTTGCAAGTTCAGAGTAGAAAAGGTTTCTTGAGCTCTTCAACATGTTCTTCCTGCTTTCCAGATAAAAACCATCTTGAGTGGGTTCATTATTAGGGGCTACCTGGGAAAGTGGACACTTTTAATCAAAACAGTCACCTTGGTTCTGGTGGTGTCTTCAGGCCTCAGCCTTGGGAAAGAAGGGCCCTTAGTCCATGTGGCCTGTTGCTGTGGAAACTTCTTCAGCAGCCTTTTCTCAAAGTACAGCAAGAATGAAGGAAAAAGGAGAGAGGTGAGGTTGGCTCAAATCATCCTTTATTTCCCTTTCCAGATACTCAGTGTTCTGAAGGACTCATGCCTTGTACATAAATATTTGCTTTGTAGGTGCTTTCAGCTGCAGCAGCCGCAGGAGTTTCTGTTGCCTTTGGGGCTCCAATTGGAGGGGTACTTTTTAGTCTGGAAGAGGTGAGACCTGGCAGTTCACTTGCTTCAATAAATATATTTTCTTTTGATGCCTTTTTCTAAGATTCCTCTTTATTTTTCAAATATTTATATGCTTATTTTTCTTCTAAAGCAAAAATAATCTCTGATTTCTAGAAATAAGAAATAGCCAGGTATTTTAGCATAATTTGAGTAGAAGAAGATCACTGGCTTTCTGGAAACACATGAAATGATTCAATCTGGAAATGCATCACTGTACTGAGCTTTCTATGGCTTTCTGATAGCTGCCAGATGGGCCGACCTGTTGAGCACTCATCTTACCTTCTCTAGCCAGCAACTTTGAATTTAGATTCATTGATTTTTCATTGGTTGCTGCTCCATAACCAAAATCTCAAAATGCCCTTTCTAATACCTTTGTGAACCCATTCTGGCTGCAGTAACGACAGGTGTTCCCAGTACAGTCAGATGCAGAGTCGCAGATGAAACACACTTACAGTAGCCTACTGTGCACAATGCTCAAATGAGTAATTAAAGACAACATCCTCCATCACACTCAGTGAAGTATTTGCTGTCTCTGCTTGGTTTTAGGTCAGCTATTACTTTCCTCTGAAAACCCTCTGGAGGTCATTTTTTGCTGCTCTAGTAGCTGCCTTCACGCTGAGGTCCATCAATCCTTTTGGAAACAGCCGACTGGTCCTTTTCTACGTGGAGTACCATACCCCCTGGTACATGGCTGAGCTCTTCCCCTTCATCCTGCTCGGCGTCTTTGGTGGCCTCTGGGGGACCCTGTTTATCCGATGCAACATTGCCTGGTGCAGGAGGCGAAAAACTACCAGGCTTGGGAAATACCCAGTCCTGGAGGTTATTGCGATAACGGCTATCACTGCCATCATCGCCTACCCCAACCCATACACACGGAGGAGCACCAGTGAGCTGATCTCAGAGCTTTTCAATGACTGTGGTGCCCTGGAGTCCTCGCAGCTCTGTGACTACATCAATGACCCAAACATGACCCGGCCGGTGGATGACATTCCCGACAGACCTGCTGGCCCTGGAGTCTACACTGCCATGTGGCAGCTTGCCTTGGCTTTGGTGTTTAAAATTGTCATCACAATATTCACTTTTGGCATGAAGGTAAACTGGGGAGTGGTGCAGAGCCCACTGTGGCACTTCATGTTTAGCGCTGAAGCTGTCTGTATCCCAAGGCACAGATGGGTTGTGATCAGCAGCTATGGTCTATCTGACATGGCTTGGGTGCCTCTGACCTACCCTCAGCCATGCCATGGGTCATTGAGATGCCTGCTGGTCCACCGGCCTGCCAGCACCTTGCTCTGCAGGCCCAGATCACACAAGCCCTGCTTTTTTGCACCTTTTAGTTATCTTTGGTTTTATTAAGTGCAGAAGATATCTGGAAGGGCATTTAAATCCGCTGCTGCCAATGAGCAAATTCAGCATGATTCCCACTGCAGCTGTCTTTCAGCTCTCTCAGAGATACGGACTGTTTACATTGTTGTTTGTCTTGTTGGATTAATGCCTTAATGTGCCTCAAGGTAGCTATGCTGAGGGAAGTAATAGCTTTCAGTTTACTGATTTACACATTTAAAACCTCATAAGGATATAAAAGTAGCTGAAAACTTCTATTTTTGAATCTTTTTAAACACATCAACCTAGAAGAAAAGGGGTGGGAGGACTGATGGATGAATGATTTGATTATGCTAGATTTGCAGCTTTTTCCTTCCACTCCTCCTCCTCCCCATAAATGGGTGGTGAAAGATCCAAGAACAATTTATCCAAGCTTTCAATATATACTAAGCTGTCTGTGGCAAGTTTTATGTATCTGATTGCTGGAGCCCATATAAAACACATATCTGTCTGTCTACAGCTCCCATGATCTGAGCATTTAGTTCTGGATCTGATTGCAGCAGATGATGTGAAGTTATCCTGAATAATACACTATCCGGTATGCCATACTCAAAGCTAAAGCCTCTCACCTTTCTTTTAAAAACAGCTTGAACTGAAGACCTTCCTTTAGAAGGCCAGTTACCAGAAAAATAAGAGGAAGTTGTTGGAATTTTCCTTTTCTTTCATGTTTTCTCCATTTGGGACATCCCTGATAACAAGAACTACGGAATGGTGGTTAGGTCAGTCAGGACAAGTGACTGAGTCCTGCTGATTTCCTGAGCAGGGAGAATGAGTGGGAGTTTAAGAGCACTTGGATGTTACAGGTGTAATATTCCTGAAGGAGGATTTGAAATGAGATGCCTTCACTGCAGAATGGGATTTGTACTGCAGTTGGCAGCCAGTTGTTACTACGCTTGTTCATTAGCTAAAACTTCTGAGTTTGGGTCTTTGTTCTGTAGTTCTTCATTTAATATATTTAAAATTTGTTAGAAGCAGTTGACAGTTTCAACTATTCTGGAAAAGAACAGAAAAAATAAATTTACCCACCAAATTTAGAAGGCACAACCTGACTGTATCAGCAAAATAACAGTATATGGTGGGGGAGAGCTTCTGCTGTTATCAGCACTAATGCCTCTGGGCTATGACAAGGTTGTTTGTTTAGCAAGGTTTTTTTGCTCTAGGAAGCTCATGGTGTCTTTTCAGAATAAAAAAGATATGAAAAACTTTCCTCTCTAAAAATAACAAAAACTCAATGCTTGCAAGTCCTTGCAATGGTTATGAGTTGTCTTCTCCACTAGGAAATTTGTCTCCAACTTGACGTCTAAGAAAAAATTCACTTAGCTGAGGCAAAATGCCCTATGTTTTTCTTTTATTCCCTGCCCCCCCGCCTTTTTTTTTGCTTCAATACTTTTTTTTTAATGATTTATGACTTGTCTGCATAGCAGACAAGAAGGTAATGATTCGTGGACCTTTCAGGAAAATACATAGCAAACTGAGATAAAGAAATATCTGCATCTGAGCACTCAGCCTCTTTTCTCTAAATTTTTATTCTGTTTGACATTTGATTTAAAATCTGGTTTGATTTAGCCTGAAAGAGTAGCAATAAAGCTGTAAAGTACTTCATGTGATAGCCGTTGAATTCAAGATGTTATTTTCATTCAAGCCCATAACAGAGCCATCAGCAGCTCCTGACAAGGAAGCAATAAAGGCAAAAAACAGGAGCATCTTGACTTTAAAAACAGACTATGATTCAGAAACACCATTTATCTATCTAATTCAGTGTGATGCAGCGGGAAGGATTCAAAACAGCTATAAAAATGCATTAAAATTATATAAGCTATTAATATACATATAGCCACACAAACTCAATCACTGCAGAAACCTATAGGAAACCATGGGGAACATCACTATAGGCTGCCAAAAAGTTACAACCTTCTGATCTAGCTTTTGATAAGGAAAATGGGTTCTCTTATTGCCAATAATAAGTTAATTGCTTGACCAATAATTTCATTAATGGTCATTTTTGTCAATTCACTCATATGTCTGTATTTTATTCAAGATCCCTTCAGGCCTCTTCATTCCCAGCATGGCTGTTGGAGCCATGGCTGGCAGGATGGTTGGGATTGGAGTAGAACAGCTAGCATATCACCATCATGACTGGATCATCTTCAGGAACTGGTGCAGACCTGGGGCAGACTGTGTCACACCAGGACTTTATGCTATGGTGGGAGCGGCCGCTTGCTTGGGTACAGTACCTGCTGATCGCTGTGCATGGGTAACATGGATATTCGGACACCTACAAATTGCTTAAGATAGCTTTATGTTTGTGTTAGGTTCTATGCTGACATTTCTGGATGTAATGGATGTGATGGGCTAAAGAGTGGGCAGCTTCCTCGAAGGGTCTCTCCAGTGGTCTACCAGGTAGTCAGCAAGAGAGGCTTGCAATCACCAATGCCTATTCCTTGTAATCTGCCAAAAAAACACAAAGAAGGAAAGAAAAAATAAAGTTAGGCTACAGATTTCAAAGGAGGAGTGTTTTTTGTTTTTTTGTTTTTTCCCTTAGGTGTAATGAAATCCACTGTATCAGGAATAAAGCTACTTCCTGTTTAGATTGTGTTGTCTCTCTAGTGCAGAGAACAAATTCCCAGGTCTGGCCAGATCTTAAGCTACACAGAGGTAAAAATTTGGGGTCTTATTATGACTGTGTGACACACTCTGGTCAACTGGGCTGTCTTTTTGTTTTCATTTTGACCAAGCCCAATATCTGATGACATTTAATCACTAGGATTCATTGGATTTAACAGGAATGACCTGTTAACTATTAATGCTAGATCATTGAATCATACCTCTCATATCAAATTTCTAGTCATAGATCTAATAGGAGTGTTGCAAGAGTACCATCTGAACATATTTTTGCCTTATCATGTCTTTCACCTTCTGTATGTGCTTTTTTACCTCCTTTTGTTGTCATCATTAATACAATCATTAGATGATGAAATAACAGTGGGGAGATATAACACACGATTAATGTAATTGAGTAAAAAGATGCACTCAGAGAAAAGCTGGAAAAGTTTCAGTTTCAGAGTCTCTTGTTGAAAAGTAGGGATCGTTTGTGCCATCGGTTATTGAGGAACTAGGGGTGGGATTTGCCTGTCTAAATTTACTGTCTGTAATGTAGACATCAACGCCTGAACTGTGTTGATACCCTTCACAGTCAATACAGGAAAATGAGATACTGGGAAGTTCAGTCTTATCTGGCAATAGACATCTAAAACCATGCAAATGAACAGGTGAATTTGTCCTTGAAGGTGCCTGTTTTTCTCTTGAGACTATAAAGGCAATCTGGATGACCGCTTTGCGTGTGAACACCTACAGCAGTGTAGACATATAACAACAGCTAGGATTAATCTTACTGTCAGAAAGTGTAAAGCGCTTTCTCTTACCCATAAATGGACTTAACGTTCATAGAAGAAACAACACAAACTTTTTGTTGTGATATTCTAGTTTACTTGCTAGTCAGCAGTCACTTCCTCTTTAAAAAGGTCCAAATCAAGGTGCAGCGGTGTTAATATTATGTTGAGACATACAAAAGCATGGTCACTGCTCGTTCTCAAGCCCAGTGTTCTGTCTTGCTTAGGGAAAGACTAACAAGTAGAGGAAGTAATAAATGATACTTACTGTGGTATCTGCTCTCAGCTTTTCAGACTCAGTCGTTAAGGCATTCCTGAGATGAAAGCTATATCCGGATCATCATGTTAAATAATCAACAATTTAATTTTCCTGTATGTTGCTAGATTAAAAACATCTTTTAATGACCTGTTTGCTGATTTCTCTCATCTAAAATGGTGCTATATTTCGAGGCCTAAAAATAGTAGATTTATTACTTTTACCTTTTGAACAGAGGCAAAGAAATGTTACCTAATAATTCAGTGATACATACACACTTGTCTGCAGTTATATGATTATTTTTACCCTTTAATATAAACTGAAGGGGTAAAAAGTTTGCTTATAAAATGAAAAGACTAGATTGAAAAATATAACTATAACTCTGTCTAAAGCTGCATGCCTAGATGGCCTTAAACCAAGTTGTCTTGGTTCAAGCTATGTGTTATACTAACATCAAAAGCTTGGGCTTAAGCTGTAATGTAGCTTGCAGTCAGTGGTGCTAAACTGTCCTTATGTAGAATTTTGCAACCATGGCATACCTGAAGATAGTGCTGTTTTCTCTTCGGTATGAATGCTACAGGTAAACCAATGTGAAGGTGTCAATGCTCCCAGTGCTGTACTCCCGCCTGTCCCAGCCATGGTACTTAGCTGAACCTTGGAGTTATTTTAGAGGACCAACGACAGGATTCAGTGTTAGTTTTGCAAGTACCCAGTGTAGCTAAGCTTTTTCATGCTTTCTGGTTTGCAAGCTCAGTCTTTTAGCATTCATTTTTTGCTATTCAATGCTTGCGTCTTTGGCTTGAGCAAGTTTACTCGATATTTTTGATGAAAATTGCAGCAGATGAAAAATCTCTTTCCTCAGTTAAATAGGCCCCAAAATACTTCACAAAGTATAAGGGCAAAGTACTCACCATGAATAATCTTGTGGCTTTTAGAGTGTAAAACACAAAAACGTAAATGAGTTGCTTAAAAACTTAAAGAGCACTGACGGAAATGTGACTGCTTTCCTTGTTGGCAGGTGGTGTTACCCGAATGACGGTCTCTCTGGTGGTGATTATGTTTGAGCTAACTGGAGGCCTGGAGTATATCGTACCTCTTATGGCTGCAGCTGTCACAAGCAAGTGGGTGGCAGACGCCTTTGGGAAAGAAGGGATCTATGAAGCTCACATTCATCTGAACGGTTACCCATTTCTGGATGTGAAGGATGAATTCACCCACCGAACCCTGGCGACAGATGTCATGAGACCAAGGCGTGGTGAAGCTCCTCTCTCTGTTCTGACACAGGACAGCATGACTGTGGAGGATGTCGAGACATTAATCAAGGAGACCGACTACAATGGCTTTCCAGTAGTGGTTTCGAAAGACTCAGAGCGACTTATTGGATTTGCACAGAGACGAGAGCTGATTCTTGCAATAAGTGAGTAGAGAGTATCGGTGTACATGTAAGCTTGATTTTATTAGGGATTTTGATAGCATAGGATGTTAACAATGTTATTCACCATGAAGAATGGATAAATAAGAACCAAACCTAATTTTTCACCAAGTCTGGCTTTTACTTATTGCTAGGACCCATAGCTGGAAGCTTTTCTATTGCAACATGCCACATGGTAGACTTCTGTAGCCTCAATGCTTGTGGGCTTAATTTTGTTGACACGCAGAACGGTACAATACAATTCTGCTAGAGACAACAGAAATAACCCCGACTCATATGCCCAGAAGTTTTGCCAGAACCAGATCAAAAGTCACTGCAGTGCTGAGCTTCCTGTAGTCTCCATGGGCTGCCAGGAGCAGCTGGGGCAATTGTGAACCCTTGTCACACTGTGACAAAGCACAAGTCCCTGTAATTCTTTCTGTTGCACTGTCTCCATTTTTCTCACATGCAGGCCTTTTGCACTAGGGATATGAGACTTTTCGCTGGAGGATGTTAATGTGAGTAGATCACAAGGTTTAGTAAAGGAATTTGAACTTTTTCAAGCATCCAGTGTATAGCTGGCTGGTCACCTTAGAGCCTGATCTAGATCATTACTGATTTTGACCCATCAGATCCTTTCCTGTATGGCCTGATGGCTAGGTGGGAATTTCACAGGCAGATGTACTATATGAAAGCAACCTTCCCCATACCCAGAGCATCCAGGTGTGCAGAGATCTGCAAGGCTGGGAAATCAACTCCATGATCTGCTCTCAATTCTGGCAGTCTTAATGGTGTTGAAGGCCAGCCAAGTGGCCAGCCAGGCTGCTGGCAGGGCATGGTTACCTTGTACTTTGCAGAGGAGTGGACTATCTTGGAGTATCCTACTCTCCTTGAAATGGAATTATTTCTTTCTGCGTGGGCCTGTTTCATCCCTCTGCTTCAGGCATCTTTAAAAAAGCTGCCGTCTCAGATGAATGGAGCTGAGGAAACTCCTGTACTCTTCGGAAAAGAAAATCCATAGACAGAAACTCAGGCCTGCTTTAGAAGCCCACTTGCCTGCTCATAAGGACTTCTCAGAAAGCTAAAATAAAATTTGAAAGAACAGTGCTCTTTAAAAACACACCTTTTTTTGGATACATATTTATTTTGGTCTCCTGGATGTAAAGAGATTCAGTCCAAGTGATTAGCCCTAAAATTTATATTCATTTATTTAAGGGTTCTCAGCTGTTACTTGATTTTCCTTTTCTCATCCCTTAGCAGAAAGTCATCAGTGCTGTGATACTACATGCAGAAGAGAAAAAGAAATGACAGAGCCCAGTTTTCTCCACATAATATGCAATGCAGAATTCTCTTCAATAAGAAATGCATTTCTGATTTTTGCCCTTCTGTGGTGTAAGTTGTCATTTCAATTACAGAGAAAAGAGTCTATGAACTCAGTTAATTTTGCATTTAGTTATATAACTAATTTCTCCAAACACAAGAAAGCAGAACATACATTGCTGCCAGTTCCACAGCTCCTCTAATTACACAATTGCAACTTAACTTCCAAGGAGTGTGGGAATCTAACATTTTTGTTAAAAATTCACTATCACTGGTTGCTGCTTCCTCCCTCCTCCAAAAAGAAGGGGAATAAAGTCTTTGTAAAGTTATAATCCTTTGCATACCAGTCTCAGTGTAAGAGAATTTTAAAGACACCAAGATGATGTCCAAGGCTGCTAGCTGTACATATACCCCCTCTAAACAATTGATATTCTCTGAGGGCTAATCTTCCTTTGGTAGTAACAAAAGATGTATGTCTGATCTAGAAAAGTAAATATGTGCCTGTAGTCTCACCAAATGTGTAAATGCCAAGAGTTGATACCATGTATAAAATAGTTTGTATTTTATCCTACTTTTGCTAATGATTTGCAAATATCTTCTGTATATTTGGCCTGTCCTGTGTCTGGCTTTTACACTGTGCATGCCATGTCATGGCAGTAACACTTGCTGCCATCCTAAACTTATAGCCTTCTGTATCTTTCTTGCAGAGAGGTATGTCAGTGGGAAAACTGCATGGAGTGAAAGTGCAAAGCCCTCACTTTAAAAGCAGAAAGATCTAACACTATCTGAAGTGAGTAAGAAGTTTGAGGAGCTCAATCTTTTGATTCAGGTCTTAAATGGCAACATAAATTCAACGTGGCTGAATAGGCTTGCTAGGAAACGTGTGAGAATTACCAGCTATGCACTGATAAAAGAGAAATTAATTAAGAATAAATTCAGTGAACATTCTAGATCTAAATGCTTTCCTGTTCAAAAACTGTTTCTCTGACATCCACATTTTCTATTGGAAAAGGTACTGTTTCCTGACCAGATCTAGTTAAGAGCATCTTTAACAGGATCAGAGGCAGAACTGAGATTTAAAACCAAAAACTTCTCTTCATAGATAAGTTTTTCTAAGAGCCTTATCTGTAAGGCACCTTTAGTAACTATCTTTCTCTTGTGCTGGGCATGACAGCTCCTGTTCTCATTCTCGGCCAACTCTGTGATAAACAGTTAATCTCTCCAGTACTTCATAATTTCATGTGAGTATGGTTAGTGTTTTGTGACTTAAAATCTGGATTTGGTTTCACTTTTCCAAAAGACGTGGTATGTGGTTCCAGTACAGGGCAGAGCAAACTACTGGTTTTGTACTATGCTAGCAATTTTTGATAGCTAATTTTTTACTGAAGGGCAAGGTTGCTTTGCATTTATTGCAGAAGAAGTCACTGCTCATAGGTAATAAATAACGACAGAGTAGCTAATGTGTCATGAACTTCCACCTCCGCTTGCTTCATAGTTGTGTTCATGGAACCATACCCTAAGTCTCCTTAAACTATAAAATTACTTGCCAGGAGACAAACATCATATGCGGCAAAGCATCTTTTATTCTGCTGTTCAGGTTCTTATCTCCCGTTCAGCCTGACAGCATCCAGAGATACTAGAGTAATGTCTGCAACCAGTATAGCCCCATCTGCACAGCCTTGTAGCCGGGGAATGAGGTCTTTTGAAAGCAGAGTCAGGCTCACAGCTGTATCTCTTCTTTCACTGCATTGTGCTCTGCAGAATACATCCTCAGTTTGAACTAGCTTTGGAACCTCTATGCAATGACACGTTGCACTATGTAAGAGATATGCTTTCAACTAAGAAGCTTCAGCTTTCTCTTGCTTGATAAATTGTGCATCTGCAGTGTGCTGGTCCAGGGAATATACTGGAGAATTACTCCGATCCCCTCATCCAACTGCCTTCTTGAATGAAGGCAAAAACTACTGAGTCCTGCATAAAATGCCTGCTCACACATAGCTCTCTGTCTAGTGATTTACCTATATGTCATTTCTTTCTTACTATGTGGAGCACTAAGCATGCTGTAGAAATATATCCAGTCCCTGTAAAGTGAATGGCAATGCCACTTGTGATTGCTCTGAAGCACCTTCAGGAGGATTGCATCCTTCTCTTTGTCCTTGTTGAGAAGGCAGACAGGTCAGGTAAACTTAGGTGGTCAGAGTCACCTTCTGGGAATATGTGTCTACATTTAAGATGACTCCTGTTTTATAGTCTTACAGTGGGGAGTATTTGACCCTGTAAAGCTCTTCGTACATTTGGCCAGCTTCAGAGGTGTCATACAGAAGGCAGAGTCTTGGACACAATCCAGGTGGCCTATATAATGTATTTTCCTCAGTGAGGAGTTGAAAGAGCGACATAGTTAACACAGGCTGTGAACTCCTGAATATGAGGGGCCATTTCACATGTGGGAGAATTAATTCACTCTGTAGCTAAGACAAGAGCCTTCTGCACTGATTACTCTGTAAAGCCAGACATTGTCACCTACTATTTCTGTTAAGTTATATCTGTTTTTCTTACCCACTGACTGCAAAAATCATCTGTTTTTCTGTTTTACCTTTACTATAACTCCTCCATCCAGTTAGAGATTGCATACAAAGTCCACCATTTTTATGATGCCGCTGAATTTCCTCAGAAGTACTACATCATTCAGATTTCTCTAGAGAGATGTTTGGCTTTGAAGAGTGAAGTTATGGCTTTGGCTAATCACTGTTGCCCAGGTTCATTGCTGCCTTGGGAACAGCAAAGTGGTAACTGAAGTGCTTGGGCCTGTTGCTTTGGGTGCAGCTTCAGGAAGGAAATACCTAGCTGTCAAGGGTTTTTATCAAAGGGTGGGAGTTACCTTCAGTTTGATTAATGTTACCTCTTACCACAGATCATATATCAAAGAGCTATGCAGGCATGTTCACACTTGAAATTAGATGTATGAATCAAAACAAGATGAGACAAAGTTAGCATCACTCCTATAAATCTATAAATTGCAATAGGGCTTGTAATATGTGGGGTGAGAAAGTTGAGAATCATATAATATAGTGATATTAGGTTTGAGCCAGCACTGCTCTGGTTCCAGAAATATTACAAGACAATGATCATTAAAAGGAAAAAAATGCAGCTGGAACATGTTGGAAACCGTTACTGTCTACACATTACAAGTCACAGAAGCAGGCTTCTGCACTTTGATTGATGGAAATGAGCTCCAAGAATATATACATATGCTTTGAGTATGTCTGATTTGCTGTACCTCTCAAGAACAGAAGCAACCTATATTAATCAAAGATAACAATTGCTACTATTTCCAAGAATTTATTAAAAAAAAAAAAAAAAAGAATTAAACCTCAGAACCAAATACAATATATGCTTATTCTAGGGAGAGAGAAGTGACCTATCATTTGGAAATCCATCTCAAATATTGTTTGCATCCTGTAGTGATGAATAGAAATGAGGTAAACACTACAAAGAAAATAAACCACTTCTACGCTAAGAATTCTTGTGAGGTCATACTTTAAAGTAAAAGGCTTATACTGATCATATAAACTCCAGATGTAGTGTAAAGTTCACTTCATAGTTTGATCAAAATATAAATGACAGCTTTTGACCTTTTGAAAAAGGGTCAGATACGTACTGTTGAGAAAAATGTATCAGACTAATTTACTGCAATATATTGTTCCTCTTTTTGCTGTCTTCCATTAAGTAGGAAGCTTATTTTTTCTGCCCATTTAAAATCTAGATATATCAACTCTATTTAAGAATTTAAGTGCAAAATGACATAATTCTCCCTGCATCCCAGAGAGGTGTGCCAGTCTAGAACAACACCCACACCGCTCCCAGATCCTTGGAATGTGAATTAGTCTTTGCTACTTTTATGTTCATAAATAAATTTTCCATGCTCACATTTCCTCAGCCCCACTGAGAAATCTGGGAACAAATATACTGCTCCAAAATGACTGGGACCATATACAGGCTGTTGACTCCTCTGCTTTTGGCATGCAATAGAAGTTTCTGTTGTGATTCTCACAATGGAAGAAACTGCATATAATCACTTGAATTTGACAGCAGTTGGATTAGTGATGTTAGTGAATGCAACGAGCCACTTTTTTATTCAGGAAAACATTATTCCAACCAAGTAAAAGTATGTATTTGTAAAAATATCATAAAAAATATCAGGTAAACAATATCGCAAGGAAATTCATGTTTTCTCTGTGACCTCAGCTCCTGGGACCTCAGTACATTTCAGACGAAAGGCTACTACTATCTTGCTTTCCAAAGGAGGATATACTTCTTCGTTATTATTATCAAGCCTGATTATCAAGCCTGACTCATACCTTGATCTTTCTGTTGTACAGAGAATGCAAGACAGCGTCAGGATGGGGTGGTGAGCAATTCCATTGTGTATTTCACTGAAGACCCCCCAGAACTGCCACCCAATAGTCCCCATCCACTGAAGTTGCGGCGTATTCTCAACCTGAGCCCTTTCACCGTCACTGACCACACACCAATGGAGACTGTGGTAGATATCTTCCGGAAGCTTGGACTCCGACAGTGTCTTGTCACTCGCAGTGGGTGAGTAGATGCTGAGTCAAGCATGCTTCAAGAACCTTAGGATATTTTCTTTAGCATTAACAAAAACACTGTTTTACCCATTGAAAGCCAAGTATAGACAGCAACTAATTAATCAGCACCTCTGAGACACTCAACTAAATATTTTTATTCTATTTTGTGAATGGAAAAACTAAGAGAAGTGTGCCCAGTGTCTCTCCAGGGCAGCAAAAGAATTCAGACTCACAACCAAAATGTGCCTACCAGGTGTCATGGTTCATGCTGTTCTCCCAAGTCTTTAGTGTAGTGGCATTTAGATAAGGTAAAGATAAATACAAAATAAACTATTGTGACTCCCACTATAGTTTCATTTTCAATAGAGGCAGATCTGGCAAGTAGTACTGTTGATGTGCTTGTTCCTACACATCCAGCTAGACTAGATGCTTATGAAGACTACGATAAAGATGTCAGTGAAGGAAAATTAATCCATTTAGCTTTCTTTAATGGAAAGTGGAAAGGCATATAAACTGAAAGTCCACAAAAAACTTCTGAAGAAGAAGTGTGGGCAAATATGAAATCAGAAGGGTAAAACGCTGCATTGTGTGCACTAGAAATAACATCCCATGGTTCCAATGGGGTTTCTGTTATTTTGGGAGCATTGTCCGTCCCAGGATCTCACTGTAAGAAGAAACTTTATGACAGGATAGCAAAATCAGAGCTATCATTTTCAGATGTGGAAGACTAAAATTTAGTTTTCTTCAAAAACCCTCTTCGTTATTCAAACATATTGCATATCACCTGTTACTATTGATGGAGTGTGCTCAGCATTAAAAAAATAAGGACCATTATTTGGGACAGAAATTTAGGTCCTGATGTGAGGTGCTTGGATTTGGAAATTTTCATCTTGTGTTCTAGGACTTTCATGAAATGAAAGGTGGAATAACTCTAACAGTGACATAGTTTCAAAATTCAGCGCCTCATTGCCTTCAAGGAATAGAAATAAAAGCCCTGGAACATTGAGCATTAACAATTTTTTTATTCTTGGGTCTAGATGCCCCATAGGCCTCGCATTTCTTGCCAGATACAATTTATTTAGGATCACATAAGTGAGAAATTATCACTCAAAGTTGAAGGAATTGTGATGTCAGATAGTGAGAACTTCAGAAAGCCCATGCTTTTGCTTAGTTTATGTACTATTAAACCCCATGCATGCCCTACATCAGGTTACTGGTTCCTTGGTCTTTTGCTGTTGATCCTCTGCAACCTGAGCCTAAGGAAACTCATTACTTTGTCATATGAGGTGTCTAATTGTAGCTCCTCACTCAGTCATGTTCCCAACACAAGGAGATTACAACCCCAAATATTTCACTTAATGATCACGGCTGAGGTAGTAAAAAATACACAAGGTGAGAATGCTTTTTATAAAAGAGAATTGTTGGGGAATAGACAGGATGAACAGTGTTGTATGGAAGCACTAACAAAATGTCCCTGCAGCTGAATAGGAAAAAAATGGATGATATATGAGATGATTGTTGACCTTTCCTTTCCTTTTCTCCTCTAGGAGGCTGCTGGGTATCATAACTAAAAAGGATGTATTAAGACATATGGCTCAAATGGCAAACCAGGACCCCGAATCTATCATGTTTAACTAGACTGGTAAAGGAAGAAGAAAGTAACCCCAAAGGAATCCCTTCTAGATTAACACAAAGGCTATGTTTGGTGTTTCATTTTGTTTAAAGAGAAAAAGTAATGTGTATGAGGAATGGCCTAATATGTCTCCGACAGAGGGAGTGGACACAGGATGGCACTTATTTAATGAGGAAGGCAGTTTAGAAGCTCTGAGCAGCTGCAGACATCAAGCTGTGTTTCTTTAATGAGTTTCCTAACAGCTCAATTGGTGCATTGGTGGGTGTAAGTGATGTGGTGCTGAGAGACAAAGAGCCAGAGCACCAGTGGGATGCATCAACATTCACAGGAACTCAGGAGGCAGGTGTGAAGACTAGCAGACGCTGTTTATGTATAAGTTGTTAACAAAGATTTGTGTTCCAAACTAGAGAGTGTGTATGAGTAACATCAGTTGTTTTGTTATTGAAATCATGGGTATTTATTTGCTAGTGAATTATACCATTTTCATAAGGAAAAAAAATTGTCATATTTTAAAATGAAAAATTTTGTCACCTTCATTTATTTTTGTAAAAGTTAAGTGATTCGGGACTGAAATTAAAGGAGCAAGAACATACTTCAACTCACTTTAACATGTAGTGTCCCCTGCTCCCTCTTTTAGTCCTTTGAATTTTACAATTTATATAAATACAGTTTATAAATATACAGTTCAGCATTTCTGTCAATCAGTTTTCTTTATTAATGTTGAAACGTGACTTCTTTCTAAGGATTTATTATTTCTCTACACAATTTTGCATACAGGTACTGTAACATTTAGTATTATGTGGTTTGCTATGACAACAGGAAAAAGCCTAAAAGCCCATGGAGGAATTTTCAAAGGCACAAGAGGGAGACTGGTATCCAGCTCTCATCCATGCTAGTGACAAGAGATTGAGCATCCCCTTGTGTAAAGAAAAATAATCATTTTTCACAGACTAATGAAGTTCTGCATTGATTCCTGATTCTCCATTTAGTTCCTTTTCTTCATTGCCTTTTGTTGGCACTTGTCTGCACCTGCCAAGAGATTACTTAAGTTAATTTAACAACCACAGACATTTATTCTGTAGCAGATTTACTCTTTATGCTGCTTCTGCCAGTCACAGGACTGCAGAATCCCTCCCCACAACACAGTAGCAGGGATAAGGGATCAAAGGGACTGAGAATGCAAAAAATAGCAAGGCTTTAATTATTGATCTATTTGCAATAAGAACACGTGATTTAACAGCCCCTAGTAGGAACCTCGAAGCCGCTCAGGTAAAAATGCTACATTTTCTTAAACCCTTGCTCTGGTCTGGCATGAGATACACAGATTCAACATTGTCTATGTTAAAATACTAGCACCTTAGTGAAGACTGCTGTTGGTAATAGATGACCAAATTCTACTCTCAGTAATACATAATCCACACTGCCACGTGTTTGGTTTATAACTATTGACTTAAAGATAATGATTGGAGAAAGGTTGGATCCTAATTGAGATGCCTTGAATCCACATTAGGAGGGCCTTCTGACCACCTGACAGCCTGGACTATTTATTTAAGCATCTAAAACCTCTGCTATTTTTGCTCAAATATATATCGATACCAGTAGCTCAAATCTATATTGTGTCCAAATCGTTTTCAGGGACAGAGATTAGGGAAGAATATGCCAGAAGAACCTGTTGATTATACCAGACAAAAGCCATACCATGTCAAGCCAATTTGTAGGCAGTGTGCATGATCATTGTGTCCCTGAACTGAGACAACTAGCCAGGTGTACCCTAAGTTAGATGCCCAAAGTTACAAATTCCTCCTCTTATCTCCAGTGACCCTGCTTCCTTCTGGCAGGTGTCCCACTGCATTCACACAAAGTATGGCCCAAATTGTTTAAGTAAAAGAAACGGAAGTAAAAGGATAATTTTAATCTGCTAAGTACAGCATTTAACAATAGTGTTTGCAACACACTGACATAAATATATATAGCTCTGGCCAAAGCCCATAAATATTTCAAGTGTATATTTTTGTTAACTGAACATCTGCAGTACAATGTATTATTAAAAGGATATTGTTAAAACTATGTAAACTACAGGACTGAGCAACCCTTTCCTTCTGAAAATAGGAAATGCAACATAATATTGTTGTTTCTTTTGTTTTTTTGCATAAAGCCAGTCATCAACCAAACTCATAAAAAAGCAACCGAGTCAACCACCAAGATCACAAAAATTGGATTCCCTCATTTGAAGAGAGATGCCATCTTAAAAATCCATGTATTCCCAAGACTAAACCCAAATAGAGTTTAGTACACGTCAGGTTCTACTCAAAATTACTAGAATTTATATAGGCTAACTTTTGAAGGCAATCTTTTTCTGAAACTAAAACTGAAGGACTGTGTTTTACTTTTCACTTTTATAGCTCCTAATGTTAGTATATGTTTGATGACAACTTTCTCCATCTTCCTTTATGTTTATATAGGAAGCAAGTGTGCAGACTCTCTCCACTTGAACACTTCTAAATACCTCTTTTGCTCATAAATCAAGAGAAATAAGTTGAGAAGTCCATTTATCTGCTATTTGAAATCAAACTCTCTGCTTCATATATGTCAGGGAAAAGGAGAGACCTTAAAGCCTTCTCTGTTAGCCAAGAAAATTTTAGTCCATGCCACATTAGATTTTAGTCCACGGCAGAGCTAACACTGAAGAGCATTCATTAGTATGTTTGCTAACAGGAACCAGGATGGTATATCAATGCTGAAAAAATTGTCATTTCCTAAGGAAAAAAGATGTGTAGTCAGCTAACTGAGATTAAGCTGGTCATGAATACAAATACATTTGGATATTGACTTGGGTTATCAGCTTAAACTCAGTCCACGGCTATGCATAGGCATAAACTCATGTGGCTAATTCCCCTTAATACCCAGAGGCCTGATCTACTAAAACCAACAGCCAGCCCTGTGATATCTCATCAATTCATCTCATTAGGCTGTACATGAGGAGCCTCAAGAACTTAAGAACAGGATCCATAAAACCAGCATGGTGGTTTGTAAGAAACAACGACAGAAGGAATTGAGACTTTGACTCTGGGACTAACACCCAAGCAGAAGGCAGGTGAATGGGGGTCCATCTCTTTTTTTACCATACATGTTCCTCTTTAGATGGAATGATTTAAATATTTAAGGGGTCAAAGAAAAAGCTTTGGATGTGTAACTGTGTACATGGGTGGTTAAATTGCTGCGCCTTGGTCCAACATCTGTTGAAAATACACTAAACTCCCTTAGAGCAGGGACTGACATCTAGCTCTCCAGAAATGTCATAGGAATAGCTAACTTCAGCTGCTTGGTATTATCAAGGCTGAATTAATGCTAGAATGACAAGGGGGGGCTTTGAAACAGGACAGACTTTGCTAATAAGAAAACTTCCAGAAACAGTGGTTGGCTCTAAGTCCTTCTGTTGAACTTCCTTCCATGCTACAGTTTTCATTGCTCATATAGCCTGAGTGGCTGGATGGGGAACACACTTAATGTAAATTAATAACATGCTTTTCTCAAAAAATGCAGTTGTAATGTAATAATTCCCAATAACGAGCCCATTATTAGTCACTGTTTTCCATCTGTATTCCCAAATGTGTCTCAGAAGTCACTGAACAGGCTCCAAAAGGCATAGATCTCAGCCTTAAGTATTTGAATCTGTATAACTCAAAACAGCCACACAGCCCGATGAATCTGATTTACATATATACTTTAGTATACAGTGCTCAGTTTATGCAACCTCACATTCAAGCAGTTGGATTTAAATCCTCACATTCAAGCAGTTGGACTTTGATGATGTCAAATTAAACAAGAGAAAAAAACTTTTGAATGATGCAAGTTCAGTATTGTACCTTTGTTTTGCATGAACTGTGTTCAGTTACATTCAGCTTCTGATGTGTACTTGAAGCAATTTATACCAGGAAGTTTATTATTAAAATACAGAACATGGATGGCATTAGCCAGATCCTTTGGCTGTCACAGTGACATTAATTATTAATTTGTATGCTTTGACGAAGCAGAAAAAGAATGTTTAAGAATTACAGAAGACCCACTGATTCCTTGTTGGAATGACACTAAAGTTACGAATATTGTTTTGCTTTGTTGTTTTGTTTTTTTTTTTCAATTGTAGAAAACAGTATATATGTTGAACCTTATCAAAAACAATGTTTGGACTCTATTTTTTAAATAAAACTGACTTACAGTACTGGAAACATTGCTTGAACATATTATTAATTGGAGAATTATATCACTTAATATCTCCGTATGATTTTGATGTTTTCTTTTCTTACCCATAAGAATAACTCAAGCCTGATGAGTGATTTAGGATATCTAATTCAGTTTTGGGTTACCTAGTATGAAGTTGGGAGTTAGTAAAGTCCATGCAGTGGACTTCAAAGACTCAGCCTTGACAGTTGACTATTTCATTTTCAGAGGTAAATGATTTTCACTTCAGCATCACAAATCCTTTATTAATGAAATCTAAAGAGAGAAGAAAAAAGATTTCTCCTACCAGGCTGTTCTGTTTACAATCATCATGAAATTTGTTTAAAGTTAGATGTCACAAAGCCCTTATGATTTCAGATTTTGTACATATTTTTTCAGTTTAGTTTAGAGCTAGGCCCAAAGATTGAAAACGGCAAGTTCAATTGTGCACATTTACTTGGATGTAACATCCCTTAAATCTCTGTCAGAGGAGAACATTTGTGTGGTAGCAAATAATGTGAGATTCATCCTGATTAATGTACTAACCAATGTACTAATGAGGAAATAGAAAGGCACTATGGCTTTATGCAAGTAAGACCATCAATGGTTTATCCAAAAGAAGTATTAGAGATTTCAAGACATGGTCCAGCGAACAAATTTGATAAGACTGATATGTCAGCAATATCCTAGTTTAAGTTAAATTGCTCACTTCTTTAGAAGCTGGTGCTGGAGTCCCAGGGCCTCCAGTTTGTTCCATGGATTGCTGTAGCCCTAACATGGCCCGATGCACACACCAAAAAGCCAGGAGGCATCAGGCTTGCAGCAGCTTAAATAAGCAGTAATTGGTCCTGTAGTTTGTAGTTGGTCACGAGGGACTGAGCCTTAGATCCACCTGTCATCGCTTGTGATGGCAGAGCCAGGAAATGGAAGAGAAAATGTTGAGAGGAATCCAGTGCTGCCCTGTTACAGCTGTGCACCACACTGCCTGGCCTAGGTGCTCATTTCTGCTTTCTGCTCCCTCAGGAGTCCCCTCCTCCTTATTTATTTGCTACAAGCAATATTATTCCCCGTGCTGTCCTGCTCCTCTCCAGCCCCAAACAGAATCTTGCTTCCAGCTCCTCTCCACTGTGGTAGCCTAGCCCACCAAGCACCATCTTACAGGCTACATCCCACACAAAAAAGGTGCACCTGTGGTAGATGGGCTTTTCTCATGGCACACAGGATTTTGCATTGCTCCCTGCTGGAGAATGTGGAAAACCTGGTGTTACTTGCACTGGTATTCTGCACTGAGTTTTCTGATTTTTTTTTTTTTTTGGCTTGCTATCTTAATGCGATACCAAAAAGATGGACTTTTCAGAAAAATATTTGCTGTATTTAGGAGTGACCTTATCACTCTATACAACTGCCTTAAAGGAGGCTGGGGTCGATCTCCCAAACAACAAGTGATAAGACAAAAGGAAACGGCCTCAAGTTGCACCAGGGGAGGTTTAGGTTGGATATTAGGAAAAATTTCTTCACTGAAAGGGTTGTGAGGCACAGGAACAGGCTGCCCAGCGAAGCAGTCGAGTCACCATCCCTGGAGGTAGTCAAAGGATGTGTAGATGTGGAGCTTAGGGACATGGTTTAGTGGTGGACTTGGCAGTGCTAGGTTCATGGTTGGACTTGATGATCTTGGAGGTCTTTTCCAACCTAAATGATTCCATGTGCACAGATCAATGTATACTCACTTTTACCATCTCAACCAATAAGTAGCAAATCCACAATGAAGACAAGCAGGAGCTAGGAAATGACTATGACAACTATATCCTGAAGCACTTATGGGCTCTTAGGCAGAATTTGACAGGAACTGCTGACCTGTGGCTGCAGCATTTGGTCAACTCTGTATCTCTTCTTTCATCTTTCTTGCATTCTGAGCATAATTAATATGCTTAGTTTGAATACATTATAAGCACAGCTTGAGCACAGTTAATGATTTCAACACCTGCTATCTTCAAAATTATCTTGTATAGTCAGGGTCAAAACAATCCGCATATTCCTATGGATACAGTGGTTTTCCCAGCTTCTTCAGCTGTGTTTCATTTGAGGAAGGATTCTGCAGACTGAACAATCAGTGCACAGCTCCTTGTGGGGATTTGCAAAGCCTCTGTGGTTTGTCTCCAGCTTGCACAGCTTTAGGAGCAATGTCTGCGTGGGCCAGCCTTCATTATGGAGCACATACTTTACAGATTAAGAAGCCTTTCTTAATGCACAAAGATTCAGTAAAGGGCACAGGAAAACAAAACACAACAAAAAAACCAACACAACAAACATGCAAATTGCTTAGGAAGCTAGACAGTCAACTATTTTAGCTACAGAAAGTTGATTCGCTGTCTCAAAGTTATGTCCACAGTGGTGTATAACTCACAAGAAGACCCTGTGCAGTGCTTGCTGACTAGTTCCATCACTAGGAAGAAGTAAAACATAACTCTAATTCTTTACTTTTAAAGTTTGCCACCAGGTAACATAGAAAGATATTTCTGTATTATGAAGCCCTAAGACTTATAAAATATATTTAAAGTTTACATCACTACCAGTTTTGCATTTTGTCTAAGATAAATCTTACTTGTCTAACTCTCATATTAGATCACCATTAGACACCAAAATCTCTGAGTAAGTTAGAGGGGACAACCACACTCTTGAAGTCTTCAAGCCTGGGAAAAGAAACATCTAAGCTTTGCTGTAATTTGGAGGTGGAGGACAGACACTGCAAAAGTCCCAGCACAGCCCCGGTCAGCAGTGTGTTCCAGAAAACCAAAGTACAAGAGGTGCCATCTCCAGCCCTCACCATTTTCACAATAGCCTCATGGCTAGAGATTCTTGGGATCTGGTAGGGCTGAGATCCAGTTATCATGTTGGGTAAATGTCCTAATTCCCATAATACAGTTTCTTCTGGGTGTTGAGTGGCACGTGACCTTCTGCTTATTTACGCCAGCACAGCCCCTCTGTTTGAAACTGCTGCTCTGACTGGGTTTCGGGCAAGTCAGGAGGAGCATTGTCCTACAAGCATTTGTAGGCTTCTCCTTACAGATGTCTCAGCTGGCTATTCTGAGTGACTTTGAGACACAGACTCTGTCTTGATTTTTTACAGGGAGCTTAGGCTCCCGCTTAGACTGGGGTGGGTCATGTTTTCAGGCATTGCTATAGCCTGAACGCTTCCTGTAAGTATGGATACAAGTATAGAATAGATAAAGTCTGAGCTTGCCTCTTCAAAATTCTTAAATTCTTCACTTCTGAATATACTGGTTTCTGGACTGCTAAACAGTTGGTTCACAGTTTTGGATTCCTTAAGGTATTTCTCATGTACTGAATATACAAATGGTCAAATGACTGAAAAACAACAGCAACAGCAACAACCAGAAAACCAAGCCAAAGAATAAAACATCTAAGTTCCATTTGTTATTGACCAGAATATTTAAATTTCATCTACATGATCACTGCTTGAGAACAATCATCATTTGGATTATTGTAGTAATTCATGATTTTTATTGTACTTTTAAGCACCTGTTTTGTCATTGTATTATATGTACTTATTCAAGTGGTACTATAATTAGAGGTACAACAAAAGTGTAAACTCAGTCTGACTGAAGGTTTCCATGTCACAGATATTCAACATTTAATCTGAATTATGTTTTGGCCACATCTCAACTTCTAAGGCACGCTCCCACAAAGCACTAGTCACAGAAGCTGAGGGAATAAGTCATAATCTGCGCTGTACCTCTCCTTTCCAAGCCTGGGGGAACACACATGAAATCATTCCCTTTCTCTCTGCCAAGTTGGTTTTGGGCAATAGAAATCCCTGTACTTTCAACAGCTACAGCAACTCCAGTTTAGTAAATCTCACCGTGCCAGACTACCTCCTTCCAGATACAAAGGCACCGTTCCAAGCATAACAGTTTTCCCTCTGTGTAAGGATAACCAGGTATGGCAGGTAACACCCTTATCTCCCTCCTCCTTTTCTCACTTCCCTGCTTTGCTCTGGATGCTTCTGCCTGTATCCTCATTCAGCCCCAAGTTCCAACCCATTCTGCCTTCCTGCTGCAGCTTTTCTGTAATAACTGAAAAAGAAAAAAGCCCAAACCCCAAACAAATCAACACATCTGCTTTTTCTGTTGAAGTGGAGCTACCGTGCAGAACACAAATTGGCGAGGAGGAAAGTCATTAACTGAGCAATAGTCTAGTTCCCAGCATTATTTCCACAGAACAAACATTCAGTGCTAGGGAAATGTAAAAGACAAACCAGCAAGGGACAAGGACCAAAACCCAGTTTGCCCATCTGATTGCCTGGTGTATACAGACTACCGTACCACATTCTTTCTCATTTGCTCTTCTTCTGTCTTCCTGGTGTTCAAGCTTCAATGATACAGAGGGACAGGAGGAATTATTGCCATGCCAAGAACTCTTTTTCTCAAGAGAATGCTCCATTCATGATCATATGAAGTATCTCGAGCTGGACAATCTCTGCCTCTCTTACTGAAGCTGTTTCATTCTCCGTGAAAATATCCATTAGGCCAGAGAGAAAATGGCCTTCTTCGCAGTGGTTACATTTGCTCACTGGATAGAGAGGCAAGAACTGAACCCCAGGCTCCTGCCTGCCAAGGGAATGCAAATACCACTGAGATGTTTGTGTTAGAGAAGTAAGTCTGAGTGTGCAGGGAAGCAAAGGAACTGTGAGAGGTGGATGTTGCAAGTGCCAAACCCAAATGTTGTGGCATCCAGCTGAAAATTCAGCCCAGAATGAGACCTGGGGAGAGGCAAGGTTTTCTGCACATCCATCGTCTGGGTTTCTAATGGGCAACCCCACACTGAGAAAATCAACTTCTGCAGTTCCTACTGTGGGTGCCCAGAGTTACACTAGACATCATATAGGAAGTGTGAGTCCTTCATGTCAGCCTGTTAACACTGACCATCTTCTCCAGCGTGAAAACCTGCAACAGCTGTGATAGACACAGAGGGAGTGAGGAACAAGTGCAAAATGCATCGCTAGGGCAAGGGGGAATGCTGGAGCACATGCAGCTGCCTGACGGCCAGTCTCTCTCAGACAGAGAAGCAACCTGCGCTACTGTGGATCACACGATATGGCTCTGACCCTTTCCAGCCCGCCCCTACTGCCTTCATCCTGTATGCTCAGCAATGTATGTATGTATACATTCACTTGGTTCCTGGCACAAAGCTCTCCCAGCAAAGCCCAATCCGCACCACTTCTTTCCCTTGCACCGCTGTCACACCAAGCCCCACGTGTAGAAACACCAGGAACTCTTCTCTACCTAGAGTGACATTCAACAGAAGCTAGAGCAGCAGTGCTGCCACCTCCTTCCCAGCACAGCCAGTGGCCACTGCTGCCACCACCTCCTCCCATCTCCATTGTCCTGGTGCTTTAGCGCTTTGGGAACAGAAATGACTAGAGGAAAAGGTGGAGAACTGCGGTAGCTGGCTGAGGATCCTCCCTGTTGGGACTGACCTTTCAGCTGGTCCACAGAAGGTCTGACTGGCCATTTCCTTCCCACTGCTCTTTCCTGTTGAACTTACAGTTATTCAGTAACTGCATTGCTCTACACAGCTACACCAGGAATCGTGGTTAGCTTATTTTCTTACAGATGCACACAATCTGCCTTTCCCAGGACAACAGAAAACCAAACCCATCATTGCAACTACCACAGCTCCATCTGCTCTGAGCACGACCGACAGGCATTTTATCAAAGCAGCCAGCCACTGTATGTTCCCCCATCTTTCCTGCAGCACCAAAAGGGCCCCACAATTGTCTTCATATTTAGACTTTCTGTGAGCTTCAAAGAGAAGACCTTATCTGTTTTAAGGGTATTCAAGTACCCAGGGACGCTTGAGAGAGGCCAACATCCTCATCTGTGTGAGGAGAAATTGACTGTGGTGCAAGTGCACTCCTGGCTGGCCGTGACCCAGCGGTCGACATTTCAGGTGCCCCAGCAAACGCTCCCCTGACCTGCTGCTGCTGAACTCGTTGCCCAGTAGGGTGTTTGGTGATCCACTGCTCCACATCTGGTATATTTATTAATACCTGTCAAGGTAATGAGCTTGGCTTTAATTTAATTGCTCCAGTGGCTTGAGGTCGCAGAGGCCCGCTAGGTGGCATTCAAATACTCAGTATGGCAGCGCTGCACACTTGGTGCACAAGCCATGCACACACTGACAAAGGCAATGGGGTTTTGATTCTTGTAGGACAGGCTGTCTTACTGTTTGCTCTAAATTTGTAATTGTTTTCATGAATTTTCTTAGATATGCCAATTAAAAGCTTGTGTGTATATATACACACACACACACACACAATATTTTATAGCCTGATATACTGAGATCTCTGGAGGGAAAGGGAAGGGGAGAGGAAAGAAAGAAATCCTTTCTTTGTTTAGACTGTTTGGCAGGGCTCAGGCATGCCTGTCTGCTTTGGCTTCTTAAACCACATATCACATCTGTAAAAACATAGTGGCAAAAGGAGGAAAAAATAATCTGCAGTGCTTTCCTGGTGGTTTCTGTGAGGCTTTCATGTAACCAATACATTTTCATCAATTATGCATTTAGGTCACAGGAAGAGCTGGAAGAAGGAATTCCTTTGCCATTTCAAAGTTGCTGTCAGGAAGAAAATATAGCCAAGCTGATAGAGCTAGAAAAAAATGCAGTTCTGTTCTTCTGTCCTGATATTTTTCCTCTCCACTTTCTTTACAGTCATTTCTATTTGCATAAGCATTCCCCTCAGCATAGCAAAATCAGTGGAGGGAATGCACAGAGGCCCTTTGAGCATGGAAATCTCTTATTTTGTAATGCCAGTTCCAAAATGTATGTAAACACTATTAGGCAATTGAGTAAAAGGCCTTCCCTGTAAAGCATTTGGTCAGATCTGGAAAACAGCATAGGCTCCTTGGTGGGCAGCACTGCCATATGTAACCTTTAGGCTTCTGTGCAATTTACAACCCCAAGTTAAGTGATTAAATACCCTTTTAAAAGTAAAATGAGAATTAAAAGCTAAGGAATGAGTTTCACTGTAGCCAGCACACAGAGCAGGCAGAAGTCAATACTAGGTGCTGAGAAATACCAGATAAGACCTTAAAATCTTGCCTCTTCTCTATGTCAGTGCTCACATGAGCCTCTCCTGTCCCTCCAGACCATACGTCTGAACTAAGTCAAACAGTACAGATTACTTGTGCACTCTTTTGTTGTGAGAAGAGTCTGAGAACTTGTGGAAATGCTTCTGGTGCTGCTGCCTGCATCTTACATACAGTTAGAGAATTGAGCAGGAAGCAGCAGATGAGGGCTCAGTACTTATTTTTCCCCCTACAGCAAAATTAATGTGGGAAAAGCAGGAGTGAGGAGAGAGAGAGACTTCTGCAGTTAGCAGGAGAAGGAAAGTCTGCTTTCCCATCCCTTCTTCCAACTTTGTTACATATTTTACTTATTTTTCTTAAAGGTAAAATCTATTATCAGGCTTGGGAACAAGGACAGAACCGAAGCCTCCCACCTCTGAAGTAAACGCCAAAGCAATTAGGCTAGAGAGTCATGTTTCCCTTTGTGTACTGCAGAAATCATGCATTCCTGTGGGCTAGCTTAAGCAGGAAAGGCAAAGAGAGCTTTTCTCTCTGCTCTTTCCTAGCCTCAAGGTCAGGGCAGTCCCTTGAGAGTCTGTGCCTGCTGCTGATACCACCAGGCTGAGGAGGGTCTTACAGCCAGGTACTGCTCTTCTGGTGCATTGCTTCTTCTTTGGGTCGTGTGCCTGAAGATAAGTAGTTTGTGGAGGGTGCTCTGCCTACAGAACTACAATACACTGGGACCAGGCTTAGAGTCTTGGCATAGCAAGTATTACCCTGCACCAGGATGTTTGGATTAACATGTGCGGTAGCAAGTACATTGGTTCCTACTGACTCTGATGAATCTGAGAGATGCAATGGAGATTTTGTGAAAACTCACTTGAAATTTTTAGGGACCAAAACTGCATATTACAAAACAGGTACCTTTACAGACCTGAACTGAGGTATCTCTCTTCCAAGACTGAAATAAGGAGCATGTCTCTTTAATCCAGAGCAATTTTTATTCTGATGATTTTGGTTTGGAGGTAGAAGAGCTAAGAACTCCTTCAAAGGTTAAATTTAGCATATCTGTACCATATATACACTATCACTTAGCATATTTAAATTGTTTCTTAAAATAGTCTTCCTAGTAAGCAGAAAAATCTCCTAACTGGCTAAAAAGAAAAAAATGTTAAGTTCTGCTTTAATTAAGGTTACACATGCAAAAGTTAGCAGTTTGCTTATGTTTATGAAATAAATCTCTCCTGTGAGACAGGGCATTTGAAGGCAGGGCTCTTTCATGACTTCCTCTCAGAGGTGTCCTACTTTCCAAGGAATACTTGAATTTTCATTTCACAGAATGACAGTGACTTTATGGAACAACCTCTAGGACTTTTTCCTAGGGCCTGTAGTTCTGCTGTTCCCTAGCTTTCTCTAGTAAATCATTATTTAGTCAATGTTGACCAGTAAGAGTAGAAGAAATTAAAGCTCCCTCTGATATGATCTGCTAGTCCTGGTATTCTCCTGAGGATGTCTCCTAAACCACCAGGCTGCTGACTAGCATTGAAAAGCAAAAAAGGCATTTCCGAGAGTAAAAGTCTTCATTTCCTTTACTTTTCTTGCAAATACAATGAAGTGGATCGTGCAGAATGAAATAAAATATTTTTGTGACATTTTTGTGAGGAAAAAGCACTCAGAAATATTGCAGTCTCCCTCCACCCGAGAATTTAGTTTTATTGCTCAAGCAAAAGCACCAGTCATTTCCACAGCCCCTTCTTAACCCTTTGTGGGCACTCAGAACCAGACCTTACCATTTCTTCCAAGGGTCTACCTTACTAAATTGGAGGAACAAAAGCTTGTCCTTTGTAAGAGTAAGTACTAAACCATCCATTTGTTTCATTGGGCCCAAGATTTACGGCCTGTGTGTGAAAGATAAGAAAAATCAGACTTTGAAATTCCTGCTGACAAATTTTGCAGCAGTAGAAGTATTAACTCTGCTCTTGTAGTCGGTGCCTAGTTTAAATAGTTGTTTTACTTTGCTCTAAACTTGGTTGACTTTCTGTTTTCCAGCATCACTACTAGCTAGAAATTACCTTTCACTCTAGAACTGTATTTTTTCCATTTCTGTATAATAGTATATATTGAAGTGCGTTAATTGTTTTTCAGCCATAGACTGGCAGGTGCTATATAAATATTTATCTTTGTTATGATTGCTTAAAGCAGACTGCTTAGAGGTATAGAAGAGAAAAGAAAATTAAGTAGCTCCACCTTCTGCCCTTGGTTTTCAGATCTATTTCATAATCAATTCAGCAAGAGAAATCCCTCACAGAAAGAAAAGATTCAAACTGCCATGCAGCACAAAACAAGGATAATTTTAATCCACGTTAAATTCCCAGATTTACAGTCACAGTTGATTCGATTTTGAAATGTCCTGCTAAGCAGTTTATCCTGGACAAACGTAACTGAAGAGTTTCATAACAAAACGAAAAACTTTTATATTCTCTGCAATCATTCTGGATTCTTTCTTGCTTTCATTGAATTGTTGTTTGTTCAGAACGTTCAGTCTGGCAGGATGGTGGAAATAGGGAGGATATCTTTCTTTGGGGAAAAAGACTACGTGGCACTCAGCAGTGTGTGGGTTTGCTGGATCGTTCTTGTGCTATTGTTCCAGGACCACTAAGGTTTACTTAAAGAAGGAAGTTTCAGAGAGGCCAGGTGCCTTATATTATATGCTTGAGTGTTCCTTCCTGACCAAGTTGCTTTTCCCATTAGAGTTTTGTCCCATTCTCCATTTGAGGTTTGTTTCCTGTTCCTTTTCATTTCACCTTAGCTTTTCACACAATGACATCCAAATAGAAAAAGAGAGTCAATGCCATGGCTTTCACTCCAAAACTGAACGTCCTGGCTTTTATGACTCATAATCAATCCCATAATGTCCTGTGATTTCCATGTATGAGTGGCAAGAATTAAAAGGGAGTTTATTTTGCCTGTATACAGACAGGCCAACTTTCACACATAAGGAACAGCAACTAATCACCCACAGCATTTCCTAACGTTTATGGTGCTGGCAGCCAGCTCTTTTCATTCTGGTATGATGGTTTCTTTGCAGACTCCTGCTGCCAGCAGTGTCTCAAACACTTTACTAGCACTCCACACACTGCACATCCTGAGCTACTGCCTTTATAGCTACTTTCTACTTTATGCACACAAAGGCACGCTAGACTGCCAACAAATACTAAGGAGACAGACGTATTGTTGCTATAGTCATCTGCTGTACCAAAGGGAAATGTTAGTTACCAACACCTAGAACTAAAAGAAGAAAATGAAAACATATAGGCATGCATCCCAGATCCCCCAGTATAAGCTTTTGACCTTACATTTTGGTTTCTGATTTATTTTTTTTCTTTTAAATCTTGAAGATTTTACCCTTGAAGGGGTAAAAATGCATAAGATCTACAGTTTATGATAAAGGAACTTTAAAAATTTATCCATATTCTCAAAAAGTTAACCAATGTTACTATAAATACATGTATCCCACATATGCTATAAAAGTATAGAAATTTGGGTCTTGCTGAAGTAATCATTGGTAACAGTATTTAACAGCAGTTTAATACTTGACTTGATTAGTGCCGAGTTTAGGATACTGGGGAAAGTATATCCATTCATTTCATCTCTGCAATGCTAGCTACACCACTTTGTAGTCTCCTATCCTGCAAACTTGTTCCAATGTTTTTATACTTCAAAGACTCCAAAAGTATATTCTCGGAGCCAAAAATATACCCCATTGCCAACCAACAGGCCAAATATCCATTTTAAACAGAACTAGTGTTGGAAGACTAGCATCTTATGCCATGGATAGCATTGAGACTTAGTTCACAAAGGCTGCTGTGAGGCACCTATGTTCACTTTCACCAGTTCAGCCCAAAGATTTGCAGCCTCAAGATATAATCTCCTAGACATGAAAAATGGTAAAGACTTAACAAATTCTGCAGATGTCTGAACCACCATCAGTTGTTAAATATAGGAGAAGAAACAAGTGGATTTGGGGAAGGGGAGGAGTTCCCTTTAATCCATTCCTTAAACTAATATTTATGATCTTTGAGTAATGAGGTATTAAAATCTGAATATTTGAAGTATATTCACTTTCTTTCACTCCCACTGATACAGACACATTTTTAATTACGCCTGTTTGTTCAGTACAGTCATGCTGTTTCTAACTTCCATCTAATTATTATTTATGTGATTATAGCTCCTAGGAGCCCAGTGACAGACCAGAAGGCTACTGTACTAAATGTAGAAGACAGCCCAGACAGCCCCGCGCCCCCCACCTCTCCAAAGTCTTGAATCCCAAAGATTATAGGAAACCTGTCCATTTACTTAAATATTGCTTTTCCAGTTGGTGTTATTATGCCTCTAATTATTCTGCTACATACCATAGCAAATATTATTTTCTAAAAATGGACAGAAAGAACAGATCTTAAATATGGCATGATTTGCCAAAGCACCTAAATCTCTACACTGTTCTGCCACTATAATGCAATATACAGTTTAAAATTCATTGAAAAGCTTTAAATATTTTGTTAAAAACTCTACTAACACATTTTCTGTAAGTAACAGGGCAAGGGTTTTTTTTTTTTTTTTTTTTTTTTTTAAAAAATGTGAGCAATGCTTGTTTTAAGAAAAAAGAAAAAAAAAAGAGCAAGCAAGTCCCTAATGCAGGAATTAGAGTGAAATTCTGTGGAGTCTCCATTATACAGGAGCTCAAACTTGTCAGTTGTAATGGCCCTATCTTGTGTTACATCTAAGGCATGTAGATTTAAAGAAGCTGAAATAAATGAATAAAAAATGCTTCTTTTTATAAGTACCTATGCACAAAAGAAAACATTGTCCCAAGAGACACCAAAGAACACTTTTCGCAGCACGTCAGAGCTGTTTAGTTGTTGCAGAGCTGCTGGGAAGAATTTGCAGAAGCAACTTAACTAGATATCAAGAGAGATCTTCCCTTCAGGTAATTTCTCCAAAGACTCAAAAGCACTGCCATAGCTCTCACCATGCTCCTTTCCATGACAATGATGCAACTATCATAACCTGACAATACCCACTACCTCAGCTGGAGAACAGCCTTTGGTCTCAGGTACATCCAGTGCAATATGATGTTACTGTGGGAATGGCCCTGATCAGCATAGAAGCACAGGATGGTTTGGGTTGGATGGTACCTTGATCTAGTTAAGAGGAGAGGCATACGCAGAATAAGTAGTTCTCTGCACTAGAACTTCATCTATTTCCAACACCCCTGCCATGGGCCGGGACACATTCCACTAGACCAGGCTGCCCAAAGCCCCATCCAACCTGGCCTTCCAGCGATGGGGCTTCCACTACTTCTCTGAGCAACCTGTTTCAGTGCCTCACCACCCTCGTAGTGAAGAATTTCTTCCTTATATCTAATGCAAACCAACTCTTCTTTGGTTTAAAACCATTATCCTTTGTCCAGTCAATACACTCCCTGACAAAGAGTCCCTCCCCAGCTTTCCTGTAGGCCCCCTTTAGGTACTGGAAGGCTGCTATAAGGTCTTCTTGGAGCCTTCTCTTCTCCCAGCTGAACATCCCCAGCTCAGCCTCTCTTCATAGGAGAGGTGCTCCAACCCTCTGGTCTCCCTCATGGCCCTCCTCTGGACTTGCTCCAGCGGGCCCATGTCTTTCTTGTGTTGGGGGCCGCAGAGCTGAATGCGGCACTCCAGGTGGGGTCTCACAAGAGCAGAGTAGAGGGGGACAATCACCTCCCTCAACCTGCTGGCCATGCTTCTTTTGATGCAGCCCAGGATACAGTTGGCTTTCTGGGCTGCAAGCGCAAACTGCTGGCCCATGTTGAGCTTTTTATCCACCAGTACCCCCAAGTCCTTTTCCACGGGGCTGCTCTCAATCAACTCATCACCCAGCCTGTATTTGTATTTTAGATTGCCCCAACCCATGTGTGAGACCTTGCACTTGGCCTTGTTGAATTGCATGTTGTTTGCACGGGCCCACCTCTCGAGCCTCTCAAGGTCCCTCTGGATGGCATCCCTTCCCTCCAGTGTGTCACCTGCACCACTCAGCTTGGTGTCATCCGAAAGTTTGCTGAGGATACACTAAATCCCACTCTCCACGTTGCTGACAGATGTTAAATAGTACTGGTCCCAGTACATCACTTGTCACCTGTCTTCGCCTGGAGATGGAAGATGGAATCAGATGGAAGGAGGGACAGAAGACATATTATAGCCGTGTTTTAACCGCTAATTGCAAGGTACAGGATAGCAATACTTGTGGGTGCAAGCCTGGTATGTACAAAGAGAAAGTGAGAAACAGTTTGAGACCAACCAGATCCCTGCTAAATCTGATAAGTGTATCAATACTGAGTTGCACCTGGTGGCTTCTTTAAGGACTCAGGCTGCATTAGGCAGAGCATCACTCCAGCCCCCAGCGCCATACAGCCCCTACAGCGAGCCCAGCAAGTGCAGCTTCAGCAGCACTCCACTGAGCGTGATCAATCTCTGCTCCCCTCCTGTGCCAGTGTCAACCAGCAGACAGGTTTCCCACTGCCCTGAGCAAGATGAACATCTAGCAGTGCTCCTTCCAAAATCTCAGGGATATCCTGCTGTTAGTGGTCTGCCTGAGGAAGTTCACTGTGGCCAGTTCACCAGCAGTAGAGATGTGGGCTCAGAATTAAAGGCAAGAAACAGTCACAGATGAGGCCCTCCTTTGGGTGCCACGTGGCAGTGTGTCCTATGATCACCACAAAGCTAGACTGGTAACACTCAAGGAGCAAGTATTTGCACCATTCGTGTCAGACACCTAACTTGGGTGCATGGGCTCCTAGCATAAGCATCTCCTATGAATTACTGGCTGGATGCATGTGTCATCTCTAGGCAGCCAGCATGCTTTGTCTGGGCAAATGAATGTCTGAAATACTTTAAGTAGATGGTGTGAGCAGCTCCCTCCTCTGCTCCACCTCATCAGCGAGTTGGCAATTGATGGTGGTGCATGCAGGTGAGATGAGAACAAAGGAAATCACCTTTGTTTCTGGAAGAAGAAAAAATGTTCTCTTCTTCTTTTAAAGTACACAGGATTACTGATTCATTTATTCATAGTACTTGGTTTTTAATCTGTCAGGGAATAATGACCCATTATTTTATACTTATGGGAAATGACACTTTCTAGTACCTGGTATTTGCAGCTGTCAAATTATATATGTCAGCATCTGTCACTCTGCAGCGGTGCTTAATGAACAAGTTTTGCATATCCCAATGAGCTTCTATGAGAACTGAGAAAAATATTAACACCTTTGCTGGCAACTGTAGGGTCTGACTGCTTTTCTGGCATATTCACTTCTGCTCCATACAGCCTTACATATATAGTCTGGACTGCTCAATCTCAACTGTTGTAACAGGCCTGATTAAATTCACCGACATACAGGTTACCCATAAACTGCAGAACAGAATATCTTCCTTTCCTAATTCAACTGACTTTTAAAGAAAAATGAAAATAACAGCATTAAAATGAAAGTATGGAATCCCTAACAGCACGAGTTGTCAATAAAAATTTAAAACCTTCAGGGCTCTGTCCAGTTATTTTGAAGTGAAGACAGTTCTCAGCTGTCCTCAGGCCCTCCATGAAACTGTCTTGTCCAATTTGCACCCATAACTTTCCAGAGAAAAGGCAATGAGTGACTTATCACTTCATAAAAATGAAGGGGAAAAGAAGCAGATGATCACATATTTACAGGAGTAAGTTTACTATCCTAAAAAAATGACAAAGTTGTTCAAATACCAAAGAAACCACCAAAATCTTACCTAATGAATTATTCCCAGATTAGTGTGCCAATGCAGTGTCTACAGCACCAGATGTCTATACAGACGTTTTCATACCTGTCTCTGAACGGCTTCATCGCTTTCAAGACAGCAGGTCCAACTGACACCTGATCCAGGCACAGACACAAGACCCTTCCTTGGTAGGCATTCTTTACACAAGCTTACAAAAAGGACCTTTTCCTTTTCTGCCACAAATTCTTCATCTTTTGCACATTTCAAACTGATACCTATTTTATAGCAAATTACCTGCTGCAAAACACAGCAGTTTACCTGGGCCTTACTTAACAACACCATGTGGGCAAGGACATCATTAGCACATAGTAACAACTTTGCTCATAAGGATCATTGCATCACTGTGATTTACATACAGCGGAAAAGACAGAAGCCAGACAAGTCAGAGAGAAAGGAATAAGCAATTCTGCTCTGGGAAGGAAGTATATTGTTCCACCATTCACAGGCTTTTTTTTTTTTTTTAAACTTTTATAAAATATAAAAAGAGGTTCCCATGGCAACTCGTTCTTCACTAATGAGCTTTCCAGGATTGCCAGAGCTTCTGGTCTCTTTGTGTGGATCTGTGGACAGGACACTAGACCCATCTTAGATTGACAAATCTGTCCTCAGGCTTTGAAACTTTGAAAGGGGCAACATCTGGGGCTTTGCTCTAGGCCCTTCACTGCACAATAGGCCATAACCTGACCTCTTGAATTTGGTGAGGATGACTTATATTAAAGCAGCCATATATTTCAGTATCGGGTTCTGTGTGTTCTAATACAGTATATTATCTTTTCCCACTGGAAATTCAATGGGAGAAAAGTGTTATTTCCTCAAGTGAGTCATGCAGAGGAAACTTCATACTGAGCTTACATCACCAGACACAGCTGCTCCTCATATTAGCTATAAAAACTAAGTATTTTAGAATCAGAGCCTTTATATTTTAAAGAAGATTCTGTTTTCTGAGATTTCCTACTTCTGATGCATGACAGTCACCAAATCCTTCTACTTTATAGGTACTTAACAACTCTATAAGCCTACGTGTTTTCTATGGCTGAATGAGGAGGTAGCAACAAGTAGGAAAGATCTGCCCGAAGCATATTTCCACCTTATTTCCTGCTTAGTCCTACTTTTCTACAGTTCAAATGAGGCACCATAAAGGAATGCAAGTTACTGAATCTTTGCTTACCATGAGCAGAAACATAGCAGCGTAGCTGAGTCCTGGAGATAAAACAAAGCTTTTTCTGCTGATAAAAATGGTGGATGCCACGCACAGGTAGACAAATCCATACACTGTATGTCTACAGACACTACATACAGACAGCTGGGAGCTGAAGGATGAGGGCAGTGAGATTCATCATCCTGCATAAAGCCCTAACAACTAAAGCTGACTCCTACATCTGACTTACTCGTACCCACAAATATGAGAGAATGATCTGTATTGTTACACAATACATTTAATCACAGAAATCACTTAAGTTGTTCATTCGGTCATACCATTTTAATAACTGAGCAGAAAATCAGCCCCAATATCTTTTTTCCCCCGTAGTATTATGTATGAAACAATATATGTCAATGAGCTAATAGCCCAAGTGGAAAGCCAAGCCGAAGATATAGCAATACTACAAAAGAAAATAAATCAGTGATGTCATGAGTTCACCAACTACTGCTGTTCAAAAGGAAAAATGATCTTCTGAAATTTTCTTTCCATCATTGCTTTGGCCAAAAATTTGCTGTCAGATTCAAACTGTATACATGAAATTAATTTACTCTCTGAAATATAAGTTCTCAGCAATATTGCCATTCTTAAAAAGCACTTCTTGGTCTGATTAAAGCTTCCTAGAATTAAGTGCAATACACCCTAAAGGCAGTGATTCCAGTTATTTATTTTGGAAGATGATTTACAATAAGCTGTATCCCAAGCCCTTCATTTATACTTGTATTACCAGTAAAAAGTAACAGTATTCACTATGACTGGAATGTATCTTAGCAATATTTCAGATATTAGCCATGGGATTAATCTGACTAAGCATAGATTTCTGCATTGTAGATGTCTTCTACACCAAACTAATCACCTTGGCATTCCTCTATATAGACAGGAATAGAGGCATTGCAGCACAATCCAACTCATCATCATATATATGTTTATATCTA
>VXAL01005084.1:726666-743967 GCA_013399475.1 Chauna torquata | reverse complement strand
TATAGATACATATCAATTATTTTATATATGTAATATATATATACACATATACGTACACACATACTGGATATATATGTATCTCCAGTGAGTCTCCCCATGTATCTAATTCTTTTTGTTAATAAATGAAGAAAACATGGAGTAACCAGATGATCTGTAAACATCTATGGGACAGAAATCTAAAGTGAAATGAGAGGAATTCCATCATCAGAAAATATTAAGATTAATGTGAATAATGTTGCATTCAGATTTATGGTGATTAAATCAATACAAACAAGCAGCAAGTATTTGGGTTTCCATGAAAGTACAGAATTCTTTATGCAGTAGGGACCATCTGAGCTGCATGTTCAATGGGGAACAGGAGAGTTGGCTAGACCAATAAAAATAAGCAATAATAAAGCTCAAAAACAATGATGAGTGGGTAGGAAGTAGAGCTCACTTTACAAAGGCTCTAATTAAAGCCCTTCATTGAAATCACTCATAGTAACCCATGAAATTAGAACCATTGACCTGAAGCACAGGTTAGATCTATTATCACAACAATTTTACCCTTTTAAACTGCTTAAAGACTGTCTTTCCCATTTTAACTTTTTGGACATTAATTCACCTTATTTTAGTGCACTCACAAAGCTTTATTCAATTGGGAAAATCACTGAAAATATAAAACAGTGGTGAACTAATGTAGTTTGTGTGGCTTTAAAGAACATGCATGATAAATTTTGGGTTTTAAATACAATAAATCAGTCATTTAAATTTAATATAAGCTCCATAATTTCATTCTGCTTCATTAGCCTATATAAACACAATAAAATCTGTCAAATGCAAACAAAGGGCCTCCTAGAGGTGATATTTTAATTGTAATAAAACTGTCATCTAGATTAAGAAGCCAGCTGAACAATTCATTTCTTCATAGAAGGTAATGCTATTCTAGGAAATGAGTGTTAGGTTTAATTTCTCCTGATGCATTGGTGCTGAGGAAACAGGAACTTTGTCTCTATTCTCTACTGCAATCAATCTGCTTCATGGTGATACCATCACATTAAGAGCATAATGAAAAAATAAATGAATAAATAAACAGAGGGGGCTAGGTTGCAATACTAAGCTGTGCCTCTGTTGCCTCCTTTAGACAAATCACCTTCACATCAGTTAAAAGGGAAAACATCCTCCAGTAGCCAAAACACAGTGCTTAAGTCAGGTAGAAAGAGTTTTCTGCCCTCCCCGCCCCCATGTTTCCCCACAAGGCCCAGCACACCATGGATGAGTTCCCACCCGCTCCAGACATGCTTCCTCCCAGCCGATGCTGGCAAGGGACAGCAGTCCCTGAGCCACAGCCGTGCCGAGGCCAGACACGAGCTGTTTCCTTCACCGCCCGTGGAGATCATGCCCTACCCAAAGGAGGTCAAAGCCCTGCAGACGTATAGGGGGTTGTAGAAGCCTTCCTCTGTCTTTGGATGGGGAGGCTCTGCACCAAGAGAAGTGAATCCAGCCTAGCAGAAAAATACTCTGTAATTACCACACTTGCCAACAAAATCATAACTGAACTTCCTACTGACAACAGGAAGGAAAAAGTATATTGTTTTTCTTTTTTTTCCCTCTCTCTTTTTTCCCTTAAAATGCTAGTATAACTCATGGCTTGTTTTAGCTGACTGAGAAGCAAAACACTCAGATCTTCTGGTGATTGGCTTTAATTGCTTTACTAGATGCCTTTCAGCTGGTAACTCTGAAATATTCACAAGTGACATAATCCAGTTCCAGCTGGGACAGGTGACTATCAGAAGCTAATTCTGCCAGCTTTCCCTCCCCTCTCTCCTCCACATGCACTCCTGCTCCTCTTCCACATTCTGCTACTTCACGTGAGACCCTCTGCAGCCTATACAGGAAGAAAATTCGTGAGGGCCTCTGTCACCAGCCTGGTGTGACAGCATGAACCTGCATTGAGGGGAAAAATAAACTTTTGTGATAAAAAGTTCTATGCAATTGTTTATCTTATACTCTGGGTTTTAATCCATAGAAGTGATTCTGGAAACTGTGTCAGTCCCTCAGATTTCTTCATCCGTGGTTTGGGTATCTCTGCTGGAGGCAGGGGCAAAGGACTACTCTTTCATGTTGAATAGCTGGGCACCTGCTCCTGCGAAAGCTATTCGCTGAAGCCTTCGCAGCTAAGGAGGAATGGTTAGAGATTATTTTCTGAAGGTAGCAATTTCCAACACTGAAATAGTCCCAGTGTTTCTGAGGAGTCCATTGTGCATCATCCCTCGTGCCACCTGCTCTGCCGGGGTCCTCCAGGGACAGCCAGAGGGGGCAAGGGTTCTCAGGGTGCCCCAAGGAGAGGGCAAATGCAGACTGGTTTTGCCAGCAGGCCAGACATGCAAAATTGCCCGTGCAGCAGGTTAGGCACATCCTGCTTGGTGCTGCTTGCCCCCAAGGCTTTCCCCCTGTACACAGCATGGAGCCCGCCATGTCACGTGCTGGGAGCACGAGCAGGTCGCGTGGCAGAGATCACCCACCTTCACACTGCTGAGCTGGGCATTTTTGACACCAGAAATGTCCCAGATAAAAAGCAGTTCCAGAAAACAACTTGCTGCGTTGGCGTTACTGGAAACGCTAGCAGAGGAGTCTTTCACACATGTAAGGTATTTAATGAATCCAAACCAAAACATTTCCAAGCCCCTTTGAATTTCACTGTTAAGGCTTTCTCAGCCCCCAGAGGACTCTCTAATCTTCAGAAGTGAAAGGCCAGTGTATTAAAATAAATATCTTGAGGGCTTACCAGATCACCCGATATCACCCTTATTTTGTAGATTGAGGGAGGGTAAACACTGTTTGCTTGTGAAAAAAAAAAAAAACTTTAGAGACGAGGACAATTTTAATGAGTTTAAGATGATGCTTATCTGTTTCTGAGAAGCGCTGCTGGGCAGCTGGAGCACACAATGGCACGGAGAGAGGGGAGGAACAGGAGGAGGGCTCCCTGCACAGCATGCACTTATGTTTCCCTCTGAAACACGTCCCCGGGTCAGCTTGTGGTACCTCACTTGCTGTCATCTCCTCACTCAGGCAGCTCAGCTGGGCTGGGAGGAAGAAAGACTGCCTGGCCACCCAGGCAGAAGGGTGGCTGCCCTGGTGCTGGCTCCATCAAGCACCAATCTGGATAAGGAGAGCTTCCCTGAGGGGCTGTGTTATTTGGAACGAAACTCCTTTGAAACATGGAGGCCAGAGCCACCCCCAAAGCACAGAGGAGCCACCACTGCTAATCCGACCAAATGCACCTTCACTCTCCTTTTAACTGAAGCAAGTATTTCTTAAGTTTTGGTTTACCCTTCCCTTTCCTCTGGCACCATTTCAGCACCTGCGTTGTACTCATGCATGGTACAGCCTCCCCGTGGAGGCCTGCTTGCCGCCTTTCCCCAGGCTGAGAACAACAGTAACTCCACCACCACCACTGCCATGGCAGTGACTATTCCCAAACGTCTAAGTGTTTACAGAATGCAGGATACACCTGTAAGCCATTACAGATAATGTCTGCCTCCTGTAACAACATAAAGGCTGTCTCTGTACCAGTCACATCCCAGCTCCACCCTGGAGTGCACACCAGCCTGTGCCCTGTCCTCCTCTGGTCTGGCTGTCTGCCTATAGATACAAAACCCAGATGCACAGCTGAGATGCTTCCAAACAGCTCTCAATGCAATCCAAGAGCACAAACGCAATCCTTTGCTTTGCATACTCCACCCTCCTGGCACCAGTTTGGGTCTGAACAGCCTACAAAGTGCTTTGCCTCCTATAGTCGCCCCGCATCTTTCCATGCTGACATGATTGTATAGCTTTCAGAAGGGAGTTTGTTTTTAGTTAGCCACTTCAGGCAGGAATCCGTATAAACACAGCCCTGTGTAAATATATATAGCCTGTGCAAATATTTGGATATTATGCATGCAAACAACTGTATCATTTAGTTCTCCTCAAAGTCAGAGGTCCCCAGAGCAAACATTGATAATTGCCTGTGTGAGAACATGATGTCATTTTTCCAGTTGAATTTAATGGAAGTAATGAGCAATGGTAAAACTTAGCTTCCAAAGATTTGGTTTCAAAACATCTCATCACAGAGGCTATCAAACTGTGGTCATTTTATGCGGAGCTGGTAGTGATTTACTACAATAGAATAGAGATCAATACAATCAGCTAATGTCTTTGGACTTTACAAGGGCACTATCAGCCAAAATCAGTTGTTATAAGGCATTTGTAAAAAGACTATGATTGGAAAACATTTTTCCCTTTCTTTGTGCTGCCTTTTGTTTTCCTTGAGTTTAAAATTACCCTGTTTGTGTGGGCCTTTCATCCAGCAAGAGGAAGATGAAATAATTTCTGCACCTTTTTATAGCAGGAGGTAGTACTGAAAAGAAATGCAGTTATAAATCCATCATAAGGGTTTTAAGTTTGTCACAGCAAGTTCTTCCTATAATAGCTGTGAGTCATTCTCTCTCCCTTTGGCATATTACAAATTTTGCCTGTTGGGAATCTTCAAACACTCACTCATGTACCTTTTGATTTAATGATAGAGTCCAACCAAAACTACAGAGCTGCAAGCAGCCACTTCCAACTGCTTGAAATTCAGCAAGTTTTTACTCTGATCACTTCGTATAACCGCTAGTCACTTGAGGCACCTGCATAATTAATAGTATGCTCAGCACTGTTATGTAGAGTACCAGCAATGCTATCTTTAAGCACTGATACTGGTCTTAGCATCCTCTTTGGCTTTAGAGAAGTAGCAAGGTCTATTAAGTATATAATAAAATTCATTCAGCTGCATACAAACCCACGTAGCTCTGCAGTTTAGCAGCACCAAGGACTCAGGGTTTGTTCTACCTTTCAGAAGAAATATCCTGGCCCTAGCATGCTGGGGCCATATCTAAGTGATAAGAGATTTTTCCTGTTGCAGGACCTCCAGATAAAAGTTAAAATAGTGATAGCTAGAACAATACTAATGAGTAATCTCTTTCTTTGGGCAGCAGAGAATCATGTTTTCAGAATATCATCAAACGCAAGACATAGTGAAAAGCAGCTCCTGATAAAATCAGTTGAAATTTTTGTACAGATATCGTTGGATCAGGATTTTACCAATAAGACAAATGCAAGTTAGCAATAGAATTGGGAAGGAAAGTCTTTCCTAATCTTCTGACCATTTCTGGGGTTTTGTTTTGTTTCCCATCCAAAAATGAGTTGGAGAAGCCACTTTTCTAGAATTTCCATAGTCCAATAACCTGAAGTATTTTTCTTTGGGCAAGGAGGGAAGGAAAAAAAGGGAAAAAGGAAGATGAATAAAATGGAAATAAAATGGTTCCAGGATGCTGTCACAAATTTAAAAAGGCGAGGGATGTTTTCTGGCAAAATGTCTTGTTATCAGTTAACTATGTAAGCATGCACATATACAGGGTGACTCTTGGAATGACAGAAGGGAGTGCTAGTGTCAAGGCCAACATTTCTATGAGCTTTTTCTAAGCTTTCCCAGCATCACATATGTGATAAAGGATGTATTAGGTTCTCTCAGCAGAATTGCTTCTGTCAATAGATGCTTAAAAGACAGATTTTAATTTTGCATATATTCACAAAGATGTTCCAGTTTCAGCTGACTTCGGTATGGTTCTCCGGCTGCATGCAAAGACTGAATTTAATGCTGAAACTTCTGTATTTACAGTGGGAGTACAAGAAGGAAATGTAGGTCAAACCCAACAAAACCTAGATGAATTTTCTCCTGTTTTGTCTCACCCCCAACATTTCATGGCATAAAGCACATGAAAATTCTTGGATTCAAGCCAATCTTCATCCATCATCTTGAAAATGGAGAAGCAGAAGTGTTGTGGGAACATTTAAAGGTCTGTTTTTTTTCAGTTGTACTTGAATTTAACAACAGCTGGGATTTTCTTCATAGATAAACTGGTGAAAAAAGATTTACAGGGGAAATTTGGGATAGATAGACTGGAAAAGATAATTAAAGGTCACAGATCTATTGAATATTGGGTCTGCTCATACTAAAGGGTAATGTGGTTTTACAGCTTGAGAACTTGGAATTTCATTTTTCCATAGAATCCACTTATACCAACTTAAGTTATTTTTAATTCATTATTTTCCCGTTGAAGGGTTAAAAAATCCTTTAAAAAAATTAATAAGTATATTCAGGGACTTCCAGTTGTTCTAAACATTTTCTTCTTAATCCGGAAGTGGACACCCCACACCTTATAAAAAAATGAATTGAAAGCAGCTTGTATGTTTTATATGCTCTACAGTAGTCAAAGATTTGCCCAAAAGAAAAAAATGCACTTTAAGAAAAAATACCTTTCTACTGAAGAAAATTAAGGTTCATATGTCATTGGAGGTTATTAAAGCTGGGCTTGGTGCCATCTTTTGCCTTTATCCTTGGGATTCCAGTAAAAGATTGATTGTTTTTTTCCCAAAAATTAAACTCCCCTGCTTTATTACAATCATGCAGAATGCTACAAGTTAGGCTAGCAATAAATTGCTTACATTTCTCTGAGCATGAGATCTGTTGATTTTGTGGTACTAAGCATTTTCTTTCCTTTCTCTGTCATGTATTTTTGGCTATGGTAAACCATATGGAGCATGTCATGTATTTGCTGTATGAAAAATTTGCTGTTGAGGAAAACCATACTGGCTGATTTGGAGGTAGAAAATGTGGACAGGGGCCACCATTCTGTGGCTTTACTTTAAACTTCTTTCTGGTTGTTGTTCTCAAAGACAAAAAGTTTTACAGACAAAGCTATTTCTCTGAAAAACTGAAGTATTTTGCTTTGGATGGAGGATAGAATGAAGCCCCCAAAACAAAACAAAACAAAACAAAACAAAAAAAACCAGCAGCACTGTGCAGGAAGCAGTTCTATGTGACTAAAAAAATGGATGCACATTTTTTTTTTCACCTATGAAGAACTAAATGCCATAACCCTTATACTTTTAGCTTTAAGCCCACTGTTCTTGTCTCCCTCTTCCACGCCTTTTCTTGATATTTTCTCTGAGTAGTTCACTGGAGTCCTTGCACCTAGAAGGTGCCTCTTCTGGGACAGTTCCCTGGGAGCTTCCTGTGGTCAGTTCAAGAAGGAGAGAGAGTGCAAATGCTGCAATTCAAGGCAGCATTTCAGCAGATCCTAAAACAGGTGTCAAAGACAGGTGGCTGAGTTGCCCTCTGAAGACTTTTAACATTTTTTAAAGCGGGGCTTCAATGGCTAAGCCAGCCCATCTTTTAGTCAAGTGAAGATGCTTTCCAGTTGGAGTAAGCAGTATGGGCATAAGTAACACATCCTGAACTGGTGAAACCTGTACCAGTAGTTCATCTGGGCTTCAGACAGGCTGAGTTACAGAGATCTGGTTGTCACAGCACATGAAGCTGAGGTGAGCTTCAAAGCAGCTATTTTCCCACATAGATTTTACCACAAAAGCAGTCAAAGTATGAAGGCTTGCAAATTAATAATTCCTAGATGGCAGGAGAGGAGCTGCTAACAAAATTCTGTTTTTTCATTCCGACACCTCTTTAGTTATAAGTAGAGCATGGATAACCAGCTGAAACTGAACATCTAGCTTTTAAACTGATACAATTGTGTCCATTTTTCATCCGTATTTCCAGCTGCAACAAAGCCTGAAAGCTGTTTATGTGAGTCCCATATGCACGGTGACTGTCATCAGATCTGATCAGCAGTACTCTTCTCTCTTAGACAAAGCCCCTAATGGTCCAAGAACACTGTGGCGGCAGTCAAAGATGAACTGTATGGAAAATTCAACCTTTTTACATTTGCTCTAAGGTCTTAGTGTTGTTCAATCTTCTTAGCCTCTGTCCCACTTCAAGGAAGTTAAGAAATTTCACACCTCACTGGCCTCGGTAATTGCTGGAGGGTCTGCCCTCCTATCCTGCTGTTCTATGTGGCATGTTACACATGTTGAGAAGTATGGCAGTGCATTGGGAAAGCATTGCTGTTCATATAGCTTGCTCCCTTGCCACTTTCCTCATGTTTAATGTAGCTGTAAATGTTTTCATTCTCTATACACACACACACACAAACTCCAGTGAAGAAATTCCTTCACAGACCAGGTAGTCAGAGACCATGTCTGAAAGGGGAAGCTGCTCTGTCTCACATTTTTCAGAGATGGGGTACTTGAGCTGTGGGAACTTGAGCTGGAGAAAGCTTCCTGGAGATAAACTTCTGATCTTGTGCAGGTTGGGATTGCTGACTGAGAGACAACAGATGCCTCTGGCTGGAAATTGCTCTCCCAAAGACTATTTCAGCACCTCATGTCATTACAAACCTTCCACTCAAGTTCCCTGCCTACAAAATCTCCATATGAAATTTTAAGCCTTGTATTAGTAAAGCAGACCTGTGTACAGACCTAGTACTGAAATTTGCAACTATGCTCTGCTTTGTCTTGTGTATTTTTTAATAATTCATTTACAAAAAAGGTAGGGATATCACCTGAATTCCTGTTGTTGCTCTTTATTACGCTGTTCACGCAGCTCCAAGGCAACTAAAGAGAATAGAAAGAAAACACCAAAAATTAACATTGCTGTAAATGTTTATACAGTCTTCTGTGAGTTGAACCATAAGCCTCTTCTAGGCTCATGCATATTCCTTTTTTAAAATGGCTGCGTGAAAACTTATATGTATTCTTTCCCCCCTTACCCAAGATATTCACAGTGCTGCTGCTTGCATTAAAAATTCTCTTCCTTCGACCATTTCTTTGACATAGTTGCAATGAAATAAAGAAGTGGGGAAAAAAAATGAGGGAAGGAATTTTGGTAACAGCTCCTCTCCTGTCATCTGGGGATTATTAGTTTACAAACCCTCAACCTTTGACCTGGTATTTTTGCTGAAGTCTGAGTGAAGAACAAGCTCTCTTTGAAGCTCTCCACATCATGTACCAAGGAATGCAGGATCGCGAGCACTGTGACTGTTTAAAGCCTGGATGAGTTATTGAAGCAGGTTTCACTGGCTGAGGATGGGGGCAGGGTTGTTTCCCCTCATGATCAATCAGGAGGGATTTATCTCATCTAATTTTTTTTTTCCTCTGTAGAAGCTGTCTATCTATTCTCAGCATTCATCAGGGCACCCTCGGTGGAGACACGTAGGCACCCACAGAGGGCATTTCAGCTGTCATGTTAGGATATGCCTGGAGGTGATTACTTCTCTCCACTGAAGACCAGGAGTCTGATCAGATGAAATCCATTGAGCAAAGGTCCAGTTTGTAGACACCAGCCTAAAGAAGGCCAAAACCTTGTTTTCTCAGTGTTTGCAAAAACTATTACCTAGCTTTGCAGTACCCAAAGGTCTTGCAAAGAAAGATTACTGCTCCCAAAGAAACATCTTCATCTAAATACTTTTAGACAAGTTCAGTATAAATTATTAAACATAAAATCTTGCTTTTTGCTTCTTCTTGATCCAAGTAAACAATCAGGGCTGAGGCAATCTTGTTTCTTATCATTTGCAAAAAAATTTAGTCAAATCTTTGTTCTCTAAACAGCATTGCCAGTTTATGTATCATCCAATATGTAAGACTCTATTAAAAAAGAGAAAGTAATATTTTATCCATCATGATTGTAGAGAAAAGCTAGAATATCTATATGTCTGAATTGTATTTCAGAGTAATAAATGCTAGAAAATCCAATATTAATTATTTTTCAAATCCATGTTCATTCTGCTCTATTCTATTTTGTTCTGTTCAGCTTTATTTCTATACATTTAAATTAAGACTCAGCTAGGTGCTAATGCCTAAATATTTTCTGAACAAGGAATAAATTAATTAAAATAAAATCAAATGCACAAGCAGTGCATATAAAAGCGGTCAAGCATGAAGAGATAAATGAACTCCAGGGGAGATGTGGCTGTGCTTGAAAACTTGTAAAAGTAACAGCAGTTTCCATGTTGCTTCACTGCCTGTTCTAAAGATACTACTCTAAGGACCTGTATTTTCCCACACATACATGTATCGGTAAACATGTTTTTCAGAGATATGAGCTTAGTTCCTATGAGTTAGTGCAGAGGGGAAAAGAACAAAGTATTGGGTGAAAGGAAACAGAGCTGTTGTTTGGAACAGCATTATATTTATAGCCACTTTATTATACTGGGAAATTAAGAATGTATACTTGGATTATTTCATTCCTACTTTGAAAAAGGGCAGAATGCAGCAAAATGGTTACCCTCTAACACGGACCTGGCAGGTGAATCGTAACTTTAAAAATCCTGGACAGACTGAGTTTAAAAGCAGAGTTCCATTCTGAAAAGAAAACTCAGGCCAGAGTACTGCCCACATCTCCCTGCCTTGTTCAAAATGGAATCTTGATTTAGTACATTATAGTACATTAAGCTAAAAGGTAGTGGGCAACCGCCCCTGGAGCATCCTGGAGAGGTGTGCGGGCGCACAGGCACCACTGGCCCCCCAGTCACTTCCCCCAGCAAGAGCCAGCCTGGGACACCAGGCAACACTTCCCTCCACACAGCTGCCCTCTTCATCAGCTGCCAGGTACGATAAGGCTTCCAATTTGCAGTACAGCCTGAATGACACGTCACGGTGTGTTTTATCCAGGAAATATCCTAAGACCGGACAGAAATTCACTTATTATAGAAGACAACTTGGCTAATGCACTGAGGCTGAAATGGAGACAGTGCTGTCAAATGTGGTAAAAGAGAGAAAAATATGTAAAAGGCAGCACGTTCAGGAATACTAACAGAAAGGAGGCAGACATGTCAATGAGTGCAGCTGAACATCTTTTAACCAAGAGGAAGCCAGGAATAGCAGCAATGACCTAGAGGTTAAAAAAAAAAAAGTAATAAAAAAAATCACTCACCTACTAGGATTTATTTGATACTGGCATATCTTTAATATAAAAGATAAAACAAAAAGTAGTTGAAATGGTAGCCTCTTTTGTTTGGGTTTTTTGGTCAAATGTGCAACTGCATGAGCATAATGTCACCACTTTGTCATGAAGGGAGAAAACAACGACCGTAGTTTCAAAGATGGAAGGTTTGATAGTAGGTAACTATAATGTACTTACTGATTTTTTTTGCCCTTGGCCCTGTGACACACTAGGTAGGAAAACTCCTGAGAAGAACAAGAAGACTTTTCTATTTGAAAGTAATGCTTCTCTTATCTTCCTTTTTCCAAAAGTGTGTCTGTTTTGCTTGAACGAGGTCTGTTGGCTGGGGTACACTCCTTGTCATGTAATTGCTACCATTGCTTTACAATGAATAAAGATAGGGATGAAAGACTTCTGCCCTTCTTTTAGCGACAAATGAAGAGCGATGGTGTCTCAACGGTATGAAATGGGTAATGTGGATGTATTGTCTGAAGCCAGCTCTAGAACTGGGATTCATCCCACTTGAAGTTCCACGTCTACCATAGAAATATTTGTACCTGGGTTGCTCATGTGTGTAGAAACATACCTTGGGAAGAGAAGTGCCTGTTTCCAGATGAATTTCACCTGTTAAGCCCTTGCTAGATAATACAGCCAGGCAACCAACTAGGATGCTAGCATCCACATCTGGTCAGATAAATCACATCTGAGTGTCCCATTGACTGAAGTCCTGGTCTAGTGAGGAAAAAAACGTATTGACATCTGCAAAAAGATCAAAGGATTTAGAAAGTAACTGGAATTTTTAAATATGCGTGCCTCACTTAGGAGTACAAAATCAAGTTATTGAAAGCACGTATTCCTCCCTGGTAGAAGGCATTTCAGCATTTTTCCAAATGCCTGATTTTATCCGAGATGTTTGGCTACATATGTAAACATATGTTGTGGAAGCCCTTAGAGAGAAATCTGCTGTAATTGAAGTGAAAATGGATCACGGCAAGAAGAAATAAATCAGTGGCTGTTGTGCTTCCGAATTGTTTATTCAATTTTTCTTTTCATAAGCCTACCTGTTCTTCTACAGGTTTGTGTTGTTCCTGACTTGTTGCTTAATAGTCTTAAATTGTGATTTCCATCTAATATAAAAACCTGTAATCTGAATGCAGTAGACAAATGGCTGATGTAACTGGTAGGTCACTGTTGCATGCATTGGATACGGTCTCTGAGCATGGAATATTTATCCTGACGTTTAGGATGCAGCTTTGCTGCTGTGCCTGCCCTGAAACTATTGGAAGTGAATCCTGATGTTCTTATTCTGTTTCATCACGCTTGTTACTGAGCCACTTCTGTCCTACACTGGAGTCTTCTTGCTACAGCAATGCACTACTTCAGGATGTAACACTCATTACTGAAAAGTATATGTACCTTACACATTTCTAAAGCAAGTCTTAAGATATGTAGGCTACTTTTCCTTCTCATCTCAAAACAGTTTTGCTCATGTCTTCCCAATTAATTTTTTATTCTATTTCTTGCTTTATATGAGTGTATTAAGAAGCAGAGAAAAATCAGTATGGACCAGTTAGAGCTTTTTTTTTTTTTTTAAATCGTAATGTTAAAGAGTTAAAAGCAATGTACAGAGAGGAAAACATTTAAATGAAACAGACCAGGTGAAAAAGAAATACAGCGCATCATGCACAGAGAATGTGTTTATTGGAGTAGTCCCAGTTCCAGATCAAAGATATTGCAATAGTGGCTGGAATCCATAAAGCATTTTCAGTGCCGGTAAATGTTTCACGAAACCTCACAGGGAAGTCTAGGATGTTCTTTTTCAGTATCATATTAAAAGAAAAAGAAAAATATTTCCCAGGCCAAAAGCTGTTAAACCTCTGATCAGGATTTCCTCTACTCTAAAATATACCAGAAGGCAGTTCTTTCAAATACAAATTCTGATATGAAAGAAATGGGGGAAAAAAAGTTGGAATAAATGTTGTCTGCTGAATGGCAGCCAAAAAGTGCAGCAAGAGACTGTATCAGAACTGCGAGCAATCTCATGTGGGTGCACAGCAGATAAAGGGAACAAGTTTGAGGCAAAACCTTGTGTATTTACTGTGACCTGGCCTTCTTGTTAGCAGGAAGGAGAAAGGATTCCAAACAAAGAACCTGGGCATGCTGGAAAGGTTCTAGAACTAGGCATGGATGCAGCCTTATCGGCTGTGTTGACTTTGGCTGTGTGCGTATATGATAGCCAGAACTTATAAACCTGTCAAAAGAACGGATGTGTAAGACAGCATCTGAGGAACTCTGGTGCTGGTGTTTCCACTAAGCTGCCAAAATCAGTTGGAGCTACTGGAATCAAATGGTAGGGAATGGGGAGCAGGCTTCTTTGGCAAGGGGCAAAAATGTGGACAAGCAGCTCAGATCATTAGAAATGAATTTGCTGTCACAGCAAAGCATGAGAACCTGCAAATGTAGGAGATTCTCTCCATTCATCTGTACCTCATCTTGCTCCCTGGTACCTCCAGCATGGCCACAGCTTAGAGCAGTGCTACAGAAACTCATTTTTGCAGCTGCCTTGCGAATCATTTTGTTAAATATCACTTTCATCAGATGAACTTCAGATATTGGCAACCTGAAGGAATGTAAGCATAGCTAGTATGGCTGTGTTTTTGTAAGGTAACTTTCCCAGTTTCCCTGCTCTCCTGTCTTTGATTACTTGATCTGGTTTTTCATGTCAGAGTCAAAATATCTTTACCTCAAATTTTTTGGCAATTTGTAATCCAAAAATTGTTTCTTTTCACAAACCTCTCCATGGCACTTGGTGTCTACTGAAAGATAGAGAGAATAATAGATCTGAAAAGAATAAGGGTGAAGTCAAGTCTAGATAAATCAGTGCACACTGCTAGATTTAATTAGATTGAATGTACCATTCTGAGATTGCAAATGGCTACTATAAGGCATAGAATGTTAGATTTTAATTCATCTCACCTAATATGAGAGAGAGACACACTTGAAGAGGTGGTTCATCACTTCCAAAAATAGATATTTAGTATAGGTAGAATAGCTTTGGGATAGGTAGATAGCCTTGGATAGCTCTTTTGATGGAGTATAGAGTGAGCAAAAGGAACAAGGTCAAACACTGAATTTTTATTCAATTGACTTAGAGTGAAATGTGTCTTCCTTACTTACCCAGCTACATCCCTCATGGACATTTTTCAACAGTTGCTTCCAGCTGTTCTCTGGAGCTGAGAAAAATTCTGTACGCTGAACAATTTGGAAACATTCCAATTCCAAAAAAAAAAAGGAAAGGAAGGGAAAAGAGAAAAGAAAAAAGAGAAAAGAGAAGAGAAGAAAAAAGAAAAGAAAAGAAAAGAAAAGAAAAGAAAAGAAAAGAAAAGAAAAGAAAAGAAAAGAAAAGAAAAGAAAAGAAAAGAAAAGAAAAGAAAAGAAAAGAAAAAAGAAAAGAAAAGAAAAGAAAAGAAAAGAAAAGAAAAGAAAAGAAAAGAAAAGAAAAGAAAAGAAAAGAAAAGAAAAGAAAAGAAAAGAAAAGAAAAAAAGAAAAAGAAAGAAAAGAAAAAGAAAAAATGCAGGATGTTGAGGCCAAAATCTTTCATCTGAAAGTCTTCGGGTGAGTATGTAAACACAAATGCAAGGTATGGTTTCAGAGGCAGTTTGGTCTGGACTTCTAACCGGTTGGCCATCAAATGTTGCGTTGTTCACACCAGGCGCCCTCTTTGCATATACGGTCAGCACCATTGCATATATGCTATGAGTAATGAGGCTAGAATTGTTTATTTTGTTGGAAGTTTAGGAAAAAGCAAAACTTCCCATGAAAGAACCCTTCAGTTTTTGACCAGTGTGGGCTATATCACCAGTTATCATAAGGCTCTCCTGCCCAGTAGTCTCCTGGTTCATTTCAATATTTGACCCCTCATCTACATTTTCTGCAAATGTAGCCCAGTAGTCAGATGTTTGGTATCACCCATGTCTTGTATCTCCTTGCTTACAGCTTTACTTCAGTTATAAGGAGCATACACCTATCCAAACTGTTTTGAGCTGTCACTAGCCACCTCTGTATTTATCCTCACAACTCTATTTTTTTCACACATAATGCTACGTGCACCAGCCTAAGCAGGTGGGAGCTGAGCACACTCACCAAGCAAAGACCTCAGCAGAGACATTAGGGATTTGGTGACCTGTTCACCCATCTGAAAAAGCCAACCCCCTGTTTCCGAGATGAAATATTCACATTCAGTAAGAAACCTCAAAATGTCCTTTTTTTTAAAGCTCAGTCATCTAACTCAGCTCTGCTGATTTCAACAGTTTGGATCAGAGGCAGTAATACCAAAACTCTACAAGAAGAAACATTCCCGCATGAGATTCAGAGACAACTAACCTCAGGATATCTTGCAGGAATGTTTGTCCTTTTAAAATACTTCATCAGACTAGGCAGGCTGGTCATGAAAAACATCCAAATGAAACTATACCTTGTGCCCTTTGGAAGTTCATCTATCACTTCTGAATCTCCTAGGTTTAACATTCTGACAATTAAGTTAACAAAAAAAAAGTGATACATAATTTAGTTCTTGTGCTGGTTTTGAGATTGTGCTAATAACTAAGAATTTCTCATTAAAAGAAAATCTTGTTTGCAGCTTTGCTAGATTTATTTGTTGCCCATGTAGATCTCAGCTTGCTAAGATTCAGACTAAAGACTCAGTGCTCTGAGGAGAAAAAGAAATGAAAATGAGACTTTTTGGTAGTCATATCAATGAAAGATGTTTTTGTCCTCTATTTTCTCTATGCCTTCTTTGCTTTTTGGGCGGGCAAGCATGTTGGCTGAAAAAAAATTTATAGGCTTGTCTCTGAAGGTCTGTCTGGATTCAACCAGCTCTTTCCTATGGAGATTGAACAAAAAATTGGTGTTCAGAAGTACTGTTTTTTCTCCAACATCTCAGTCTATTTCCAGAGGCCTGTGACTGAGGAACCACATTATGTTAGGATCTGAATTTATATGTTTCCTCATATGGTGTGTACACAGACCATCAAGTCTGGCTAGAAATTAATGCTTTTAAGGCAATAGCATGCTCCTGCAGTTTGTCTTACCAGTAATAGAAGCACAGCATTTTCACAAGTACAGTACCTTAGAGTGAGATTCAGCTCTCCTGACTCCAGATAGTAACAGTGCAGATATCTACATCTGAGATTATTGAATTGTCTTATGCTTCCTTTGCAGTCAATGGAGAAAATCTCTAGGATGCAATTCATCTGGCCTATTCAAGATTTTACTAAATGATGAATTGCACTTAGAAGAACATCTTTCTCTCCATTGACTGTAAAGTAAGGCTAGGATATATACATGAGAGGTAATTATCGAGTGCTACAGCTTGTACATGAAAAAGAGAGAAGAAAGTGTCTTTTCGGAATAACACCTTACAATATAAAAGCTAGTACTTCAGGCCTCATCACTAATGCTTCTGACTATGATCTTTATATAGGACTAGATATTTTTGCTGACTGCCTCCTTTCTACTTGTTTTTTTTTGGGTCACTTGTTAGTTGCTTATTAGTTGCACTTCCCCCTTTCCTCACAGCTGTTGGCCCAATTGTCCAAAACTGGTAGGACCCTATTCAAGACCTTTCCTGACCTCTCATTAGGGTTACAGCTGGGCTCCAGTTTATCAGCAACGGTCTGAAACAAGCTTAATCAGTGTTGATCCCCAAGGCCAGGCAAGCAACCCTATTAAAATTAATGAGATGGCAACCCTGTAAGAGTAGGCAGGACTGACTGATGGGGAAGCTACCTGATGGCACCAGAGTCTCTTGACAAATCAGATGCACTCAGGTGTTTTGTCAGCTTTGCACTCTCTTTATTTTCCATTGTAAGCCAACAGAAATAGACGCTTCTGCTTCATTCTGCCTAGCACTCACTTTCTCAGGGTGAACAACTGCCCAGAGCAATCCAGTCCTATTACCCTCAAAGGATCATGTAGGAATAATGCAGCTATGCTGTGCCTATGTAACTCTGACAATTTGAAGGAATGATTTGCAGGAGAGTGAGATGAAAAGAAAATACTGCAATAGCAACTGTAAGTTTCCTGAAAAAGCTATTATTCCACAAGAAGTAATGACAAACAATATTTTTAATCTTTACATTTTAAAAAGTAGAATGTTGACTGTTTTTTTTTTTGAAAGTTCATATTAAAAATAGCGTATGGGGTACTGAAGAAAGTTTGTAAAGAATCTGAGATATCAGTGGTATCTCCCGAGAAAAGCATTTGAGCACTTCATGTTCCTCTACTCCACAATCAGTCTGGGTCACCTTTCTTTAAAGCACATCACAACACGGGACTCCTTTTCTACTAAGTATGAAAGTGAAGGATCATGGAAATTAAGTCTGGTAAGGGAGAAAGATTAGAGTGAAAATTGTTCAGACTCTTCTAAGTGCCGTTCTGAATGAAAGCTTTTTTATTTTTG
>VXAL01005084.1:693035-726637 GCA_013399475.1 Chauna torquata | reverse complement strand
AAACTATTTAATTTAAAACTTTTTTTTTTTTTTTTTTTTTTTTTTTTTTTCCCATGGAAAGGGAAGCACTGTCTTCACGTAGTTCTGCTTCGGTAACAATTTTGAAATATTGTGGTATGACACACCAGATCCCATGCACATACAGCCCTGATTTACCATCCTCTCTCATGTCTTTCATAAGTCGGTATCCCATCTCATGAGGTATCACACCAGACCAAAAAGGTTATTTTCAAAGGAGGAAGCTAAAGACTTGAGTCCCTTGAGAATAAGCTTGCGTTCACTCTACTAAAACTTGTAGAAAATGGTTCGCATACTTTTGGGGTCTAATCCTGAGCCCTCCATATATAAGACACCACCAGATATTGTACACTGGAAGTTCACGTTTTTTGGCTGATGACGAGTGCTGCTGATTGGAGAATTCCTCTGGTTAGCATCAGGGACAAAGTTGGTGATCTCTGGTTTTCTTCAGCTTTAATCCTCTTGCTGGTCAGGTAAGCTACTTCAGAGAGCAATAGGGAAGAACACGTGGACAGGAGACAGAGGCTTCTGTGTTTTGCAGCTTTCAAAACCCCAAGAAAAGAGGCAGATAGAATGTAGAGGACCCCTGAAAGAGTACAGTTTATAGTAAAATTGTCAAAGCTTTCATGCAGGGGGGTTGACTCCATAGTAAACTGCCAGGGAGTTGGAGAAGTAGCTCAGAGCAAAAGCATCTTACGTTTCTTATCAGACACTCCAAGGATATCACAAACAGCCTCACACACTTGCGCTGTGGGGCTCCATTAAGTGACATTCTTTCCCCAACAACCCACACTGCCTACACGTTTCTCTCAACAGCTTTTTGTCTGACCTTCTGGGTAATTGCACATGACTTATAATTGCAGAGTTCTTTTATTTTATTTTATTTTAATTCAGTGAACAAAGTGTTGGCCTTAGATTTTTGAGCCTCACTATCTTATTTTCAGGGGCTGACATTAATACTTACATCCTCTGTGGAGTGGATTTCCTTTATGTTTTGTACATAGCCTAAAAAAGGGGGAAAAAAACTTCAAAAAGGCAGCAACCGTGGGAGTGTTTTCAATTTTCAAATAGGCTAGAACATAGCAAAGACACCTGTATTTTTTGCAATTGTCTTAAAAAGTAAGTTTCTCAGATTTTGTATCAGGTTTTATATTACTTTTACAAACTGTAAAGAAAAATACCCAAAAGCTCTGATGGATCCAGTGACCAAGCAATTTCCTATACAACTGTAACAGAAGCAGCACCACCAAAGAAATAATATCCTTCAGTATTTCAGACTGAATATTTATGAAGGCTCAACAGCGTGTCACATTAGAAATTCTGCGGCTCCATTTGTTAATGATCCATGGAAAGAGCTGGAGCAACCAAGCTCAACCTTGATCAGAGAAGTAAGGTCAGGATGGTGAAAGTTACTCCTGAGCACAACAGCCTGGGAAATTCTCTACAAGTAGCCAGGAAAGAAGCAGAGTCATGTTTCTGCAATTGGAAAGATAACAGGACAATTAAAGATAAAGATGGAGGACCCAGGCAGTGCTCTGCAGCATCTAATAGTAGTTTGTTCCCTATACCTGGAGACATCAGGAGTGTGATGTGAGGGGATGAAACAGGAAAGGGGAAGAAGGCAAAAGGTGACTAAACCCATCTTTCTTTATGTTTTATAAATTCTCTGTCTTCCTTCTCTTTCTTCCAAATCTGAGGTACTGAACTTTGCTTCCTTCAGACAAAAAGAGCCAGTCTCCCCATCACACACGTGTCTCCCACTCAAAAGTAAGCAAGGAAACAAACACAGGAAAAAACACCCTGAGCACGGGGGATGGGAAAGAGGAGTGAGGCCCTCTTCTCTATAAAGGGTCTTGGCTTTGCACAGGACCTTTTAACCAGCCATCTCAAGACTGGGGTACTGACATGGCCTAAAGGTGCTAGCTGTCTGCTGTCGGAGGCTAAGCCAAGCTGCTTTGGGAAGGAAAGTCTGCAAACGTCACCGGTGATTGCTGTCATTAAGATGAGTGTGGAAGTGGAAAGCGTTGTTGCAGTGTGGGTGGGACGAGGGCTAGTGAGTGGCTACCAAGTCACATGGCAGCAGCACATCCCTCCTGTGTCCCTTTTCCTCCTTCTTTCAGTAAAATTATCACTCTGGTGGAAATAAGAGACATTGCCATAAAGACTCAGAGAAGAGAGCAGGATGGTAAGAGCATTGAGTATACAAAATATACTTGTCTGTTTTAAACTAGTGGTGAGAAAGAAAAATCAGTGAGACAACTCATGCCTAGAGATTATGTTTTTTCAGCAAAACCCTGCAACAACATGTCTTTTAACCAACAGGATTCATGGCACAGCTGACAATGGGAGAAGATATATGCAGTTTTGACAGGGTGTGCTCAAAGAGCTGTGGGAGCCGTGGGGCACTTGTGACAAATTCCTTTCTGACAGCACCAGAATTTCAGCTCCACAGCTCCGAGACACTCGCTTTGACAGAGAGAGAGAAGCCGAGTCCTACAGTCACCCCATTAGGGCCTTCCAGGGCCAGGGCAAGACAGCTGAGATGCTGTCACCATCAGCTGCACTGACACTGCAGGAGGCTGCAGCACCTTTTTCTGATAATAAGAGTTGAATTGAATAGGCATTAATCTGAAATAAAATGTGTTTCATTTCTGTCAGGGTTGAATCTGAGGCTAGGATCACACAGGATACAGGAAAAAGTGAAAGAAAGAATGAAGCAGTTTAAACTCTTAACATCAGTTTGGCTACTTGTTTCTGAACTAATATGTGGGTGGATGGAGAAATGAGGGAAGGAGAGGGTGCTAATCATCAGTCTGCCGCTAGAAATTGTTGAGAGAGGAAAACCAGACCATTGGCATTGATTTTTATGATCAGCTTTTGCTCTCTTCTTGGAATCACCAATATCCCGGGGATTTAACATTCCTGAAGCCTGGGATAATTCATTCTGATCTTTTAGATTAAGATTAGGAGTGGAGGGAATGCGTAAAACCAGTCTGTGTTGATTTGTAATGTCATATGGTCTTACTGCCTTTCAGTGTAAAAAAAAAATAAATCAGTGCTAAATATTAAAACTAGTTTGCTTGAGTTTGGGGGAGTGTTGGTTCTTTTTTCTTTTTCTTTTTTTTCCATTTCTAAGAGAGTCAAGTTAAATTGTGCCATGTATCCCATTGAATTCTAGTTCCGCTTTTTGCTGCTAGTGATTCTGAAGGCAATGCAATTATCTAGTTTGCAATCTCAGCTGTAAACAGAATTTAAACTTTTTAGATCAGAACTTGAATTAAGCACTTTTACATTAGGAAATACTTGCCATGTTTATTTTTCTGCAAGCGTTTTGGCCTGAACCATAGGAGAAATTGCTCTTATATTATTTCATGATGCAAAATAGTCATGCTGGAAATTTAATCAGAATATTTTTCCCTGAGTACTTCTCCTTACCTCTTCCTATCTCTCTCACACACATATACACTCTGCACACTTTCCAGGCAAGTTTAAGACACTAAAGGTGGCTGCTCATTCAACTAAGACAGACAGAGCTCTTAGTAATGATTTCTTAAAATAGAGTTAACTATTAACTAGTTAAATGCCTGATGAAGTCATGCATTCTGCCTTAGGTTCTTAAACTCAAGGAGTGCAATATTTTCCTTTTCTTTCAGAAAAAAATCAGAAAAGTGTTACTAATCTGTTTACAGTGAAAGCCAGGGCTTTTATTCAAGTACCAAAAGTCTGGCTCCCTATTCAGCCCATTCTTCAGGCAATATATAAATGATCAGCATTTTAGAAAACAAACTAAGAGCAAAAACCAATTAATTCATCTGTATGCTTAACCAATAAACTGACTGACTTTAGATAGTGTTGGTCATTGCATATGTTATTCCTCATTGCCTTCCATTTTTCTCTCTCATCCATGTTTTCCCTCTGAACTGGTTCCCCTTCACTGTCACAATTTCTTCCCTTTTTACTGTGCATACCTTTTTCTGATTACTGTGAGAATAACTACTTAATATGTTTCCTGACCAGTATATGCATTTATAGCTATCCAGATTTAATTCTTTTCTCCACCTTCTGGCAAAGGGACAGTTTATACAACTGCAGATTTCACATTTCAAGCAGCTTCCAGCAAGTTGTAAGTGCTAAGGAAGAGCTTTCCAAAATATCTTTGCTTATGAAGTGCTCTACTGCCTCTTCACGGGACAATCTAAAAAATAACACGCAGGCAGCCCATCCCAAAGTGCTGCTGGCATGCTGTCCAAGGCAAACCCATTGTGCCTACTCAGACAGATGGGTCTCACATATCACAGAAGGTATTTCTCAACAATTCTGTGTCCACATTTGCTCATTTGTTACATGCACGGGTGCCTTCAGCAGCCAAGATGCACTCAGTGTTACCTTCTCTCTGTCGTCTTAAAGTGTGACCTAGTTATAAAAGGGTAATCAGATGCCCACTCTGACCTGCAGCCTTCTGGTTTTTTGTCTTTACTTGAGATTGAAATGATCCCCTTGGCCCAAAATCTCCTCTTTTGTTCCAGCCCTGGTATAAAATCAGTCTTCAAAATCTTCTTTTTCACATCATTAAACAATTCCTTTCTTTTTGCTTCTTTGTAATTTAGCTTCTTTAAGGTATTTAGGCTTCCTCTTATTTTGCCATTTACTGTCATTAAGCAGAGGATATATTTTTTTCTATGCAGGAGTAGGGAGAGGTATTCTGTCCTCTTCCTTTCCCAACGTGCCCTAAAACCTCCCATAAGCTATGGCTGGCTGCCTCTTGCATAGGATTTGAGGCTGACTTGTCCTGCAAGCTGGAAAGGTCCAAAGCTGTACAGGTTTGGGAAGGTAGTGATCTTGAGGGCCACAACAGTACAAGAGGAAGGAGGTTGTAAAGACTCTCTGAGTTTATTATCTGGGTAAAACTTTTGGGGAGGTGTTTTTTGTTTTTTGTTTTGTTATTCTTTCTTGTTTGTTTGTTTTGTATGCAGCAGGTCCAAAAGTTTGTTTTGTTTTGGTTTCGTTGGGTGGAGAGAGACACCGAGAGATTTCCACACAGCAGGTCATGAGCAAGTTCTTTTTCTGTGATGGCCATGCATTGCTGTATGTGGTCATAACAGAGATCATCCCAGCCAGACATTGTGGTGGGGCAATTTCCTGAGAGACTGTGGGAGAGCTTCATGCCTACACTAGCATTGTGTTCAAAACTCTTAATCAAAGCAGAATTTCTTTTGATTAAAAACAAGTGTTATGAATCACAGGCATTTGCAAATGACTAAAACTCAGTTGTTTGAGTCCTGGAGCTAGAATGAACTGGAAAAAAAAAAAAAAAAACAGTGAAAAAGGGGTTTATGGACTCGTGTATTCTTTCTTTTATTATTCAGCTGCCTGATTGAATGAAAGATATTTTTTTCTTGAAGAAAAAGAATTTGAGCATATGATGACAGTACTCACTTTGAGCATACACAGCCTTTCATGAAAGATTTAGGCACACTTCTCTAAAAGTTGAAGAAAATATGAAGATTAAATACAATTTGAATATGAGTAATGCACTGAAGTTTTTGCAGTCTTTTTTTTTTCTGTGTTGGGTCATTAATTAAATTCACTTGTTCACTTTATAAAACAAAGTTCCTCTTAGTTTATGATTTAGTGTTCTTTAATAATAATTCTATACTATATGCAATTAAGTTCAGAGAGAGAGGAACTCCTTTTTAATGTCAATAAATTCACATGTTAAAAAGATACAATCTGAAAAATGATCTGCTTTGAAACAATGGGTTGTTAGTAGTAATGACTAGCCATCACACTATTTGAGAGAGCTGTACAAAATATTGTAAAAATGACCTTATCCGTAAGGGAGTGGTAGAGATTATTGTCCCCAGTTTGATAGAGGAGACAACTATAGCATAAAGATGTTAAGTGACTCATTAAATGTGATATACTATACAAGCATACAGTTCGCCAATAGATTTTCTAATGCTCTAAGCGTGAAGGATCAGGTATGTTAAAGGTATCTAAGTACTTCATATTTAAATTCACCTAAAAAGACATAAGATGCTAGGCCCACCATCTATTTAAAAACTAAACAGAGTTTGTACATACATTATTAAATTAACCTGCAAAAAATAAAAAAGATGGTGTGGAAAACAGAAACGTAAGAATGAAAGAGAGAGATTCATCTGCTATAAAATACTCATTGGTGTAAAATTCCACCTAGTGCTTTCATAAAAAAATGCTTATGGGATGCATAAGAGAGAATCAATCCAGGAAATACCCTCTGTCAGTAGGCGTCTTGGGTCTGAACATGTTTTTTGAGTAAGGGATTGCAGCTTTCCTGATTCTTGTAGTAAGCCACAAAAAACTTTCAGCCAAACACCCACAATGTTTATAACTATCTATTTTGAGAGTTATTTCATAGCTATAATTGAAACAGTAGGTGAAATAAACTCTTGGAAATCATCTTCTTTAAAATAATGTTTTACATATGGATATTTAAAATAATAAAATAGAATCTCTCTCTCAATCTACCAACATATCCAACAAATTCACATGAAAGTGCAACAAAAATAGTTCACATTAGGGATATAGGCAATGTTACAAGCACAGGAAGAAGCACAAACTCAGTGTCCCCAATGCACTAAAGTTTTCCAGATGTTGACGCTGTGCTTCAGATGACTAGACAAATGGTAATTCCAACACAAATGGCCAGCCAATGAAAGAATACAGAAGCCATCCTATTACACCCAGCCAAACCATAGATGCAGTGCTGACAAGAACATATTTGCTCAGGGAGAATAAAAAAGCCACAGAGGGAAAGTCAGGAGTTATGTCTCCCTTGTGGTAGGCACTGTATACCCTTGTAATAAGAAGACTGTCTGCAACTCAGTGGGCTTACATTTCATGCAGTTTGGCTGTAGACGGTCAAAAATAAGTTACTTTACCCTTGTGAAGCTCCAATATTATACAATTCAAAAATATAGACATTCTAGAAAAATCAGCATGCATTTCACTGCTCATGTAAAGAGTTTCAAAGAACCAACAGAAAAAATTATGTCTTGAATTTTTGTCTTGAAGATAATTCATGTGGATACCTTCTCAAATAGGATACCTATCTGTAAGAGTAAAAGTATGCACTGTAATGCATAGAGTCAATGTTACATGGGGAGGGCCATAGTCCCGTTTTCACACAACTTCAATTTGCCAAGATGAAAATCTTAAGAGCAAAACTGTTATTTACTTCACATAATACTTAACAGAAAGGGTGAAATTTGTGGCCATAGGATGTTGTAGAAACCAGAATCTAATAGGATCACAAAGAGACTGAATAAATGAATGAAGGATAAGACCATTGGTGACCACCAATCCAGGATAGGCGAAGATGGAAAGAAGGTATCTGTGACAGGAATATACTGGTTAAGGTCACTTGTGTGAAGATGGTTTTAGATGTCTAGCTTGCATATGATTCATAGTACTTTATGTTGAAACAAAAGTTCCTATTTAACCACTGGACAGAGTTGGGTGACTTCTGAAGGTTATTCAAGTGCCTGAATGTAAACTGTGCAAAGCCACTGGGATAGGTTTCATTACCACGGAAGATCAGTGTTTTTACTGCTCTATGCCAGTGTGGCTAAACAGAGAAGCAACAATCAAAAAGCCTTGATAAGAAAACTCCTTTAAACTCTTTGCTTCATCTGCCATGCACCTCACTTTATAACAAGAAAGTGATATGAAAACAGCCCTCATCTTGTTTCACAAAGTGCATGTGCTAGTGTTTTCAGTATACAGGTCAATAAGCAGCCTCTCTCTCTGTGCAAAAATCAAGCTCTCCAAAAAACATGCTCACCATATATGCACACACAGAGATTTTTTTTTTTTTGCCATACAAAGACAATTGCAAATGTCAGTGGATCACACTCCTTTGATAAGAGGTGAACTTTCCAGTGTATGAAAGTGCAGTTGTAACAATCTGCTTCCTATAATAATTACTCCTTTAGGCAAAGAGTGATATTGCCATGTGTTTCAGTTTAAAATAATTTTTTTTTTCCTTTTTTTTTTTTTTTTTTTTTTTTTAAAACATTTAGACTCGTTTATTCTAGCTGTGAGTGGTCAAAGTTTACAGTTAGGAAGAATATTACTTTTTGGTAAACACCTGTTTTTTCATTTCAAGAACTAAAACCGTAGTCCAAGTTAATCAGCATACAGATTTGAACTTCCAGATGTAGGACATGTTAGATCACTGTGGCTGTTAAGTATACAGGAAATCCTTTTGCAAATGCTTAGTGCATGTGGTACTTTTGAAGTTGTTCATGTTCATTTTCTCCCTCCTCCTTCCTTCCCGCACAAACTTTCTCCTGTGCTTTTTGTTTTTATTTTATATGCTCCTTGGATAGTAAGGCCATGGACCTTCGAAGGCCTGAAATGAGGTCTGGTGTTCCACATCTAGGCTGATGCGCTTTTCTCTCGAAAGGTAAGGACACAATTCAGTTGCCTAAATACAGGCATGTAGTTCCATGTCATATGGCGTAGTTTATCCAAGGTTTGTGAATGGAAACAGCAGACATGACACAGGCCTTTGGGGGAACCTGCATTTCACTGGAAAGGCAGCAGATAGGTGAGATACCCTTCGGTGCCTACAGTAACACTGCACAACTACGTTACGGCAGCTGAACCCTGCTCCATGTGTTAGCGACGTACATCTGTCTCTGAGCTGGCTGTCCAAACTCATGTTGCGCTCTGTGGTCAGAGACAGGCAGGATTCTCTTCAATCTAAAGCTAGCATCTAAAACTGTGATGAGAATCATGCCCTGATGTTGATATGAAAGGTGACTAAATCAGCTATAAGCATGGAAGGCCTGATGATATGAGTTCCACCCTAATGTGCACATAAACTGATGCATTTTGTGAAACTCCTCGACAAGTTTGTCATTACTCTGTGTGAACACAGAAAAATTGGGCTGTATAGTAACTTCATTGTTTTTTAAATTTTTCTGGTTTTAATTGCTGTAATGAAATTCCTTTACTTTCCCTTTATTAGGGGAAATTAAAGATTTTCCCTTTGTCCTGTCACATTTTCATTTGGCTAAATGTATTTTTCAGGAGTGAGCATGTAACTCACTCTAATTTGTGAATTGTTTAAGTATTCGGGGTTATTTAACTGTTCAGGCTTTCAGAAGGGCATTAAATTAATTCTAGGTCGCCACTACTAGAATTTTCTGTTTATTAATATGTTTATGTGTCATGATGTGAATAGGATGCTGCATGTTCTTTGCTGGGAAGTGTATACTACAGCTCATATGGTACAAGTACATTAGTACACTTACAAATACTATAGTCATTGCAAATGTTTCACAGATTGAGTTTATATGAGATCATATAGCAACTCATTATATGAAAGAAGCTATTATATACTGCAGTCTTCAGTATTGCTATACGAAATATGACACACACTTTTTGCAGTGTATGTGAAACATATACCTATCCCTTTTAAAAATTAAGGCTGCAACACTTTCACAATAAACACCTGTTCCAGTCTATCTAAAATACGACCACCGTTATCACAGGATCTGAAATGCTTTACCCTGACACTGACTGTGACATGTGGCTATCCCCACTTTTGTGAATATGGGAACAGTGCAGCACAGGCTGGCAAAAGGACACCCAAAGGGGAAATTTAAGATAATATGGACACTGGAAACTTTGCCATCCGTCTTAGCCTGCATCATCCCTGCTCTTCAGTTTCCAGAAATATGCATTGTTAACCTGTCTCTTACTTTAATATTACTTTAGTGATGGGGTTATGGGGTGATTTCTTCATCAAGAGTTTTGTTAAATATTCTTCTTAAATCTTATTATAATATTGTAATAATCTTAATCTTTGGTGCTCATATAATATGGAAGATAATACTTAATACTTAAATTTGATGATCATCACAATGTGTTCACAAAGGAGAAATTTAAATCTACTTGTTTTTTAAAAAAGCTTTATATTAGTAACTCACACGGGGTGAATATAAGAGAAGATATTGAAGTCGATCAATAATGCTGACAAAAGAATTTATAGGTTTGCACTAATCTGGACAAGTATAGGCAGGAATTCAGCAGTGCTTCAGTGGCCTCCCTTTAGGAATGAAGGGAAAAAAACTCCGCTAGTTTGAGGGTGGTTGTTCAGTTTAACAGAAGGATTGTCTGAAATAGCAGATGATTGGACTCAGTGACCTAGGAAGTCTTTTCTAAGACCTTACTCCTCATTTGAACTTTCATATTTCCTGTCATTTGGTTGCTTTCTTTCTTAAACTTCTTAGAGGATCATGTAGCATTTTTATTTCTAGGTTTTTATTTTTGTTTAACGGAAAGCAGAAAAATATTACATTTAGAGGTTGAAAATGGGCTTCACTGAACTGACCTCTCTTAATTCCTTGGCTTACTCTCTTTTGAGTCCTTTTCTTTGTGTCAGTATTTGTCTATTTCTCATTCAGTCAGTTCTGCTGGGTAGCTTTTCCTTGTAAATAGCTGCATTGCTCTTTCTTTCAAAGCATTATGTAACTGGAGGAGAGGAAATATAATGCAGCTTCAGTGAAGCAGTCTAGTTTTTCTTCCTGTCTTCTACTCATTCACATGATGTATATGCATGCACCAGTAGGAGATTTGAGGAGGGGCTTGCAAAACCAGGAGAAACACATTCATGAAGAAATCTGAGAGAAAACAAGTCACATTTATTAGAAAGAAGCCCATGGGATTTTTTTAGTCCAGGGGTGAGGTAAAAATCAGGAATCAAAGGCTGTGATTAATTAGTCTTTGTAAGGTAAAAAGTAAATGAAATGCTCCCAAAGACAATCTGAAGTATTAGGACCTTATCCATTAGTGTAGCTGCTCAGCCCCGAGTGGTATGAAGTACTGAAGATGCTCCAGGACAAGAGCTCCTATAACTCACTCCTCAACACTCCCATTCCAGCTGATGGGATAGAGAGAGAGTTAGAGATGGAGATAGAGTTAGAGATGGAGAGAGATGGGGAGGGAGGGGGAGAGAGAGAGGGGGAGAGAGAGAGGAGCAGGGATCTGGAGAATAGGAATGAGGCTGTCCAGATTCTGCTTCTTATTTAGTATTATTCATTGTTGAAATGATGCAAAGTGGGAGAGAGCTGCATAATACGGTGTAGATGCTAGTTTGGAAGACCCTCTTTAGGTCATTCTCCAGAATCAAAGAATATCTGTGATAATGACATGGTCCGGGTGAGGTCTGAAAGGCATCAGCTGGACCATCATGTGCTACACAAATCTTGGAAACTGCCATTGTTACACCAGTTACAAATGGTGCTGATTCTCTGATTACATTCTTGATACAACAAAGTGTTGAGCAAAATCTGTTGCACATGATACCTATTCAACAAGGTGCAAATAAGGCCAGTTATGTATCTGGGACCAATTGAAAGGGAATTGAAACTTATATGCTAGACTTAGGCAGCAAAATTTGAAAGTTACTGTATGAGAAAGGAAAACAAAACCTTCAAAATTGATAGGTATCATCTGGGTATTTTTTACAAAAAAAAAAGAACAAAAGTGGTTTTAACAGGGGGTATCCTAAACTAAAAAGAATATTTAAGGTAGGTAGTGCATGAAAAGTAATCTGTGATACAGTCATGGAAAAAGATGCACAGGAAAATAACCGAACTGGCCTTATTCAGGTGAAAGTCCATCTACCAACAGAGTAGATTGTGCCTGAATAATGCCTGCAATTACCTTAAAGGAGGCTATAGCGAGGTGGGGATTGGTCTCTTCTCTCAAGCGCCAACTGAGAAGACAAGAGGAAATGGCCTCAAGTTTCACCATAGGAGGTTTAAACTGGATATTAGGAAAAATTTCTTCACTGAAAGTGTTGTGTAATATTGGAACAGGCTGCCTGGGGAAGTAGTTGAGTCACCATCCCTGGAGGTCTTCAAAAAATGTTTAGATGTAGAGCTTAGTGACATGGTTTAACGGTGCGCTTGGCAATGCTAGGTTAAAGGTTGGACTGGATGATCCTGGAGGTCTTTTTCAACCTAAATGATTCTATGATTCTAAGACTGACACCACTTGTATAACATAAGGTGGGATTCAGTTCAAGATTAGGACACGTAAACTGAGATAGTAATAGTAATGGGTTGCAGTTGCCTGGAGCTAGATGTTTAGACATCATTTAAGATGCTGTAGGGCATTCTGCTTGGACTTGCCTCCCCAGAAAGTCTGCCATAATTTCTGTGTGATGCCTGCTGTGGCATATATATGGGTATATATGATATCCTGGCACATCTCAGTTAACACAAGGTGCCTACATTTAGGCTGAGTTTAGCAACTGATTTTCTCCTCTAGCTCATACGTAGACATCTCAGTTTGCATGTCTTAATCCCAGGCTGAATCCTGCCTCCATATTGTTCAGTACATTAACACCAGAAAAAAGCCATGGTGACATTACATATGCAGTTATAACAAAGCGATAAATGAGGCAAAAAAGAGCAGAAGCATTATTCAGTAACTGCAGTAAAAACTGACAATAATTCATCTGTATCTAATGAATAAGGAACTTTTTTTCTTCCTGTATAAACCTGGAGCAATTGCACTGACCTGCAAGAAGAGAAGTGAGAAGACAGTAGGACAGAAGAGATAAGAAGCAGAAAGAGCATTTTGCTGACATTTTTCACTAAACCACATGATTTTACAAGGAAAACCTACTCTGAAAATACAAAATACATTAAACTAAATCCCAGTAGGCTGGTGTTCGGTATATCATATCTGCCATTCAGGTATGTGGACAGCACTAAAGACCAGGTGGCACTGGTGTGATAAAGCCTCACACAGGACAAAGTCCCTGGTTATTCATAAAAGAAAAAGTCATGGAAGAAAAGGTAGGTTGATAGAAGGAAAGTAATAGAGATGTTCACATAAGAATGTGCAGGACAGATGCATGAATATTATTAGAAAAATTCATGATGAGTCCCCATGGTGAAATGAGCAGCAGGTGCTGGGCTGCTGCAGGGGAAATTAAGCAGGCGGTTTGAAAGGGCAGATAGATGCCATAGCCCTGGGACACATTCGTTATAGCAGAGGAGATGTGAAATCTCCCTTAGCACATGCGATTACACTCCGCTGATTTGAAAACAACTGATTTGATTGTGAAAAATAAAGTCATGAGTGACCAAAAAGCCAAAATAGCTCTTGATATTTTCTGAGGGCAACACTTTCTCTATGAAATGGAAGCACCATGCAAGTCTGGAGCTTTTAAAAAGGGGCTTCAGGGAAGGCATTATTCTCAGATTTCAGGACAGGAGCAGTGGAGAGAGCTGGTCAAACAGAATTCCTGAAACCAAGAGGAAGGTGTTTTTTCTTCATAGAAGACAGCCATTGAAAAAGAGTAAGATGATTTTAATAACACTGGTACCTCTACAGAAAGAATACTTTGGTTTAGACTTTTGTTGAATGTCTTCAATACATTTATCTTATAAAGCGGCAAATGAAATCCTATTCCAGTGAAGGCCAAATACTGCTGCCCTAGACATACAATGAGAATAAATTCACTGACCTCAGTGGAGCTAGTGTGGATTACACTACTGTGTCATGAAATGAAAGTACAGTTTGGCTCTTTCTTTGCTAAGCAAGGGAACTGTCAACTTTATAAATGAAACCAGCTGCATAGCAACAGCCTGGTTTCCCTCATCCAACACACACTCTGCTTTTAATTTCCATTTGTATTAAGGAAGCTTTATTTGGGTCACTAACCATTTCTCTATTAGCACATCAGTTTTTGAATGTAGAAAACAGTGATATGGCTTCCAAAAGTAGCAGGCATGTCAGCAATGAAAGAAGAAAGGAGAGGATCCAGGAGGACAACTTAAAAACATTGTAAAACGTGTTAGTTATAACGAATTATTTTAATCCATATATTAACTGGCTGAAAATACAAGATGAGTTGCAAGATTTTATAAATACATCAAAGACTTCTGGTTACATCAAAAGACATTCACATTCTTTATCTATTATTCTTAGGGCTTAAGGTTTCCTATTCAAACCCTTTGTCATTTTTTACGTTGAAGAGCAGATGTTCTGAAAGAGCATTGATAGTTCAAAAGAATGTACCTTATACATGGGGTAGCATTCAGTAAAAACTTCATCTTATGCCCCTCTCTCCCCATCTTGCAGAAGAGAAACATGAAACTAGTTAATACCTATTGCCAAAATCCCTGTCGTCATTATTTTAAGAAAATTCCTCATATTTTCTGTCCTTCAGTCTGTTTTATACTTGTTTGAGAAAAAGGAAAGGCCTGGATTCACACCTACTTGAACAGAGAGGGGAAATCATAACCCTTGCACTAGTTCATGCTGCTAAGCTTCATACTATTTGTGGGGAACCTTGGTGCTCTGCAGTCTATGGAGAAGCTGAAGCTGAAATTGAATCACGGTTTTTTAGACCTTACCCATAAGATTTCAATGAACTTTAATCATTCCCTCAAATGCTTCATAATCCAAGCAGAACTGGGAATTACATCATAAAAACATCACAAGAGAAGGGGAAATGTGATGCTTTTCCCTATCAGAGAATGCTAAAATGGCCATAGAATTCAGAATACAAGTGAGTCAAGAAACATAGCTTGTAAGTAGGAGGCAACGAAAAGATAAAGTTATACAACCATAAATGGAGAGCGAGCCAAGCCAAAACTTACCACAGGGGCAATCCTGCTCAGGAAGGATTGCTACAAAGATGGTGTACGCAAACCCTCCTCAATATGAAGTAAAACAAGGGGCAATGCCCATGGACTGGGGGTTCAGTTTGGACTTTAGGACACTCTGGAAGGCAGGAAGTATGAAAAATATAGGAGGGCAGAGCAGTGCTGGAACAGGTGTCCAGAGACATTGTGGGATCTCCCTCTCTGAAGGACTGCAAGATTTGGCAAGACAATGCCAGGGCTGATGATTGGCTGTAGTCCTGCTTTTTGGGTCAGGTGACTCCAAAGACTTCTTCCAAACAACGCTTCTATATCTCTATGTTTTGGTGACTGAAAGGCAGTATCTGCTAGTATCACCATGTATTTTCTTGGAATGCATGTTACTCACAATATGGCAATATGTTGCTCATGCTAAACAGAAAAGGGCAGGTCTGGTGTACAGGGATGTGTTTGTACTCAATATAAACCTGTCACATTATTGGCATTTTGTCTGAAATTTGTGTAGTAGGAAGCTTTCAAATAGCTTCCCCAAACATCCTTTACACAAGGATTTCAACTCTAGGAGTTGCCCCTTCAAGCACAGATGAGGTATGTTCTTATGAATCATGTTGATTCCCATCCCCTAGCCACCCACAAAAGTGAATACCTTACCCATTGTATTCATTAATCTAGAAAATTTCCTAATCTTAACAGGAAAGAGTCATTAACAGGAAGCAAATCTCATATTTGCATACAAGCTTTTTTGCTGCCACTCCATTTTTTTTATAAAAATAGGTAGCTACCAGCTTCACCTCTCTGCAATAGTGGAGTTACCTCATTTTTTACAGCTCTAGCCTAGACCAGTTTGGATAATCCTACAATGCATCCAATAAATTTAAACAATTTGGTTTTATTGACAGACAGGATTGTTATGATCACCTGGTGTAACATAAACATTTTACCAAGTTAACTTATTCTCTAAGATAATGCATACATTTGATTTTAAAATTGCTGCAGTTGTAGAAACCCCCATTATTCTAAATAACTTGTTTCAAAGTTCGCCTATTCTGGCTATTGCAATTTTGTGTTGTACTTCATATATGGTTTTATTTCATCTCAGTTTCCATTCAGTGTATTTTGTTATATCAAAGGTTGCCTTTATGTAAATAATGTCTAAACAGTGCCACTTAGGCTAGTTTTGAAAGAATTTATAAAAGCACACATTAACAATATGATATTGTCTCTTACGTGCCTGAACTTATACAAACACTTTGAAACACCGAACAGGAAAACCAGTTGAGGTTTCTCTTCCCTCTATTATTACAAGTAAATGAAGTCAAACAAACCTGAATGAGAAATCAATGACAGAAAGCACAGTACATGTATGAAAGCTCATTCCCATGAGTTTATAATGATGGTAACATTGGCTGGCACATTTTTAATTTTTATCAAAGGCAATATTTAGGCATCTAGTGCAATTCAGTCAATTGCAGATCAGATTTTTGTCTGAACTATTTAACTGTTCTATGAGTTTAGAAAGAGAGGATCCCAGAGGTGCTCCTCCTCTGAGTGATGAGCAGAGGTTTAACCCCCTGACTCATATCAAGTTTAATGCAGATTGTGTCCTCGAATTCCCATTTCTCCCTCCCCCACTCCCACCATTGAAGGATAGCATGTATAAATAACAGGAAAAAAAGCAACTTGGTTTGTTTAGGTTCCCATTAGTGTCTGAAAGGGTCTGTGGTTGGTCTTTATAAATATATTAGCAAAGGAAATCCCGTGGTGGAGAAAATGTTATTTAGGTTAAGGAACTAATACAACCTGGTCATGAGGAATCTTACGCTGATAATTAGAAGACTTCTAGACATTATTGCAGTGAAGATCTGGCATAGATTTCTACATGGAGGCATTAAGGAAAAAAAAAATCCAATTAGCTGTAAAATAGAGCTCGATCAATTATAAACCTATGGGGTTACATGATGTGACTGCCAGAAATGACAGGGGACTGAACTCAGTGAAGTCCCTCTACTGCTTCAATTCTTACTGGAATATTTCAACCCCTCTCACTCTTCTGCTTGTAATCCACATTCCTTAATTCCTCTCTTTAGATAGCTAACATCAGAGTATTATACATATGAAGGTCTCCAGCCTGGCCAGAATTTCTCATGCAGAATACTATCTATATTCATGACATGAGAGATAAGAAACAAGACCGATAATTTCATGAGACTTTTCAGTTCATTACATCAAGTTCCTCTCTGTCCCCAGACCTCCAGAGGAGTTGCTTGATCACCCTTTTTCAGAACAAAGTGTGCACTTCTACAATGCTGGTGTGTCTCTCTACGAGTGTGTTCACTAGGTAGGTGTAAATATGTAAGTACATTTCTATTCTGCCTGACCTCTTCCTCTAGTAATGACATTACCAGCTCAAGACTTGCACAGATTTCTTTCAGAATGATGATTTTCCCCACTCTTTCCTCAGGAAAAAGGAAGTTTACTCTGTCTTATTACACTGCCATAGGGACGCATACCTCATTTTCGCATGCTCAGAGTATATTTTTGCAGTATCCTTCAGAGACAGGGAAAGGGGTGGAGGATCATGCAAACTATCAACTCAAAGTAATGACTCACTACTGTGTCTGTTCTCAATCAAAGGTAGTTGTTTCTGTCATTTCTGTGCGTGCATTTCTTTCATTTTGATGTCTGTGAAACCAGTGTTACCAGCTTACGTGCTTACATGAAATGCAGACTTTAGTGACTCTTCATTCTAGGATACCTGAGGGGAATTCCAATCACTTGCACCTCTTACCCGAGGAGCAGAACCAGCTGCCCTTCCGCATCCTTAATGGCTCACATGTCTTCTTGGAGCGGAGAGCACCTCTGAACCTCAAGTATCCCAAGAGAATTTGTGACAACGTGCTCTCTTTATATAGTCCTCCACAGGACTTATCAAACCTGTTAGTGCTAATGACAAAGACAGCTCTCCACTACACCTATGTGCTAATTCCAGCTGCAGTCAAAGTAGGTACACACTTCATGGGACTGCCATTGTGTAGGTACTTCAAGACATCCCAGAGAAGTTAAAGCTTCCCCAGCCTGACAAAGCTTTTAACAAAGGACAGAGACACAAAACATCACACGCCTCTTCTAAGTTCACACATGTAAAAATGACAGCCTGCAGAATGTTTCATAGCTTATATTTTCTCTTTTCCTCACGCCTTATTATATGGAATCATATCCACTAATCTTTGTGAAAATAAGTCTGTGCTATAAAGAAATAGCTGGCATGCTATTGAAATGTTTTGTTCTTTATACATTTCCTAATTTAAGGACCCTTTGCATCTCAGGAATTTTGAAATAGGAGAGAACAGGAATTTTGTCTTATTGTGTCTTAACATATTTTAGATTTGGATGGACACAAACATCCATCCTGAAAAGTGCTCTGGGCATGATATTCTTCAAACCTGTGTTAAACAGGATCACATAACTAGGCAGAAAAAATTGTCTATCTTCTGTAAAGCCTTGTCTGTAGGCACTTATCGCATTCTACCCATGAAATAATAAGGTAGATCATCACAAGAGTAGACCAGATGGATAAAATAGAATAGCCATTTTCTTTAGTTATTTGTGTCTTCTTTTACTGTGCACTGCCTGTTTCTTTGTTATGTTTTGTTTTGTTTTGCTTTCTGTTATCCAGCTCTAATTTTCTCCTCCCAAACCCAGCTGGCAGAATCCATTCACTTTAACAGGACATAAGCCACCCTAGAGCCATGAAGTTGAAGAGGTTACAAAATTTAATCAGCTTGTTTATGTTATTCATCCTTTTAATTTTTAGCAGTCTACATTTTCCCCATCATTCTCTCAGGGCATTATGGCAGCAGCAAAGCTTTTCCAGACAGAGCTGCCAAGCCTGAGCTTGCGAAAGGTCTCCCTTCACAACTCAGGATGATTGCCACTGTGGTGTTACTGGAGGAGGCTACAGATTAAACCAGGAACTGTTTCAGGCTATCAGGTCTGTAACATAAACAAGTTGAACTCACTGTGGAATTGGGATATCTCCCTGTTTTCTGGTTGGTCAGCACGGGACATATCCCAGGCGCTTTTCTTTTCCTGCTTAGAGCACCACCTTCACGGAGGCCCATGCCTCCCACAGAGACTCCCCAGAGCCCACGTGCCTTTCTTATCTGTCCTGCTGCAGCTCTCCTGGACCAGCAGTGACTGTCGCTGTCATGCTGGTTTTACCCTGCAGTCAGGGAGCCCAGGGGATATTGCCACTCCTTTTCCTCCACTTGTAATACAGCCAACCAACATGGCATAGGAGTTTGTGGGAGGACAGGCATACAAGGAGAGAAAGCATTCACAAGCATATCATGTAGGGAGTTCACGGGAAGGGATAAAGAGCCCCCTGTCTGATTCCAGAAAGTATATCCAGAAACTAAGCAAAATAATACTAGAAAGCTTTGGAGAAAGTCAGAACAATTATTCTCTAAAAGAAGAATTCCATTCTCTGATGCAGAGATTTGGGATTCTTGAGTGCATAGGCCATGACTGACAAAAACACAACTGTTTGTGAAGTAACGACCGTCTGAGGAGCAACCTTCTAGCGCTTCAAGCTGTAAAAGCTGCAGATGGCAGGAGTATCTTAAAGGGAAATAGCTTTAAGAATGAAGTGTTTGAAGAAATCTTGTTGAGACATACCACACTGAAGATAAATCAATGCAATCACTCCTGGAAAGCCTGGCTGACAAATTTCCCTATCCCATAGTTTGTGGGGATAGCATAAAATGTTTCCTGCATTACTCATGCAAACATTCCCGGTGATTTCAGTAAGACGCAGGCTAAATCTCTGAATAAGGAAAATAGGATTCAGCCAAGAGTTTTCTAGCACTTATGAAAATTCCCCAGATATTGGAAGGAAAATTATAACTGAAGGAAAACTGTAACTGGTAGACTAGAATTTAAAATATAATGCTTGCTGTGGGCTTTTCAGGGGAATTTCAAATTTGATTGAAAAGGCATAATTCTGATTAGACTCACTAGCTGCAGAGTGCATTTTCTATAAAACTGTAGTGATTTTGGTTGGATAGATTTTCCCCCATATTATGAAAACAGCTTTCTAGGAGACAAAAATGACACATACAAAAACATGGTATAACATAACTGAATAATTACTTGTCTCAGCCTGTCATGTATTAAGCTACGTAACCAGACTCTCCTTTACAAACCATATAAGATCTTCAGTGAGAGTTGTGTATCACAGACAAAAAATACATATACTAGGGAAGAGGTTAAGTTCAGCTGGAAAACTACTCAGCAGATAGCGTGGTTCTTCCGTCAAGCTTCTATCCCTTCCAACCACTGGTGAATCACAGCAATGCTTAAGCAAAAGAGGCAGCCACCATTTATCAAGTGGCCATTTATTCACATTGAAAACCCATACTGATTGGAAGTGTATTTTTGCTGCTGAAAGTATTATTCAGGACAGAAAATGTTCAGTTCACAAAGAAGTATCTGTTCTGAAGCAGTCTGGTGCCTCTAAAACACAAGTTGCCAGCAGTTCCCGGCAGCGAGCTGGACATGGAAGACTGCTGAGGGGAATGCTGGGAGGAGCTGAGCTCCAAGGAGGCAACACAGAGAGAAAGCATCTGGTGGTGGGGAACCATGACCTGAGCCACTGGAAACCACGCACAGGGAGACTCGTCCCAGCACTTGCAGTCACATCCTTTCCAAGGAGATCAGCAACTCTCGTTACTGACTTCCCGTAGGACTTCAGTAAGCACAGAGATTTTTTCTTCCCATCAACTGTTAAATCAGCTGCAGAAGCAGAGTCTCAGGACCCCTTGGGAATGCTTGTTGGCTATATAAGCAAAGGCACAGTATTATATAGCTGTGGGTATTGGGTCCCTTCTTGGATGAATTTTGTTGTATTAGTCACAAGTAAAGCTGTATCGTGCTGGTCACTTGCCCTAAGCCACACAGTACGAATTAAGAAAGAAAAGGGGGGGGGGAAAAAAGGCATTCAGGGAGCAATTCCCAGAAGTAATTACTTTGGGCCAGTCAAAACATTATCTTTTTTTCTAACATATGAGGATGAAAAAAGACAACAGATTTCCCTGTGGCATCTTTCTGTGCTTCTGCTGCAACAATTAAGTTAACGTGTCACATCTGCTGTACATCCTAATGAGGCAAAATAGTAGGGATTCTAACCCAATTCATCCAAGAGCAAGAGATCTGAGGTGCTCGTTTCTATAGCCCTAGAAGCAAAAGCCATTATTATGGCTGAGGTATGTGATTGGTACTTACATTCTAGACCTTTTCTCTGTACCTGCAAGCAGTTCCCATAATTTAATTTTCTTTCCTCTTCCTATTGTAGCATCTATAATGATCTTTTTTTTTATAGAATAGCTAACCTAATAAGAAACAATTGATATCTACCATACAGTTATGTGTACATACATCTCTACATGTATCTACTAAGGCACCATCAAGTAAGGAAGTAAAATTGGGATCAGAAACTAGTCAATGAAATGAAAAAAGTGTGTCAGGTTGCCAGAGCTGTTTCTAAAAAGTGATAATTGTTTGAATGTTTAGACTTTCAAACTAACAGCTTTCACTTTTGAAAGACGAATCTATCCCCCAGAATAGCTGGAAAAAGTGGAAAAAGAAAAAATTTTTGGCTCAGTCCTGACTGCAGCTCCTAAAAGGATCATTCAGCCTAATCCAGTCTTCAGGAAGAACTAAAACTGTGATGCCAAATTTTGGTTTCTAGCCTAAAATATTATATATAACATGCCAAAAATGTGTCTAGAAGAAGTAACCTGTCTGAGGTTAAAATGTTTTCCCTGATTTACGATGTTTGGTTAAAAATGTATTTAGGCTGATGACAAGCAAACCAGGGTGTAATTTAATTTGAAAAGAAATTACTGTAATGCTGTAAAACTCACTGAGAAAAGTCAGATACATAAAAGGTGAAGAGAAATGCTGACAAACTATAACTATCGCAATGCTAGAGACTAAAACAGTTTTAAATAATGTGCATATTTTATGAGGTACTCTTTTTTATAATTCACAGAGAAATATGTATACTTTGCAAAATCTAATCATGGCAATCACTGCCAGTTCAGCAAAGGTTTATAAATAACTGTATCTGCATAAAGCAACCGCAGTGGGCTTCATCCCATATAAAATTAATGAAGTTACAAATAGAGCTCCATATTCTAACACCTGTATTTATGTGTCTGCCCTCCCCTCCGGATGTGAGTGAGGTGCTCAATTTCCAGTTTTGGCTAACTGAGCCCAGTATCTAGAATTACTTTCCATCAGCTGACTAGCTCTTTAGACTCAGGGAAGGGGAAAGCTCAGTTGCCTGAACAGGCCTTTATGGATGGTAAATGTTTTCTCTGTTTCGACATTTTCAAGTACTCTACATGGCTGCAGACTCTGCTACCAGAAGCTGTGGATTGGATCTGCCAGCCCCCAGTGAATGCTTCGGGTGCCCCAGGGCATCTCAGCTGGTTCTGGCTGCCGAAGTTTAGGTAACTGAACCTCACCTTTTGTTCACTGTGGTTACTGGAGGCTCAGTTCAGTTTCCCAAATAGAGGTGGCCTAGAATAGGCCTTTTCAGAGGACTCAAGATATCAGGAAAATCTGCTCAGGTCTGGCGAATGTGGGTCAAGCCTTATGGGAGACCCACGCATTGATGGACAGGCAGCCAGCAGGCAGACAAAAGATCGTACCTAGGACATCTTAAAAGACACTGGGTGGCTAAGCTGGGGCAACTGAATGGAGCTGTTGGATTTCATTGGTTGTAACAGGAACACAGGTGTCTGAATTTGGAACTGAATTCTTTGCTAACCCTGTGTTTTAGCTGGTTATCTCAGTGCCCTCTGTAGTCAGCAGAGAGATGCTGCCAGGATCACTCGCCTTAGACATTTACTTTAGCATGGAGTCAACCTTTCTGCAGAAAAACCTCACCCACCCTGTGCTGGCTAGAGAGGGAGTCTATACTGAAAGCTCATAGTAAATGTCTGATGTTAAACAGCAAAGAGGAGAAGAGAAAAATGCTGTCTACAGCATGTATTCTAATTTTGGCACACGTGCCTTTTCCCTCTGTATTGGTTCTGATAAGATCTGCTGAGTTCAAAGGAAAATCTTTAAATTTTAATGAGAACAAATGCAGGTCCAAAGAGACTGCAACACACTGAACTTAAAAGGAGCTCTGTGTAAGAAGATGCCAGGCTGTTTTGCTTTGGCAGCCCACCTGTTATACGTGACATGCTTGGTTGTCTTGCGTTGGCAATGCCTTGATACCGCTTCTGAGCAACTATAACAGAACCACGTTTCGGTATCAAACCCTTTTGCCTACATATTCTTATGCAGGCTACCTGGAAATGAAACTGGCCAGTCTAGTTCCTCTACTTGCAATGTTCTTTTACTGTCTTTTTGAGAAAATCTTTACAGGGACAAGTAAATTCTCCAGCATAAGCCGGTCTCACTCCAGAAGCCCAGAGGTCCACAGGCAGAATACTACTCCAGTGTTTTGCTTCTACCAAATACAATAATCTATTTTGAAAACAAGGATGGTTCTATTCTACTAAGCAATTTCAAAACATGAACTGCTTTGCCACCTTCTGAAAAGTAGAGGTGGGGGTGGGAAGGGTTGCTCTCTGTTTTTTGGTGTGTGTTTTTATTTATTTATTTTTTTCAAAGAGACATCCAAGCTAGTTTTGTGATTCCTACTGGACTGTACTGTGGTTATATCTCTCCCTTAGAGGAACCATAGAAGAAAGCTGAAAGGGTAGTCTTTATTTTATGATTTATTACATGATAAATAAATAAATAAATAAGGAAATAGCAGCTTGCCGCAGAAAATATTGTCTCTGTCTCTCTCCCTAAGACATAGATTTATAAAAAATTTATTCCGGCTCTCTGATATTTGAGCAGCTGGACAGTTTAGACCAAGTGGTATGTCTGTACTTACCTAAAATTTACAGTTTCTAACTGTCAGAAAGCAAATAAATCAGCATGCCCTGCTTTACTAAATTAAATTGCTGCACTAAATTAATTTTCCTCTGTACTCCAGATCATATTTCTGTGGATTTCACCATAAAAATACTGAATGGCATTCATATTTTAGTACCAGTCCAGACTCATCCTGACTCAGTTGTGAAGTACTTTGCCATCAGGAAGGTCTCACGTGGTTTGACTACAGATCTTCTTAAAACAGCAGATCTTCAAGCAATTCATAACCATGCTATGGTCATACTAGGTAAAAAGCAAGCATGGTTGATATCAGATACATACATTTTTAGTGCTGTTTATCAGAAAGGAGCATGATATCAGTGCACAGGGCAAGGGGTTTCAGTGGTGTTTAAAAAGATCTGCTCTACAATTTACTGTAAATTTGAGATAGAATTCCATGCCGAGGGCATGATCATCATGAGGATAAGATTGTGCTTTGCTGAAATACGAACTTGAGGGAAGAAAATGTAAAGGGAGGTAGCAGCAGGATCCATATGAAAATAGGCATCTTAGCTTTAGCTTTTGGGAAAGGACAATACCTTATTTTGGTTTGGAGCAGATTCATCACTCAGCTAAAATTTCAGACTGAAGATCTCCTCTTGACCTATTAGAATATGATGAAGGACTTCACAGGGAGCTGAAACAGCCATTGAAATCCAAAATTCATTATCATTTACTTTCCCACAGTGATCACCCTGTAACGAGAGAGAGTGTCATTGCAGGTTGTACCACTGGCCAGGACAGCGCTGCTGCCTGTGCAAGCCCCTTGTGTGACTGTCCTCCAGGGGAGTTCACGGGAGCAGAACGTCTCACCCTGGTGAAAAGCTGGTGAGATGCCTTTCAGCTCAGTTACAGTAGTCCTCTCTGCAGCACGTATCATTGTCGGAGCCGATAACATAGAGCATCTAACAGCCTAAGGTGCACAAAACCAGCAGCACTACACTTGTACTCATTCATATTCCCTACCATTCATTAGATGTTCCTGCATCACTTCTGAAAAACTCACAGTTTGACCTTCTAACATAGAAACTGGGACTGCACTAACTCATACAGTACCAGGAAGAAAGCTACAGCATGCCGGTTTGTCAGACAGCAGTGTCCTAACTCAGTTTGTCCTTCAGAAAGGGTGATTTCATTCCGTTATCAAAATATCCTCTAAATTGGTTTTAAACTCATACTAAAACACCTCTATTATGTAGTTCTTTATATTTTGCAAAGTGAGTATCCCAAACTTTGTCAGACCCCCAAATGCTATGGTCCTGTCCTGAAGGTTTGATTTCCACTGTTCGAAGCAGTAATGCCCCACCCCCAAACCACATACATTTCAGTTTTATTCCTCCATTTTTCACTCACTAGCGCATATGAATGAAGACCTAGGTAAACCTTTTCAGAATGCTATTGGCTTACTCTCCAGTTCCCATGACAGTGCTAGCAGGGTGCAAAGCTATGAGGAGAAAAGGAGGAAATTAGCCTGTCGTTCTGGGAAAGCAATGCTGCTGATACAAGGAGCAGTCTAATCTCAGTAGCCTTTCCAAACAGTTTACATGAAAAAACAACAAAGAGAGGGAAGGAAGAAAGAAAAGGTTTTCTGTTGTAAATTGACAGGAATGACTGTATTGGGTTTCTGCTGATGAGATCTCTTTGCAGCAAAGGGTTAGAAGGAATAAAGGAAGCTTTATGCCTTATTGAGGTGAGAGAAAAGTCAGTGATGAAGCTGTATATGTAAGCAAGCTTCTCAAAGCTTATGCAAATATTCAGAGATTTACATTTGATGTTTCTGGGTATCCACCAGTTTCTTTTTCTGGTAATGCTTGTGGAATTTTTTCTGTACATGGCTCAACCATTTATGATAGAGATTATAGCAACTCACGAGGCTATTTTAAATGAAAATGAAAAATTATTAAACGCAAGCTGGATTCTGGATAACCATACCAGTAGCGTGCTAGTAAAAGCAAGCTATTTTAACATGGACCATACAAATCACATTTATGTATACAATCCAAATATTTGGGATTTACTGCATTAGCAGTGTGCAAAATGGAATGCATTTGAGAAATCTCTGGCATAAAGGAGAATGTATTTACTACCAATAAACAGCAGAGAAGAGAGATAAACTTCCAGATGACCTTTTGGACATGTGATAAATATTCAGTGGGGAGATGGCCAAAAACCTGAGAATTTAAAAATACAAATTCAAAATTCCTTATATCATTCTGTAACCACATTCTTCAGAGATACAGTAAAAGGTTTATATTGGAGTATCAGCATTTACGAAAATGGTAGATCAAAAAAGAAGTGAATCTGATTTGATGAACTGGGTAACTGGTAACATGCAAAGTCTAACTTAATTCTTGAATATAATTTCCTAAAGCAGTGAGAATGCCAAAGAAAGTATGAGGAGGTGACTTAAAACTTTCAATGCAGATCATAATGACCCAGAGTATGTCAATTAGACGTTCTGCCCTCAGGAACATGCAGGACCTGTGGTTCCACAGCCTGAAGTCCCTGGCAGCAATATGGGTTGCAGGTATTCCCATTCATGCCTTTTCTTCAGTTCGCTAGCACAGTTTGTTGAATGGGTAGACTGTGAAATATATTGGAGAGCCAAACAGTTTAAAAATATTTCTGGCAGGTTTTTAGGATTTGGTTGTTCGCTTTTTTTTAGTTCAGGTCAGACTTGTGCTGAAGCAAGGGACAGGATTTTCCCCAGCTGCTACTGCCATTTCACACTTTGTTTTATAAAATTTACTAGCCTATATGTAAAAACCTAATACAACAAAGCTGGTGTGTTGCTTGATGAGGAAAAGGATACTGCATTAAATAAATGCATTAAATTTGGTAAAAGATAATTATCCAGAAGCATTTTACAGGTTTGAATGTCATCTTTGTCTCTTACCCTCCGTCAATCACCTCCCATACTTGAACAAGCAATTTCACTCAGTACTTGCTCATCCTTTGCTGATCCAACTGAGTTTAACCAACCAAGCTAATTTTAATGGAAAAGTTATATGTTATTTTTAACTCCAAGGATCTGTGTGTGACCTTCAAAAGCTAATTTTAAAATTTCAAGAAAATTTCCGTATTATAGATATCCTCCCTGCATACCAGTCATATTTCATTTATGGGAAATACTTTCTCCAGTTTGCCATCCTGCGTAACTAAATTGATCCCTGCATCTCAGAGGAAGAACATCCCATAACCACTTGTTGCTGCCCAATCTTTTTTAGGGTACTGGACATGATAAGAATGGATGAATACCCTGTTTAGTAATGCTACTTTGGAGAGATTTTACCAGTCATCCTAACATCACATCTAACATGAAAAAAGTGTAAAGTATTTTATAATGATTGCAAAGATTAATAAATAATCATTATGTTTGAAGACAGATGCACATAGGTAAAAAAAATATGTCTAGTGACTTGATTTTGGCAAGCTCTGTAGGGGTTTTCTACTGATATTTCAACTAAAATTCTCTTGGCTGTCAGTGGGGATGCTTCTCTTCTAAACAGGATAACACTCAGAGGCAAAAGCCCTCTCGTATATTCAGTTCCATCCAGAATGATTTATTCAGGACTCAGAGTAAGGAACTCTTCCTAACTGGTGTTTCTTATGATTAATTAACTTAATCAAGGTATCTGTGTTACCGCATCTTGTGACTGCTGGCTAACCATCAGTGTAACTTGTCTTCTATGTAAAGATATATTTTAAATATCTGGTTGGCCTGAGTCAAAGCCAGACAGAGGTCTTGCCTGTTCAGGGAGTAAACACAGCTGTTTACTAAGATAAATATAACGTCTGGCTAATGACTTGTTAGTTAGGAGTGCTACTCAGCACTAAGTGAACAGAGAACTATTGGCTTTCTAGCACTAAGTCAAGTACTATCTTGTCTGTATGATTTTTCAGTAAACAGATGGAAAGTTTAAATTCTTTCCAAGTCTCTTTGTTTGTCATATGTATGTATTAATGCTACCTAAGTGCCTTTATTAATCATCACCCTTCAAGTACCCACTGTCTTTGGAACTCTGTTAAGCCCAGGAATAACTTTTTGCAATGGGTTTCAAATATGATTTTAGAAGTACGCTGAAAAGTCTAATATATTTTGATGAATTCTTTATCATTTATTGCAATAATTAACTCAGTCAAGTGGAAGAGACAATCTGCAAATGCAGAAATTATGATACATAGGCAGTACAGCAAATAAGAGGTACTAATTCAAACCCACTGAATCACAATGTGATACAGATGCGAAATAAAGCAGAGCCAATACATAGGAGAGACCAGATGGAATTCCCGCCTCAGAGAACAGAAATTGCCATGGGAAACATCTGGAAATTATCAGGGAAAACAAACAAACAAACAAAGAGGTTCCCTTAAGCCCTAGAGCTAGCTAATCACAAATCATTGGCTAAAAGTACGTGGAAAGCAGAGGTACAGCAGGTATTGTGAATGGAAGTTAATTTAACTAAAAGAAGAAAGGTTATGACAGTATTTCATATCTGCTATATTTTGGGTTGGATATAATGTCCTTAATGGGAGGCTGAGCATTACCAAGATGACATTGCATCTCCAATGCATATGTGAACATGGCAAAAGAAAAGTGTTTGCCAAGGTTAATTAAACATATCCCAACACATTAAAACACAGAGGACAGACAAGGCAGCATAGAGTTCAAAAAGGGCTGAACAGATCAAGTTGGATACCTGCGTATCTTAAGTGCCTGTACACGGCAAACTAAATCAGCATAGGTGTGAGTGTGCCTAACCCCCATGCCGCGCGGGACACACGCTGTCACCTCACAACTCTGCTCCTGCCCAGGTGCATTGCGGGGCAGAGCACTGCACAGCTGAGGGACACCCTCTGCCTGTCTTCTGCTCCGTGCACTGAGAAGGCATTCTAGGTTCCCACTCTACATTTCAGATCATGGTCTGAAAGCCAAGCTTCTGACATATAGGCAACACCTTACATAGCTTGCATATGCATTGAGTCTTCACCGATCTTGGCCCTACACCATCCGTGGTTCTGATACAGAGATTTTCTGAACAGTCCTGGAGTGCACACAAAATACACTTCTTTTGGCTTCAGTTGTACTTTCTATTATTTTGGAATTCTAGTTGTTTTTAGGATCTATCCCTGCCTAGACCAAAGATGCCAAAGGAATGTATCCAACCCAAGATCTTTTACATGAAGAAAGAACCATAGCTTTGAGTAAAAACTTTAAAAAAATGTTATAATAACCAAGATGGGGAAAATGTAGATTTCATTTATATGGTCAAGTCAAATAAAATAAATTATGTCTCAGTTAGTCCTTTATTTCTTTACCAAATTTATAGTTCCCATATGTAAGATTTGTCACGAGTATAGCCAAACTAGCCTTAACCACCCCTGCTTTAACTTGAATTTAAATGCTCTTATGTGCCTATTTTCATAGAAATAAAATCTCTTCAGGGTTACCTTATTATTTTTCTAACTTGGCATTTTTTATGTGTGAAGCATTTGGGACCATATAGTTCAGCTTTCTTTTTCTAATTTAGCTTTAGTAAAGTGGCAAGAATTACTCTATAAAACTTTGCTTAAGGAAAAAAAGAATGTCTAGGGAAAATGTTATCTGAAGCAAAGAAATGTGAAAAGTTTGAGATATGAACCACAATCTAGGCCTGACATTGTTCTCTTTTGAAACAAAATTATTGTAATATGAATGGTGGCAACAACATTTTAGATTACATCTATATTCACATGACCAGAATTTGTTTCGGTTTGCTTTCTAAATTTACTGTAATGCTCAAGATTATACATTTGCCCGCAATGCATTGTCATATAATGAAGTCAATAAAAATGTGATGAAGAACACTATCCATTCTTTATCTGTCCATTACAAGGATTCTGTGCTGATATACACTTTACAATTCTGTAAGAACCATGTTTACTAGCACTGAGCATTGAGACACATACAGCCATGGCTAGAGGAGTATATGATCTTACTTTCTCTGTCAGATTGTTGTTCAGAATCATTATTCTTCAGAAGCAGACAGGGTAGCTTTCCATAGTTAATATGGAAAGTAAAGGATGCATGAGCTTGTGTTTGATAGAGGCAACTCTTTCACAGAAAAATGGAATAGTATGTTTGGGTCTGTATTTTTATATGCTTTTACACGCGTGGTTTGTTTCTCTTCTTAAATGCTTTATTGGCTGTAATAACAGGACTGGGATTAGCCAATTTTGCTACTGTATTTTAAGAAGCTTCTCAACAAATATCTTCAAACCACTCTGTCCCAGGGAGAGTTTGGAGGTACATTTGTTTCGAGGTAGTCCCCAGGGACTGTTTGCTCCTTCCTGCTTTTATCAGGTATTCCCAACAGGGAAAGACCTTCCTGGAAGGAAGAAATGTAGACATTCCTGACAGAAGTTCAGTGAAGGAGACTGAAAAATTTGGGCAAAGGAAAATTCCCCTATGAAAGTATTTGTAAACAGGGTCTAAGCAGGGAAAGTCCTCCTAGGACTTGAGCGAATAGATGAGAACAGTTCTAATAGCACTGAAGTGCTAAAAACACCTTCATCAGTGAAATATGCAGAAGATAGAATCACAGAATGGTTTGGGTTGGAAGGGACTTTAAAGCCCATTCAGTTCCAACCCCCCTGCCCTGGGCAGGGACACCTCCCACTAGACCAGGTTGCCCAAAGCCCATCCAGCCCGGCCTTGAAAACCTCAGAGATGGGGCATTCACAGCTTCTCTGGGCAACCTGTTCCAGTGCCTCACCACACTCATAGTGAAGAATTTCTTCGCTACATCTAATCTAAATCTACCCTCTTTCAGTTTAAAACCATTATCCCTTGTCCTATCACTGCATGCCCTTGTAAAAAGTCCCTCTCCATCTTTCTGTAGGACCCCTTTACGCACTGGAAGGTCGCTATAAGGTCTCCTCTCCCCAGAGCCTTCTCTTCTCCAAGCTGAACAACTCCAGCTTTCTCAGCCTGTCTTCACAGGGGAGGTGCTTGTTTGTACTTTTTTACCTCAAAATCTGTATTCATAGATTCTTTCACTGTGGCAGCTTTATTATGTCTCAATATCATCTTTCTACTTGCAGAACATACATAAATTCTTTTGAGATTTCTGGGATGCAAGGAAAATTTGGTCTAAGAAGTAGAAAAAAATTATAGCCATTGAAAATATCTGCAAATGATCTGCTATACCATGAAGCAGATGCAACTAAATTCAGAACAAGTTCTTTCTGTGGTTACTAATTTCACAGGCAGTGATGAATTTTTTTTCTCTGTTCTTGTATTTTTCACCAGTTTGCAGTTAGTAATCCTCTAAGAAACGCTGTGAAATTAGAAAATAAACCCATTATCATTACCTGTTCCCTCCACTAACAACAGTCAATCAAACTTCCCACACAATTCTCCCAAATCTTTCTCTGCTCCCCCAGAAAATATTTGGCTTGTTGAAACTCATTTTTCCCTGCAGCATAATACTGTTAAAAATAGGTCTGATTTCATTCCTTCAGCTTGTAATAACTTTCTTTCCATTTGCAGGTAATGTTGAAACAATCCTTTGCAGTTTGCATCAAGTGAAGATTCATGGTGCCATTTGCCATCTTTGCCGCAGAGAAAGCAAACTTGTTTCCCGCTAAATAAGGCGGCGTTACAACAGAAGAGATATAAGCACGCTTTCCCCCCCGCCCCGAATTCTCTTTTTCATCCTCAGCCACAAGGGAGTGGGCTGAATAGGGAATCCTGTGTTAGTTCCTCACAACCAAAACCTCTCAGAGGTATTTCTCACCAATTGCCTACCTCTTGGAGGGGTGGCATTGCAGGGTGCCACCACGCACTGACAAGGCAGCAGGTCAAGCACTGATTTTTGTTACGTATTTCTGTAATTATTTCCCAGATGCTATTCTGTGACGTCCTCAGCTCAGGGGTAGCATTTATGCCTGTGTAAACATGCTGGTCTTAGAACGTGTCCAGACTTGATGTTTTCCCTTATTTCCCATTGGGAAGTTGGTTGAAGAGGGACTGTGCTGTTTCAGAGCTGAGTAGGTGCAGAGCAGCACAATATTCACTGTAAAGAGCCTATTGTGTCCATAACATCACGGCATATTTCCTCCCTGTGTCTCCCTCACGCCACCGTGCAATACCAAAAGATTCACACAGCACTTACCATTATTCTGGGGTGCCTGATAATCTTCAGCAACACATTCCGTCTCCAGACCTTCAAGCCTTCAAGTGCTTTGTAAGTTGTTAATCTGTTCATTACAGACTGAAGGTTATGTTTCTGTTGCTCATGATTTTAAAACAAAACAAAGTACAAGCTGGTCTTTGCCCAGATGAGGACATCGTTTGAACTCTGGCAGGCCGACAGGCACTTATTTAAAACTAAGCACAAAATGAAAATGAAAACCATCTCTGTCACTTCTCAATAACCACCAAATAAAAAAGCAAGCACTTTTTTTTTAACCTTTGATAGAGAAAACCACATGCGTATTCCCTCTTTTATTCTGTTTGAACAGAAACCTCTTACTTCCCACATTGCTGTCACTCAGCTGTGCCAGCAGAACACAACAGTATTTCTCTAATCACTTCAAGGACCATCAGAGAATGACTGTACTTTTTTTTTTTAATGCCCTACCAAGAGCAAAAGCCCCTGCTGAGAAGCAGGGAGCAGACCATATACTTTTCTTTCATGCCCACAGAGACTATTCAGTTGAATTGTGAAAAGGTTTCTTTCCTCTGACTGGCTCCTTTGGCCATGCTCCAAGCTGGCCAAACATGCTCCGGCCCAGAAGACAAGTGGCCTGTGCACCAGGGGCACACCATACCCAAGAGCATACATATTGTCACTAAGCACATGCTACCTAATGGCCTTGGCAGAGCCCCACACTGCCCTCCAGTACAAGGAGAGATGCTGCAAGCAGAAGAGCACGTGTGTGTTGATATGACAAATATGTTTTTGAATAAAGGCAAACTCTAAACACAAAACCACAAGCAGACAGAATGATGTTTTTATTGATGTATTGGTTAAGTACAGGGAGATTTATGAGATGTTAAGCAATGACATTTTTTTGTTGAAGAAAAAAATTGTAAATGACAAATTAATGTCAGGAACAAGACTCAACTTCCCAGCTAAAGGTACTGAACAGATTCCATGAAATACAAATGGAAGAAGAATACAAACTGTCAGAACCAATTAACAAAGCCTCATACTGCCTTTGTTTAATGTCAAAAAATTATGAGACATCCATGGGGAGACAGCTGTTAGACGCTCAGAGATACTGTTACTGACCTCAGTAGGAAAGGTTAACATGAACCACGAATCTGAGTATCATCAGCGTGCATACAGTAATGAAAGCCATATGACACAATCAGTGCTTCAAGGAGATTTAAATTTATTGAAAGATCTGAAAGGCTCAGGACAAAGCCCTGAGGTCCACTGACATTCACAAAGCTTACAGCTGCAAGAAGTTTGATCGGCACATGCCCTAAAAAGGGTGCTTATAGGGTAAGACCCACATCTTGTCCCAACCCATGCAACTTCTCAGACGACAACTGTTGAAGCAATGCCAAAGACAACTGCTCAGCTGAGCAAACCTAAAGCAAATACACAGAATGTCATTCAAGATCCTTGTTTTAATACAACAACTGGCCTAAAAACAGAAATCCACCTACTCATATGCTAAACAAATGTTCAGTTTGAGACAACATAAGCTAAAGGATGTGTGGAAGGAAAGACCATAAAAAGAAAAGCTAGATTTAATGAACTTTAGGACATGCTATAGGCTTTGTTCCAATCATAGTCATAGAATAACAGAATGGTTTGGGTTGGAAGGGACCTTAAAGATCATCTAGTTCCAGCCTCCCTGCCATGGGCAGGTGTTGTGGTTTAAGCCGGCAGGCAGCTAAGCACCACACAACCA
>VXAL01005084.1:659273-685173 GCA_013399475.1 Chauna torquata | reverse complement strand
TGTTCTGCTATTTAGGGGTTTCATGTGGAAAAAGGTGGTAATTTTACAGGTTTTTTTCAGGGCATAAGACTGAACCACACACATTTAAGGCCGTGACAAATCTTGCAGGATAAGGGTTAGAAACGGTGCTACACAGAGACAGGATTTTTAAAATGGTGAGCAAGTTAGATGCCTGATCAATAATGTCCCATCAGAATGGGAGCCTTCCGCCTCTAGCCTTCCTCCCACCCTTCCTTTTCACTTTCAGCTCATGAAGACTTCTCGGTGTATTTTAACAATTTTTTTGCCTCCCCAAATCTGCCTTCTGTAGCAATCCACTTTTATCATTATAATTAGATGGATGTTGCAATAGCAGTACATTAAATTGCAATGGTGTAGTACTGAGCTTGGATCACAATTCTTCCCAAGTTTCTGTATAAATCTAGCACTTCCTACGGTCACTGTGCTGCACTGAGAGAAGTGAACCACCAACCCTTCCTTGGGGAGAGTCATACAACATAGCCTCAGGTTTCTCTTACTGAGTTTTATAACAGTAGTAATGTAAGAATTTATTGCTGACCTGATATGCAGGAACAAAATCTCGCCACTTAATAAAGCTATTAAACACTCTGGATTTTTCCCACGTAAGAGATCAAACTTACAACATTACCCAAAGTTCCCTGGCACTACTATTCAGTATTTAATACCACTGTACAGAATCATATGGTTTGTCCATAGAATTTATAATCCTGGAAGATACTGTGTCTGGAAAGCATTTTTATTGCAATTCAATACGTTAGATATTACTGTCAAAGATGAAACATCACTCTATCAGCAGTGCTTGTTAGGGAGCAACACCTGGTGTACATGCAGCAAAGGTTATTATATTTCCCTTTCAGAGTAGTGGTTTTTAAGTCTTAACAATGGACTAGCTTTTTATAGTGGAGATTAAAGTTAAGACTATGACAAGCAGAGAGAGGTGCTCCTCTGTTTATTGAATTATCTGATGATGTAAACAGGAGGGGAAAAAGATAAGTTTCCCCCCCAAGCTTTTTTTTTCAAACAAGCATTTGTAAAATGTCAATGAATTTGTCTTCTAAGAAATATTCCACCTCCATCATATCAGTTAGAGCTATTGCCCCAAAAAGGATTTTTTTTTATTTGTTAAAACATCTTAAAATGTGTATTTTCATGTGTAGCTGAAGCTAGATTCATTAACAATGTAATTAAGGTAAGATTATATTTTATTTTTTAATCATGATCCCGTTACGTTAATCACTGGAACAGTTTCAATATGATAACTCTCCACCAGCTGAAATCTTCAAGTCTGCGCTGAGTGCACACTTAGCAGACACACTCACATGGGAAGGCGCTGATGTAAATCATTGAGTGAAATGGAGTTTTCATGCCGAGGGCAGGGAGTCTGCCAGGGCAGCGGTACAGCCCCGGGGCCGGCTCTGCGAGTCTGGCTCAGCACTACCGCTGCAGAAGAGCTGCAGAAGAAAAGTAAAAACAAAGACAAAAGTCTGTAATGGTTAGTCCAGGACTTCAGAGACAAATGGTGACGTGAAGGTTGTAAAACCTGGGTGGCAGGAAGATGGCAACTCAGCAAGATGACGGTTCAGCAGCAGGCCACACGATGTGGGATGGCACTTCCCTGCCTCACCAATGGCTACAGGGCCAGCAGAGCCTCATCCGCGAGTGACGAGCATATTAGTACTAATTAGCCAGTATTTGCTGTGTACTGTCGTATTATGTGTAGTCCTCCCTTGAGTCTTTGCACGTGGTGAAAGACGCCTAATTAACGGTTCCCCGTAGAGGGGGTCACCGCTATGCCGATGCTCTCCGAGGGGATCTGCCTGCCCCTGGCTAGCAGCTCTCTTCTTGCCCCCTGAGCAAGCCCGTGGGCTGCCTGGGCACGTCCACACGCAGGACCCGGTGTCCTTCAAAGGGCACGTTCGTGCTCCCTCTTATGGCCACACTCACTGCAGGCTCGTTTGGGAAGGGCGAGTGCCCAGCCCTCCCCTGGGACCAGCCCAGGGCCACCCTTCAAAGAAAACAGAGAGGCAACCAGTCTTCCTCTCTGGGCTTAAAACTAGCAATCCAGCTGCCTAGATACCTAGCTGCACAAAACTTTCACAAAACTTTACACAAAATATTAAAGTAGGTAATACATAGTATGAATACACATACATTTATTTACTGAAGGTACTCACTGGTATACAAGTAGACTGGGGTAAAACTATTCCCTAAACAGCTTAAGACCCTCATCAAGGTCCTGAAAGTATCTGCTGCTCCTATAAGACATAATTCATCCTACTCTGACTGCTCCATAGGGAGCTGAAGATAAGGCTTGCTACCGAGCACTTCTCAGGGTGCTAAGCATTCACCTCAGGAAGGCTGGCAGCAGCCAGTCTGGGGACACTGAGGAGACTTCTGCAATTCAGATAGCTTCCCAGTGAAAATGAGGAGATTCTTGGTAACTGGAACATGTTTAAGGCAGCTTGTCACTTCATAGCTGTCCATTGTTCAGGAACCACAGCATTCACATTCCTTTTCAGTTTTCAATATTGAATTAAAATTAATCCTGAAACAAACATTGAATCATTTTTTGAACTTTGTGAATACATTTTTTCTCTAAGTCTTTCTGTTCTGATTGTTTTTGAAAGCACAGAAAAGACATCTCCAAGACAGATTATTGCACAAGAAGTTGGATTAAATTCACTGATATAACTCTGGAAAAATGCAAGGCTGCAAATCTGTGGGTTTTTTAAAAGAAGTGTATTGGGAAAAAGTTGCTAACTCTGGTTGCCAGGACACTTAAAAAATGATTTCATTTCAAATCCATTTTATGAAGACTTAGCTTGTATTTCACTTACAAAGATGGATGAGATGTTAATTGGTCAAAGTACGGATGCACATATGAATAGGGAAGGCGCACGCTCTGAGAATGCCATCTGTGAGCCTGCCTCAGCTGGAAAGTTTATGGCTCTGCTAGCATGGGAGTTATGTTGCAGCAGAGCAACTCACTCTCACTTTACCTACTTTAACTTGGGAAAGTCCAATGTTAACACAGCTCTACAGCTTCCAGACCGCAACTGGCTTGTATATGACCAGCTCAAAAAATGGGCAATTGCCAAAGTGGACATACCTACAAGAGAATATAACAATGTGTATAATGGGTCCTTGCCATACAGACGGCCTCCCTGCTAATGCTGAAGGCAGCATGCTGCCATCATTGATTTTGATCCCCATACGTGTATGGCATATGGAAGACAAGCCCCAAACCATGAGACCCATCACGGGCACGGAGGACAGCAGGAGGCTGGGACTCAGGCTCACTTCCTAGCGGTGGTGTCGCCGTGGAGCCAAGGGGGCTACTGCAGAAGGTGAGTGTCCCCCCAGGTTCTCCAGGCAGTAGGCAGATGGGACGGGCAGACAGACGCGGATCTGGCAGCTGCATCCTGAACACTTATGTGTTAGGACACTCTCCTTTTCCTGGGCAGAGAGCTCTGTCTCCCAGCAGATGCAGGTCCATCTACCCCTCTGCAACACGTGTGGAGGAGGGCAGTGCAGAGCCAGCACTGAACCCATGTGCGCCTCCAGCCAGTGCAGTAAGTGTCCTTCCGAGAGCAAAGAGATCTGTGCCTAAATGAATAAATCATGTGATGTGGATGGAGGAATTTGTGCCTTCTGCTAATTATAAGGAAAATATGAGGGTGCCTGTTAGCTTCTTCTGCGCAAGTAAAAGTAACTTCAGTTGACTCCTTCTTTTTCCTTATACATATTTCTTTCTGATTCTAAGATTCCCCATTTGCATCACAATTCTATTCTGATTTCCAATGGTATGAGTTTTTTTTCATATGATCTCTTTTCTTTCCGGATTAGGCTAGTGATTTATTGTATCCTCTAAGGACATTTCGGATCTCAGACCAGCATGCGAATCCGCTTTCTTTGCCTCCAGACTTTTTCCAAAACTTGAGTGAACACCAGTAATTCAAATGCAAGTAGCAGTGCTGGGAATGGTTTCTGGCTCATTGTAATTACTGGCACAAAGGCAGTTAAACAGAGTTACTGATAATTCTGCTATGAGGAAGATATAGCAAAGGGAAAAGATACCCCTCCACCTTCCCATCATACATAAAAATAACTGTATCCTAAAAGGGCAGTAAACACACAAAAAGGTTTTTTTTCCCTTTTAGCCTGAGCCTTGAGATGATATGCCCAAGATGGCCTACCAAAAACAGGGGATCAAAGCAGCAGTAGCATAAAACTCAATGAGCAGAGATTCCATTAGAGATTTAAAATGACAAAATTAAGGTCAATTAATTTAGGTCAGTTAAGGAATGACCCAGTTGTTAACTAGGGGCCATTTTATGTGGCTAGAATTCCTTGTTTGCTGCTTTGGAGAAGCTGTGTCTCCCCTAGATTCTGTTGCACATCTGCCAGCCCACGTATATGTCTCCCACATCGTGGGGCTTTTCAAGAAGCACTAGATGCCTATGCTTAGGCACTAGTCACTTGCATGTTGTCATTTGGGTGTCTTAGTTTTGAACCAAACACCTCACAGAGTATCTGTTTGTTCTTTCAGCTGCTCTGACGTTTTTGTTTTGTTTTGTTTTGTTTTGTAGTTGTTTCATTCTGTGCATAAATTTAGTTAGAGACGACATTTAGTTGTTTTTGGAAAGAGAATCAATTTTTTTGCAGAATAACCGCCATTGTCAGATCTCTATGTGCCTGTTCTTTTAAAATAAATTGGTAAGCACCTCAAAAATAACTTCAGCTGAATAAAAGCTGACGTATTTGTCAAGAACAAACATATCTGACAAACCCTATTTCCTTCTACAGTAGGGTAACCAGATCTGGGAAGAGAGAAGAGGCACATACTTGTCACATAGTTAGTACTCAGTGAAGCTTTTGGCACTATCTCATACGACAATCTTAGAAAAAAAGAAGGGAGATGTTATCAGACTGAAACTACCACAAGTGGGTATAAGAGCAGTTAGAAAAACTCTGCTCAGAGAGTACTTATCATTAAGTTCATTGTCACAACAGTGGCACTGATAGGTATCTCTCAGAGGAAGGGAGGGTCTGTCTCAGGCTGAATACTGCTTGTTTAGTTCCCAGTCACCCCAAAGAAGGGAACAGAGGACATATTTATCACATTCACAGCTGACACAAAGCTATACTGTAAATTCATTGCAGCACAAAATTAAAAACAAACATGATCCCGACAGAGTGGTTTTAAAAACAGACATGGTCCTGACAAAGTGAAGACAGACAGGAGGTAGCTCTCCTGAAGAGTCTACAGGGGTTGTAATGATTGTGATGAGTATGTTATTCAACATTGCCATGGTGTTATGAGAAATGCAAGCACCATATTGCAATTTGAAAACTGGTGTCTTTGAAAGACGATTGCTTTTATCCTTCTGCTCTTCAAATAGCTGCTAAAGTCTTACACTGAATTTTCCGTCTGGTTTTGGGCACTGCCTTTGTAATAAAAGCAGCTTGGATCAGTTGAAAAAACTCTACAAGGGAGCAATATGAATGATGATAAATCTCAAAAAACATGATCCATGGGGAAAGACAGAATCAGTTAGGAACTTCTAACTTCAAAAAGAGAGAGAGAGAGAGAACCTGCAGGCGATGTGATGGTCTTCAAGTACAGCAAGTGGAACAGTGTCATATTTGGCTGTTCATTGCTCTTGGTGTCAGAATTAGCTTCAGCTAAGGTTGTTCAGTAGGTCCATGAGTGATCCAGCTAACCCACTTTACTTGTGTTGATAAGCACAACACCATCAAGGGCTTCAGTATACACTTTGAGAAGGCAAAGGATGCTATATTCAGCATTAGCACTTGGACCTGGCCTAGCCCGGCTTGGTAGAGCCGATGGGAGACCAGCACAAGACTGGAATAGTTGCAAGCACACTCAATTCACCAAGATTTTCCCATGACTAAAGTGATTATAAGGCATGTTAATTCAAGGAACCACTAACTATGTGTCATGTCATGCCTCTGCCAGGAGAAAAGTGTACAGTTTATTAATCTTGTATTGCAGTTGGCTTATATACTTTACATTATTTTCATTTTTAGGTAATTAAGGGTGACTAGGTGCAATTCTTCTATCAGGCACTCGATGAGCTGTTCTGAGCAAGTTTAGATAAGTTATCTCTGAGGCAAGGAATGTGATGGAAAGGTGTCTTTCAGTCAAAAGTGAAATTAAACATTGTCTTATACCCTTGTCTGGAATTTCTGACTCAGATATAATCTCAAAACTATGTCAATTCAGAGACAGAGGAAAAACCCTCAGAATTTTGCTTTACTCATCTTGTCCACACCTCATTACTCCTAGTAAACCCTCTCTCTGTTCTCCCCCTAGTTTGTGCACACCTCCAAACTTAGCTTTGCTGTTATTACTCTTTACTTGAATAGTTCTATACCACAAATAATTTTGCTCTAGTACTATTTTAGTTCCTCTGAATTATGTGGGAGAGAAAGCTCATGTAAGCAGGGAAGAGTGGCTGGGTTTCAGGAATTCACCTTGATCTGATGTGAGGATGTAGGGCTGGGAGCCCTTTCCTTGCTGTAGGCATGAAGGCTGTTATCCTGGGTCATAAAAAAAAAAAAAAAAGACAAACCTGCCCATGGGTTGACCTGATGTTTTCATTTACTGCAGCTTTCACTGTTTTTCTCAAGGCTATCACGGATAAATTTCTGGAAAGTCTCCTCCAGCTGAATATGCCCTATGATTTCCTGTCAATGGGAATTCCTTACTGAGACTGTGATTCATGAACAAATTGCTAGTATGTTGACCATTATCTTAAACTGAGATTAGAGAAGTTTTAATTACCATTCTTACTTTTGCTAAACTTGATTCTGCCCAAACTAAAATCATTACTGAAAATCAAAGGTTTACTTCAGCAGAAATTAAGAGGTAGAGTTAACGTTCTTTATTACAAAAATCAAAACACATTCATACAATCCAAAAACTTGCAAATAAATTGTTATTTCTTTTCATATCCACAATTTCCTTAGCCAGGTAAAACAAAATCACTGACAGATGGTCAAAGTACCATCTTTTATAACCCAAATCATCTAGGTTACACATTCACTTATACATCTCCCACAATACATCTGCAGAATCTTATTCCAATAGCTAAACATGAGTTCATTTACATTTACATAAATTCCATATTTTAACATCATTTAGAGCACAATAACTTTACAGAGGTTTGGTAAAAGCCCTTCTGGATTACAGAGACTGTGATTACATTTTATTACTATTCTCAATAGTGAAACTTTACTAATGTCTTGGCAAAACTTCCTTGTCATCCAGTATCAAACATCCTCACCACCCTTCAACACATTCCATTCCATTCCATTCCATTCCAATAACTTAGCACAAAATCATCCAGCTTTGCTCTTAACCACTTTAGCAGTGCCTGCTTCTGTATAAAAGGCAAATCAGTCCTACTTCTCCTACATCAACCCACCAAGCTCCCAGACCTAGAGACCTCAGAGGGACACGGTACCTGTCTAGTGACATAATTTACCAGAAACCTCCATAGGGTCAGCTAGAGCCAGAAAAAGGTTGCTTTGTGTTCCCACCATGCTGTTGGAAGGGCCTAGGGTTTACAAGGAGATGATAGGATTAATTCCACACTTATATGGATTGGGACATGCTTATTGAGGTAAGGCCCTGCTTGCATGTGAATTAGGATTGTAGGTTGACTGAGTTTTAGGCAGCAGACATAAAAGGACATTTTGTTCAAATGGTAAAAAGTAACAAAGGTAACGATGCAAGTTGCCACAATCAGTGGAAATAAGTTACTGTTTGAAAGCTTTCTCCATTTCAATAATCTTTGATGTTACAAATCACAAAGGTAAGGAGAAAGAGTCAAAGATAAGGAGAAGGAATGTAGTTTTACAAAAGTTTTCCATGCTGTATTTTTTCCTGCTGTTGGATATTTCAAATTTCTTTTTAATGAGTAGAAAATTAAAAGAAAATGTTGCCAATTCCTTCTTGCTTCATTTGTATTTCTGTTCCATTATTTTCTGCTGCTGTTCCCGACTCCAAGACCCCTAGGCAAGAAAGCCCCAGCATGCCTTTGCAGTGCAGTTTCGCAGGCCATTCTGATACTCTCTGCAAATAGGAATCCACAGACTTGTCCCTCCAGTGCACCCCAGACTGCCTCAGTCCTGTCCATATTCCACTTTTCACTATGACTTGAACCCCATTAAATCCTTTTTGCCAAACCTTTTCCAAAATGTTTACCTGGTTGAAGTGATTTTCTGACAATTTCCCTCAGTTAACCTTCCTGGAGTGCAAATCCTTTTCCCTTCAGAAAGTACTTCCTACAGAAACTCTCACCTTTTATGTGAGCATTTTTTTCTATCAGTCTGAAGAGTGTCAACAGTCTTCACTGTAACATTTGTCCAGTGTGAGTCATTTCCTTCGCTTTTATGAAGAACAAACAGTTAGCAATACTTTGCACGTGAAGGGCTTTTTCAACTGTGCACTCCATTAACCTGAGGGATGAATCATTCCTCACCACAGCATCATTATAGATAAATACTCATGCTGTTTAGAGACAGATGAAAAGAAACCTCTGAAAGTAACCTATACAGTCTAGAGAGGTGAGTCTAGGATAAAACCCTGGAAAAAGGAATATATACATCCATTCTCAGAATATTTTTCTCTCCCCATTAAGATTTTCTGGAAGGTAGCCATCCAAAACACTCTGCCATGAATATCAGAAGGAGTCTCAGTTATCCTTCAGAAAACTAGCTCTATTTCCTTTATAGAAGATGCAAATAAATTACTTAGTAGAATAAGCACTTTTGACCTCAGCATCCAACTCACATGTTAAAGAACCAGCGCTTCTCAGAGATCTCTTATACACTCCTAACTTACAGTTGTTGGCTGCTTTTGCATTAGAAGAGAATTGTGCTGGAGAGTTCTCGATTCCATAAAACAAACAAACAAACAAACAAAATTTGGCACAGGTAGTGTGTGCTTGATGCATGTACTCAGTCTATCGTACCGATATATGCTTACTGTTGTGAGGAATGAAAAATGCAGCCGTGCCAATTGGTACCCAGCTATTCTAGTTTCAGTACAATGTTAGTTATATGGTTTCAGTACAATGTTAGTTATATGTAGTTGACTAGTGAATTCAAGAAATGCTAGATGAGATCTGATGGTAATGCCTATTAAAACAAACTTTAAGGATAATACGAGAACAATTTTATCGATTAATACATAGCATTTCACAGCAATTGGATAAGCTAACCAGTTAGGAGTTTAAAATACATGTGCATATGAAAGATGCCTACAAGCATACACAATCTGCAAGAGAGTTTGTTCTGTGGTCAAATGGATGCATTTTCATTCAATGAGTTTACCTGGATGACCATATTATGGAAGAATTATTACAAATAACTTGGTTTGAAAAAACAAGGGCTTAGTGACTAGAAGAGTCTTTGGATAGGGGAGATATCCACATTTAATATGACTTTGACTTACAATGTTCCTTCTTGTCTGTATTTAAAGAGGCAAAACTTTGGCTTCAGTTAGGCCAATGAAAAATTGCCTGCTTACCTCTGAAGTCAGAAGTTGTCTGTACATTTCTGTATTTTATAAAAAAAAAAAATAAGAGGAGAGGGTTTGTCTATATAATTACCACTGTAAAAATGTCAGTATCTTATTTGCTACATATATAGAGTGATAGGCACTTGATCTGCCTTTAGTTGTCTAAAAAGCAGACATCAAGTACATGCTATCTGTCTGTGACTCATTGTAAGACCAATGGTGAAAGATCAGTTATGCAGTGGGATTCTCCCTGTCCCAAGTTAAGATGCTAGAATATCTGGGATGAATAGACTCCTGGAGATTTATTTGTTTCCCATTCATTACAGAAGATGTCTAGAAAATATACTTAGGTCTGGTCAACTAATATTTGGACATTTAGATTGAAGATGAATCTCGTCCACTAAGCTTCATCTTGGAAACAGTGAGGTTCCTGCTGTCCTATGAAGTAACCTTCCTGATTTCTATGTACCTAACTGTCCATTGGCTGACTGCATTTATTTTCATACCAATATTGATTTCTACTTTAAACTGTTATCCACCTTTCCTGGTGCTACCCCTAGTCACACGATTACAGACACAACAACCTTATCTCCCTTCAGCCATCATTTGCTAGATTAAATAAACCAAATATACATCTCCTCTTCTAACCTACCCTCTCCCTTGGCTTTCCTTTCAGATTATCCTTTCCCCAATCCTGTTTTAGTGAAGACAGTAAGACCAGATTTTTGCATGGTCTTCCAGATAAGCTTCTACTAGACCCGTTGCAAAAGGATAGTAACCCTTTCTGGTTTGTCTTCCCAGGTGCATTCCTCAGCTATTTTATTTCTGTATTCAACTTCTATTTCTATCTTTCACGATCAGAGTTCCAGTCATGATACCTATCCCAATGTGTTTCTGTTACTGTTACAATATCTGATTAAAAATATGTCAGAGATGAAACAGTTGTAACAAATAATGATTTTGCACCCACAGGTTTGGTTGTCTTTGTTTTGGCAATGAAGACCAGTGATATGAGCCTTCATGCAGTGGAATGTGACTTTTTTTTTTCTTCCCTTATGTCAAACTCTGTGCAGTGTGGGGAATAAAACAAGTGTGGGGACAATGATTTTCCACTCTTCAAAATTAACTGTGAGGCCTACCTGCCCACAAGCACTACCAAACCTGGGGCATAAGGAGGCAGCTTTTCACGTCCTTATGGAAACATGGAAAAACACATCTCAGCCTTCTTACACAGACCTTCCTAGGAGGGCAAAAGCCACTTAAAGTTTCCTCCTTGAATCTGCATTTTCCGACTACAGCAGAAGCTGGGGAAGCTAGTAGAGAAATGTCTGAATCTTGCTAGTGGAGCTAGTTCAACCTCTTTTCCTAGGAGAAGTCAGGTTCCTTAGCTAGAGGAGCCTGAGCAAAGCTTCATAGCATAATTTTGTTGCCACACTAAATGTGGGGACAAGGTTAGCCTGTGGCCTCACTGTTCCTGTCATGAGAAAGGTCAGGGAAGGATTAGAGCTGGAAACCTTTGGGAGCCAGCTTGCCTCTCCTGCTACTTTTGGGGAAACACAAAGCCTGATTTGAGGAAAGTTGGACCCCCACACACCAACCCACCACTCTGCATGATTTGTAGAGCTTTGAATTCCCCACACAGATGAAAGATTCTCGGGACCTGGAGCTACAGCACTTCTCTGTGCATGAAAACCAGCACAAGTGCAGGTGCTTTATACCAAATCCATAAAAATATTTTCCTGTCTCTGTATCAAACAGCAGTTTTGTATCTGGAAAAAATGACGTCTATGCCAATGTCTATATAAAATTGGTCACATTTTTTAATGCTACATACTTCTTCTTATACAGTTAAAAATACATGAAAGCATTCATAACTTGATAGTAATCCAGCCTTGAAACTGGTTAATGGTTTATTCAGACTCCAAGAGTGGTGAGAACTCTGTACTTGTTCCTACTAAATTTATTCATCCTGAGAGATTTCCAAGTAATACTAATACGGAGCACTGACTTCATAACAGCAGAAAGGCAAAGTGTTCCTGTTTCATTCTCTCTGTGGAGGGATTCAGGAAGGCAGTATCAGGATTCTAACAAGAAAGCATGGTTTGGGTAGAGTTGTTTGAACTATTGACTGTGAACAAATAACTTTTTTTTTTTTCTGTTGTTCTTCATGCGTTTATCGTTCAAAGATTTATCCTAATGTCTACTACTGGTCTTGCATTTGTAAGAATTCACAGCATAACTCGGGGCACTTTCTTAAATTACCTCCTGTTTGCCTAAATGTATGCAATGCAGGAATGCTATGACCACACAGTTGGCAGACAAAAAATATCAACTATTAATTTCACAGTAAAAGAGCAGAGTTCTGTTTTTCAATTGTTTCAGCCTTTGTGCTAGTTTGTACTGATCATTATTCATGCACACAAGATATGATTTAGTAGCCTAGGTAGTATTGGTGATAGGATGACGGTTGGACTAGATGATCTTGTAGGTCCTTTCCAACCTTGTGTTTCTATGATTCTATGATTCTTTGATTCACATGCCAAGGTTGAATCCAGTTGTGTTTCTCTCTTCCCACCCACATAAATAATTTCAATTAAGATTGATGGTAACTATGTTTATGAGCAGTGTTTTGGTGTTCTGAACTCAGTCTGCACTTGTACTTATTCTCTAGGTCTTGTTTTGTTCCTCATCTTTACCCTCTGCCATAAGCAACTGACATTGCATCAGCAAAATTTGTTTTCAAGTTAGTTTGACAAAAGTCTAACAGTTCTGGTAATTTTTGTGAAAAAAAAGTAAGGACAAGGAGTACTTAAAAGAGAAAAAAAAAAGGCAAAAAAACCCCAAAAAAACAAAAAAACAACAACAACAACAACAAAAAATAAATCCACAACCCAAACCCACTGATATTAATGAGGTTGAATATATATATACAAACATTGCTATTAAAAGGGACTTGTTCCAGCGATGCTCTAAACTAATCTGCTATTCCTCTGGTTGTTCTCCTTAATCAGGTCTCATAATGATGTTTTAATTAGAGAGCAATACTATTAAGCCAAATATAATGAAATCAAGTCAGTCTATAGAAGAGTGACAGGCTTATCTGCATTCCTTCTTTAACTTCTACTTAAAAAATGTTCTTAATTTTCAATAACATATTGCAGTAGTATTTTCACTTCTCATTTAATTTTCTGTAAGCCTCTTGAAAAAGGTAATTTTCAAGGAAATTAAAAATAAATCCAACTTTTTTAAACATAAGGTATTCCTTCTTACACACGCTTCTTGCTACTCTACTTTTTGAAATCTGAAAATGAGATTGGAAACTGAAAAGAAAGAAGAAATGGAAGGATAGCAGAAAAAATATTTCCAAGTGGAATAACTTGTTATTCACATAACAAAATGAGTGAAAATTTTTTTAAATTGCTGGTGAAAACTTTCAGATCCTCTTATGTGGCAGACGGCTGTAGTTTTTAAATGTTTCAGTGATCTAACCACATAAAGTTTTTCTTTCTTTCTTCTTTCTTTCTTTTTCTTTCTTTCTTTCTTTTTCTTTTTCTTTCTTTCTTTCTCTTTCTTTCTTTCTCTTTCTTTCTTTCTCTCTCTTTCTTTCTTTCTTTCTTTCTTTCTTTCTTTCTTTCTTTCTTTCTTTCTTTCTTTCTTTCTTTCTTTCTTTCTTTCTTTCTTTCTTTCTTTCTTTCTTTCTTTCTTTCTTTCCTGTTCAATGACTAACGTTATGCAAAACTTAAAGCCTCCATTTGGTGTCTTTTAAAGGCTTAAATATAAGCTATTTTATGAATGCACAGATTTTCAGAAATACTTGTAATTACTAATGTCTGTGTACATTATAAAGAAATGAGCTGATATTCCTTGTGAAAAAAAGATATCCTTGCATCCAAATAATTATATAAATTATGATAAACAGTTACAGGAATTATACTTCTAAACTTGTTTACTTATTATCCATTTTTTTTCTTTGACCAAGAACAATAGTCTTACATTGTAGAATTGTATAAAAACTTATCTATCTGCTGTTCTCATGATTTTTGTAAAAGAAGCACAGCACCTGCTAAGAGAATTGTTCCTACTGCTTTGAGCAAACAGCAAAGCATTGCCTGGACAATTCACCCAAGAAGAATGTTATTGAACCATACATTTTAAAGCACACCTGTGCTGGCCTTGGGAAACAGTTCATGAGAAACTGCAGTCTTGCTAGCAGCTGATGTGCTTTCTCCAAAGATATGATTTAATAGGAATGCTGAGCTGTTAGCACAGGGGCTCCTGCTTTACTTGGTTGTTGACCCCTTGGAAACTGAAGATTCATGGGCTTGTACCTACCTCTGTGTAAATCTCCTTTGAAGTCAACAGTTGCAAAAATCTGGGCAAAAGGGGAATAAAAGGAGAATCAAGGCCTGGGGCTGTCATCCCTGGCCTGCTGCTTTTATTCAGGTTAGGATTTCAAACATATAATTGCAAGATTTTTTTTCTGTCATTTGGGAATGTAGATTGGGGCTGAGCTGTGCCAAAAGGTAGAATAGGTGCACACTTGCTTTGCAGAGCTGCAGAACGGCAGGAGGGCAGGCAGCGGTGGAAGGTTTCCGGCTGCCCTGCCATTCTGAATGATTCCTCCCAGCACTTCTCCAGAACTCCCTCTTTTGCTACCTGTGTGCCTCTTGCAGGCAGCAGTAATAATGACGCTGTCAATCATGTTGTGGGAGCATAAGGATAAAAAAATTAGAAGACTTCATGCCTGCCTAATACACTGTTGTGCTCCTAAATCAGAGCTTCCTCAACACTGAAGGTATTCAAGCCCATACCTCTCAAATCTGTACAGAGATTAATGTACAGAGATGCCTTAAGCCTCACGGCCCAAACCAAGAGCCTCACCCACACTGAACCGCTGCTAACACCACTGCTCATTAATCTCTTACTTTTTTCTCATATGAAAATCAAGTGCTAAATCAAAGATTAAAATGTAAAGAGTTTCTTTCACTTCAGAAAGCACAATAAAAACAAATAGTTCGGTATAATCTGGAAGACCTACCATCAGCACTTGCGTGGGACCAGGACTTTCCTCCCTGTGCAAAAGACAAAGATTAAGACTGAAGTTCAGAACACTGTACTGAAGATCATAATTTGTAAATGGGCAATCAGCCCAATGACACAGGAAAATACCGCGCTTTACATTCCTATATCTGGATATGCATTTCCACTGTGGGAAAGATCAGCATGTGAAAGACACTAGAGACGGTGTTATGATAAATTTGCCAGTACATCAATGCATAAGCAACCTATGCATGTTTTTTACTTATCTTTATGAGATAAAGTCCTAAAGATCACAAAATGGAAAACTGCACAAAGCAGCTTGAAGACGAGGTATCATGTTTTCACACACCTCTCTGCTAATTGACTGAAATTTTAAAAACCTTGCTGGCCTTTGAATATCTACCAACAAACAAACACACACACGTTAACCCCCCCTCCCCAAACAAAACAAAACAAACAAACAAACAAAGAAAACCATAAACTGAATGAAATCTGGAGGCCACATGACTCCAAATTTGGCAGCCAAGCTTCAACAAGCTCAGTAAGTATGACATTGCTGAAGGACTAGCTACAATTGGGAAGACAGGTTGATTGGTCAGCCTGGTGACATTTACATTTTGTCCTTCAAAGGATGACCAGACAAAAATTAATACCTGGAAATGGCAGTATTTCAGTGAGACAGGCACAAGAGCCGTAGAGTAACGCAGTCCATGGGATACCTAGAAGCCTCTGTGCTCCTGCAAGGCTATATAAGATCAAGGAGATAGCATCAGCAGTAAGGCTACAAATCTGGTCAGAGCCTGTGCCTGATTTTAGAGTAACACATAGGTTTGGCAGAAAAGCACAAGGAGGAAAGACTTCAACACTGAATAGTATGAATTGTAAAGATGGAATAAATAAATAATTGTTCCAATCAGAGGTGGGAGTACCAGAAAAGTCATGATTTTTAGCTTTGGGAGCTCCATTTTAGGGAAACCTACCGTTTGGGAAAGGAGCTAGACTGACCTTAAGGAGCCAGTGTTTAGTTACATAGTAAATACAACTGGATCATATAAAATGATAAGCCACCAGTTTCCTTAGGCTGCCCCACCAATGGCCTTCAGGCCAGGCAAGCCCTGACCAGTTACTGAGATGGCGTGCACTTTCTCTTGCTGTGGATCCAGCACTTTTCCACTCCTAAACCAGAAATGAAGACAGTTTCCAATTAAAACCAATAACCTCAGTTTTGGTGATACAGATAAGAACCAGTAGCAATTCTCACTTTGTTTAGGTGGGTGGACTGATCTGGAATTTGTGCTGTTGTAACTACCAGCAGAATCTGGGAACTACTAGACACCTGCTTAGTCAGAATAATTAAGAAAGAAATACACTGTGTCCAATGTCAAATAATTGTCAAGAAATCTCACTAGTCCATCATAGTGTTATATGTGCTGGCCATCTCACAATGAACTAGTTAAAGAGCTGACACTTTAATTTGTGCTGTCAATAGTGTCCTGTTGTGTTTTCTAACACGGGGAGAATATAGTCTGCCCATGTAAGAGGCAGGGTTAAAACACATGATGCACACTGCTGTTCAGTGACCCACCATCGCTAATATAATGAGGAATGTATATACGTTTTCATCTGTATTTGCGAATTTCCATCTTTTCACAGTGTACCCACATCTGAGTAATTTTTATGCTTCTTACTTTTGGGACCCACTGCTCAGTGGGGGTTTCTCCTCTGGGGAAACTGAGAAATGGGATACTCACAACAGATACAGAATAAACTCATGGTGGAAAATGCAGCAACTTCAGCTCCCTTCTTGCTCAACTGAAAGCCACCAGTGAGAAACTACAATGGGCTGAAGACAGTCTACTTAACAATTTATGACATATAGCTCATTCCTAAATGATTTTTTTCCCTGTTAGATGTGCATTAACACATGGGAGACTAACACATGGAAAATTTTTCTGTCCTCTGAAAGAAAAGTGTCCCATTGACTCCATTACCTCAAGTTAGACCACAGCTTAGACTACTCTGAGATGATGCTACTGTCTTCTAAAGAGGTTGTTCTGCAGTTTGCTCTAACTCTGCCAAATCACAGCTTGGCTTTGAAATATACCCTTGAAACAATCATCATACCACCGTAGGTTTTATCTATTACTTTCATTGCTTGCATCTCAGCAGACTATTCCTCAAAAATCTGGCTTTGTTGAACATGGCATTATAAAATGATACCTCATTCCTAGTCACAAAACTTTCAAAAATCAGTGAAAAACCTTCATCTAAGACTGCACTCTATATTAAAGTAAAGTAATATGCTTTACCTTTACACAAAGATCACCATTCCCCCAGATTTCAATAGATTCCTATGGACCATGCAAAATGCCACAGACCACAGAAGCTACAGTTTTGAGTGGATGCTTTTATTGATTAATCAGGCATTGAATCAAATACTGTAAAATGAACAGATTTTGTTTCTTAAAAAACGTCCAGATGAATATCATTCATAGAAAACTTGTTTCCTCATAGTCATACAGAATATGAAATAATTCAAGAAACAAGCAAAAAAGGAGAACCTGACTAATTACTGTTATTCTGTGTATATATGTAGGTATGTATATACACACATCGCACTAGATTTGCACACATACTGCTATGTGTATACCCATACATATATATACATATACACACAAACATATAAACACATAGGGTACTGACTGAATTAATAGTCCACTGAAGCAACATGGCTTAGCTCCAAATGAAGTATTCGGTGTTAAAATATAAATGATACAGCAAGGCCTGTAGATAGACCATTCATTTTTCCTTTAACCAAAACCATGATCTGTCTTTGAACTCACAGTTTATTTTTAAAATGAAAATATGTGAGATCATTGGGGATCTTTCCAAATTCATGGTATTGATTCCATCCAGCTCAATCTCTGCTAACATTGCATGGCCAAACACTGAACAGTGTTTTCAGTTTGTCCACTACTGAAATCAGCTTCTTCATTTGATATTTCTGGCAAAAGAGGAGGCACATGGTCTCACTACTTGTACTGTGGTAATATACCCTTTCCTGTTGGGTAGCAACTTGGCAAAAATCCTACATTAAGACTCCCTTCCTCCTATACATTTTTATCACTGCTTCTCATCACTTATCTCCTATCGACTCATTATAATAATTTTCATGCCATCTCAGCTACCTTCCAAACATCTTGGGCCAGATCACGTGGGCAATGTACGTCAGGTTGTACTGGCAGCAATGTACTCAGATATAAAATGCAATGTTTGGGGATTTATTTACTTTTTCATTTTTGAGTCTATCCATTTCTTTATTACTAAAGACACAAAGATAAACACTGCAGTACACTGTATGTACATATTTTCTGGTATTTATGTCAATTCTGGAAAAATTGTTGGCTCTTACCTGTGAACCATGGGATGCTACCGCACCAGAAAGCCATGGTACCAGCAATGTACTGTCACACTTTTCTCCATTTAATTCATCAGTTAGCAGGGCATGTAAAGGGAAATCAAAGGAACATGGACAGACATTTATTTTCTATTAAAAAAGGAAAAATAAACCCTGTAGGCATGTATGTATTCATCACCTTGCTCATAAGTTTTCTACATCATCATAAGGCAAACTGTAGTACAGCTTTGTACCTGCAGAATCAGTATTTAAAAAATCTGAAGCTGAGCTTGGGACCATTTTATTTTGGACCCACTAGTGAACAAAGTGCATTAAGACATCCTTTTCGAAGGACACCTAAAGCATGGTTATAAATTACTGAGCAAATCTTTTCCTAAAGCTGGTATTCAATTTATCCTTTTTTTCTACACAGGCAGATTTTCACTACTTGCATAGTAACAAAACACTGTGAGAAAACCATTCTTTTAAAGTTGTCATATGTCTCAAGCATCTTCCAAAATGATCATTTATACAGAAGTATTGTAGTAGTTACAAAGGGTTTCTACTCTGTAGAAAGAAAAGACAAAAAAATGCACCTGAGTCAGCTTTGAGATAAAATAGGTACAACCTCTACTGACTTCATTGAAGTTCATCCACCAACACCAACATGAATGTAGGGCCTGCCCGTGCAGATTCCTACTGCTGCTGAAAATTCATGATTTACTCCTCATTGACAAAGAGAACTGTGCTTCCCCAAACAAACCAAGACAATGGTAACTATGAACAAACTCCAGCTGCAGTTTTTCTCCATACAGTACATGCAAAACAGATTTCCTTGCTTTGTTATAGATACTACATAGTGTATGACAATGAAACATTTGTATTTAATTTAAAATCAATGGTATGGTGGCTCATGTCTCACTTCCAAGTTATTGGCTGGGCTTGCTGCGTTGAACCTTGTAAAATCAGCAATAAGCATTCACATGTCTACCATCAGAACCATGATGTCTTCCATTACAATCAAACCTTAAATGACGCAGTGCTTTATCAGACTAGTCTACAGTCAGACCTTGGATTGGCTGCTCTCCTCCAGTGTTGCTGATTTTCAGAGATGGTATCAGTCTTTCACATCCTCAGTGATTCTGCAATGTTTCCCAAAGACGAAAGCGAAGCACTGGCAGATGGGAATGTTGTCATCAACAAAATAAATCACCAGATGATTTATACACTCACATTTCGAGGAGATATTCCACGTGTTTTACGAAAAAAGAACATACTGCCCCATGAACAGAAGTAAATTAAACTTTCTTCTTTTGCTGTGTTGGCTAGCTCCACTTCCTTACTTGTTTATTTTCATTTTTTTGGTCTGCACATTCCCATGTGCAAAGTAGAAATTAAGATATCTTGCATTCAATAAGATTGGTAATGAGAGCACTAATATTATCATGAATAAAATCAGCAGTATACTGACTTGTCCACTGCACTGTTTTCATCCTTCCAATTTCCCGCTTTTATACTCTGTAAAGTGAAATGATGTAAAGGAGCTGATGAAACTTTAATGAATAGGACCATCAATGTGCAAAGCAAATAAGTCATTTTCTAGGTGTCCAAACCAGGTTTTCCCTTCTCTCTCTCTCCTTTTTTTTTCTTTCTTTTTTTTTATAAATAATTTATAAATCTTCCTGTAAGAGACTAAGTATGAAACAAAACAAAAGCAACTGCAAAAAGAGTTCTAAGGTATTATTAAAGCCACTTCTTGTCCTTCTGCACAAAGTACTCAGAAAAGAGAGGTTCTCCCCTTTTCATTTCTGGCCAGGTTCGGCAGTAACAAACGGGATGCTGCGCAGTCCGCCAGCTCTGGGCAAACTCCTGCAGGCAGCTGCCCTCAGGAAATGCATCTTCCTACCTTTTGGCTTTTAGCAGTCATGCCAGCTGCTCAGAGGAGTCTAAGTGGTCAGGGATAGGCAAGCCAGTTATAATGGTCAAACACTTATTCCACACAGTGAATGTGGGGCACACTGGCTGCCCAAACGTAATGTCAAAGGTGTAAAGGTGCAGGGAGTTCAAGGCATCATAAAAAGCAAGGGAACCATTGTCATAGTCCAGCAAAATGCCGACCCGGCGGAGGTGAGGCGCAGGCTCTATTGGGATTTCCTTGCTGTTGTGTCGCACCACCCACGTGTTGTTACAGCGGCACAGCACCCAGGAGGCAGAGTTCTTCCCAATCCACTCGTGCTTTGGTGCTGACTTGTATGAAATACCAATGGCATACCTGCAAAACAAGAACTACTCAGAGAAGCAAGTGCCTCCTGCCATGCTCGTGGATTGGATTGTCAGCCAGAGGACTAACCGGAACGCCTCAGTCTCCTAGTAGTGCTGATTAAGTTCTAAATAATTGAAGTTGCACCGTAATATCGGCACAGATTTAATTAATGTTTTTTCCATCTCCCTTTTGGTTCTGAGAGGTCAGGGAAACTTTATTGTCCTTCGCACTGCTTGTAGTTTGGCTGCTATGGTAATTTTTTGGAGCACGTGCCTCTGGTATTCAAAAGGAAATTTATTGTGTACTCAGCAACTTAGTGTTTAAATCACTGGGCCTCATATTTCCACTTCTAAACAGAAGAACACAGAAGAATTCATTGATTTTAAAATACATGCTATCTGTCATCTAATCTGATCTCTTGTTGCTCCTTTAATATATGGCCCAGAAGGAGGAATGCAAGAGTAGACATCAAAGGACACGTTAAAAAAAACCATTTTGCCATTCCCAAATATGTTTTGCCAGATGTTGGTGTGGTTTTTAGATTCAAATGAGCATTTTTTAGACTGGGTATTGGGCCAAGTGAAGCATTTATAGGTGAAGACATTTGATCTGCAAACTGCAATTTATGGCAAGATGTCCACAGTAAAAGGATTGTGAAAATGTTCTCATTAATGGACACCAAGGGCAAATACCTGTTTTCTCATATATTAAAGAAATGTAGAAGTTCCTCATGTTCTAGAGACACTGCAGTATTTGTTGGGCTTTCAACCAACAGAGATTAATGTGGCATAAGTTACTCTATTTTCATTCCTAGGAGTTGGCACAAGCAAACAACATTTTTCTTGTTTGAGACAGTGGGCATACCTGAAGACCTTACTGAATTTCTGCTCCGTTAACTTCCAGTATGATTGCTGCCTTTGAATCTCAAAGGATGACATCTCTTCTACTGACCAAAGGGCCCCTGAAACCTACCCCTGTCTGGCATTCTATTCAGGAATAGAGTAATGTACTCCTTCATTTCCTGCCCCTGGCTTCAAACCCCAGGGCACAGACCCAGCACTACTGCTCCCCACTTGCTCCCCAGAGCCACATCTGACTTCCACCCCTATGAAGCTGGATCATCAGATTGTCCCCATATTCTCTTTTTGTTTTGTTTTGCTTTGTTTTCTTACAGAAGACCAGTACGATCTTTCATATTAGGTAAAGAAATGATCACACTTAAAAAGTTTGCTCTGTTATAGAAACTTTCTTAGCTCTCCAATTCACTAAAATCTTAAAATGTATTTTCTGTAGGTTCAAAAAACAATCAGCCTCAATCACAGAGGAAAAGTCCTGTGTGGGTTGCTAAATAGAAAGCTGCTCTGTCTGACAGAATAAGTTCCAGAGCCTGAGAGTGCTGGAGGCTGGGAAAATTATCTGACAAACTACGTAAAAGTATATGCTTGTTCTGCTCTTATACCGTACCCCATGCGTCTGTTACTGGTCTCTATCAGAGAAACTGTGCCGGGACCTGCATGGACCTTTGGTGTGAAATAATGATTATTCTCATATATATTTTTATATACGTACCAGGTACTCCCACTTATAACTACTTCCCAGTAATGCCGTCCGCTGTCAATGAACACATTGCCAGCTACTCCGTAGCTCCCTTGGCTCGTGAATCGCTCTGGTGTATGACTCTTTTTGGAGGAGGTTTCATCACGTTCCACTGTCAAGTTATCATGGGACACTTTCAATTTTCTATGAGCAGATTTGGGGTCCAGTTTAAATGGCTGACCTAGATATGCAGAGACAAAGATAGCAGAAGAACAGTTTGTCTTTAATTTTAAAAAGGAGAGTGGATAGAAAGCATAAGAAAGAAGCATACAAGATTACATAATCATATTAATCTCCTTCTCTGAAGTGTTCTCAAGATAGACTAACCGATTCTGCTCCCTGCACTAGCTGGTTTGCATTGTCAGTTTACTGTCAGTCTCATTGTGCACTAACTTCCCTGTGTTGATAATCCCTGAAAAGAGCCCTGCATAATCATCACGCCCATTATCTCTGACCTAGAGGTAACCTGAATACTCTAATTCTTGCATGTAATTGAAACCAATATACATGCTAATAAAGGTCTGAGGGTTGCTTTTTTCACAGCATATTAGATTTAGAAAGTTACATTCTATTAATTCTCTAGGGATAAAGCTCCATAATAACATCTTCATCATTGCTACAAAAAAGTATGATTTCAAATCCCACAAAATGAGTTTGAAAATAAGAAAAAGCACTAGTCTTGTCTGTTTGTTCACTCACTGCTTTATTTATAACAAGCACAGTCAACAATTCAGGAGCGTTTTGGAAGGACGCCCATGTGGTGCTGTAGTGCTGGATATTGTGCATTAGAAAGAAGGAAGTGAACTATAACTATGTCCAAATAATATGGTGTAAAAACATTACTGAGGCTGTTGCTCTTGGCAAGTATCTTCAGCTGTAGCACAAGGTTTGTAGACAATAACAGGAAGCTTTTTGGTAAACTGAACACTGCAGATATATAAAGCCTGTCACAATTCTCACAAGCTTGCTCCTTGTGTCAAAAACCAGAATGATCACTTACCTCCACTAGGAGACAACTAGGAAACTATGACTCTGTGAGTGATCCAGCAAAGCCCTTTTACCTTCTTACTGTCTTTCATGTCAAGGAAAAAAAATGTAAGCGGAAGATTTGATCGCATGCATAGAAAATAGAAATGAGCACTCCCACGAGGTCTGTGACCTTCTGCCACTGACAAATGTACTTCATATAAGATGCAAATTGCTCAGAGTTTATGAAGGTGCTGTTAAGTACTTCTCATGCAGTAAAACTGAAAGCATCAGTGTGGGGGTAAGAAGAAATTAAATTCATCTGAATGGGGACAGTCAATATGCGTTGGTTCAGACCCCTAAGAAACCTGAAAATGCAGAAATTTAAAATGGAAGATGACTGATGCAGTGCTAGTTCTCAGTTAACATTATAAGAGATGGGTCAGGAATTAGATAAGGAATACTTTTAGTATTAGAGTTATAATCTGCTTTTATAATGTGTATTTGGTCACGTATTATGATGAAGTATAAAATAAACACATTGAAAACTACTTGGAAATGCATTTTGCCTGCTCTTTCTTGCTACTGGGAAGCAGTAAAATATTTGCAGCCTTCCTCCTTAGCTGGTTAGCAGCCTTTGTGTTGTAGAAGCACTATTTGAAGGATATCTTTCTCTGTACTGAATTGTATCTGTTTACATCATTTCTCACAGCCACCTGAGAGATTGCTTTTGTGCCACACTGGGTCACAAAAAGACAAAAAGATGAAGGATTGCCTTTTCCAAGTGGGTCCTCTGGTACTGCATTTCCTTGTAGGTTACCAGATTCTTGGTAGCAGATGTGTGGTTTGTATGAGTAATTTTACACAGGAGTGCAAGCCAGGTGAATAGCAGAAGCCCCCCAAACTGGTATGTGCCATTCCCTGTGGCCTCCTTGCAACACTCAGTACCACCTCTCTTTCTTACCACCCTCCTCCTCAATAAGCAGGTTTCAGAGAATGCACAAACCCCAGTGTCCCCTTTCCAGTGCTCAAAGTTGCTTGTGATGACTATAGGACTGAGGGATTGGCTGGGACACAAGAAAAAGGCTGAAAACCAGTCTTAAAATTTGCTATACTACATCTGCTAATAATTTGTGTAACTGTTTTATTTATTTATTTATTTGTTTGTTTATTTTGAAGTGAGATCTCTGACTAATCTACCACCTTGTTGAACTCCATAAAAACTAAGGGGGATGGAGCTAAGGAAGTTTTCCACTGTCCTAAGAAAGAGATCATTCTGGAAAACAAAATTAAACTAGCAATTATCTTATGAACACTATACAAAAATAAAATGTTTTATTGCAAACATAAGAAAAGTTTTTACTTTGTAGAGGAAAAAGAATAGGGAGGACATTAAAACAAAACCACAAAAGAGTATTTTCAATCATTCATTTCTCATTTCACATGTGATGGCTCTGTTCCCAAATGACATTTCCAGTAACCAATGTACAGATTCTTCTCTTGATAAAAAGTAATTTCTGCACTACTGAAGACTCTGGTAATCTTGAATCCAGTTAAATAAGTGGCTTTCACTGTGGGAAGGACTTTAAACAAGTTAATCTGCTCTGCACTCTTGTGTCTTTCAAAGACCAGTCCTAAAAAGGAAGGCAAGAAAGGAGAAGAGCGTGTGTGTGTGCTGGATTTCACGTTACTCACTGTTCGTCTTGAGCTTGCCGGGCTCGCTGTTTCTGCTGCCAGCTTGATTAATGGCCTTAACAATGAAGATGTACTTAGTGCCACTCTGTAACCCATGCACAGTGTAGTGGTTTTGTTTGATATTGGGAACAATCATCCAGCTGTCGGCTGAGTTACACAAACCTGCAATTTCAAACCGAGGACATTAGTCATAACATACTAAACACTGTGTAACAGGGGAACATTTAGAGCACTCCTGAGCACCCAACCACCGATAAGAAATTTGCTTCAATACCTTTTAAAGTGCTGTTATATTCACTGAGTCGCTACTTAATTCCACTAACTCATTTCACCAGCCCTCAGCCAAGGCACCTTTTAACTTCTTGCGATATGAAGTCAACCATAAAAAATGGACATTTAAAAAATGACTCTGTGGAGGCATGAGCAGTCTGGGAATTTTCATATCCCAAAACAAGGAATTCTTTATTGCTTCAGGACTAGAGGATTATGGAGATCCCATCAATCTACTTTTTGGATTAATGAACTCAGTGTAAGCCTCAAAAAACTAACATAAGCAGTAATGCTCAGAGGGTTGTGGAACCACCTTTGCTGACAGTCCCCAGGTATGCATTCTTCAGGACCTGAAGCAAATCATGGGACGCCAAACTGGGTAAAGGATGGGCTCCAGAGCAAGCTTCAGCTTCTACACTCCAAACTTTGCTAGGATGTAATTTAACCAGTAAGTTTAATAGATGTAACTTACTGATTTATGTCCTCATGGTTAGATGTCAATTGGGAAGAGCTAGATAATTTTCTAGTTACAAACTTTTTTGGGGTAAATTTGATGCCTACCACATAAGTATAACATGTAAGAAATAAGAAAAATAGGGGAGGAGCAATATAATCTGCAAAATAGGTGAATACTCCATTAAGATGAACTTGTTCAACTGCATAAATCTTTCCTACTGTGATATATCTGCAATAGCAGTGAACCATCCTTATTACTCCCTGCACTTTTTGAACAGCTCCTAGTCTAACGGATCCTCAGTATGATAACACTTTTGTTATAAATGTTTATATAAACAACAAAGTTTACCTTTGCAATACATACATATGTTCACAACCTTTTGTATAGCTATGCAGCCAGAAAAAGATACATGCAGATGAAAGTGTATGCATGTGTATGCATAAGTAAAGATGGAAAACCTGAAGGAAAAATTCTTGACTGCATGGGAAAACTTTCAGACTTCTTGATCTTTGCCTTGACTGGGCATAGAAAAAGTTATGAATGCTAATGTGTTATTAAACTAGCTTCCAGCTTCTAATTCGTGTTTTACCAGCAAACCAACAAGTACTAGTGAAGATCTTTTACTACTTTTAGCTTACATATTAG
>VXAL01005084.1:565665-647569 GCA_013399475.1 Chauna torquata | reverse complement strand
CAGTTTCCTAAGACTTTTGAAAAAATGTAGAAGTCCAACTGCAAAATTCATCACCCCACAGGACATACTTTGGAGAGTGTAAGTCCATAGAGTAATTAAAGATTGACCTTAATCAGTTATCTTCACCATCACATTTACTAGTACTGCTACAGAGCTCAGATGCCACCAGGAAAGTTCTACAGAGTCCAGAGTGATCTCAAGGCTACTCCAGCACATTCCGCCACGGTCTTAACTTGGGCTCCATCACTGCTCAGGAAACGGAAGCCCAGCATGCTTCAAGCACAACAGAGGAAGAAGAGTCCTAGTCAGTTCTGCATAGTCTTAACGCTACAAGACATACAGCCTCATACTCCATCCAGAAGCAGTGATCGTCCATGAGCACTTCCAGTCCATTTCAGGGTGAGGATGCAGTACTGACTCACAACCATAACAAGATTGAAGTTTGACAGCTGATGCTATTGATACCCTCAGCTATTTGCAGCCTTCTGTCTACGTACTGCTACCCAATGTCAGAGAGAGCTGAAAAGAATGTGAAGCAGCTCTTGAAACCCCCAGATTTACAGCTTTGAACAGTAATGAAACCTGAAATCAGTGGCAGCAGACTGCACGGCACAAAGAAAGATACAGCAATTTAAGGAATTGCTTCCTAATATCTGTAGATCTCCTTAGTAATAGAGTGGCAGTCTCCATAAAAGGACCAGGGCAAACATCTGGGAGTGGTAACTGCTTCAGTCCCTTTAACTTTTGTCTACCTGCATTCATGAATAAACATTCTGACAAGGGAAAATCATTGCCAAAGGCTGTTTTGGTTCATTTGTGTGACTTCAATTCAAAATTGAGCAGACACACTTAAATAGTCAGGAACCATGTCTGAAATAGTCAGGAACTGTGTCTGAAGTGCCTGAAAGATAATCACTAATATTAGAAAAGCAGTTCTTTAAATTTGCTCCTAGAAATAACTGACCTTGTGTGCATGCCTACTCCCTTTCAGGGCAAAGTCAATTAGGTAAGTCTAACACACCCTCCATTCAATGTCATCTGTGTGGCTTTTGACCTGAAGTAGACTGAAAGACTCACTTGGTCCAAACACCTGAGAGGCATTTTAGGGAAACTGCTGGTCCTCATTGGTGAGCCCCAGCATGAATGCAGTGGCTCATGGGTGACTATTTCTAAATCCTTTCAGGGCAAGGTCACAGAGGTTGACCAAAACCACATCAACGTCCTTTTGTTTGCTTGGTCTCCACCTTCCCTGGGATGGGGCAATTGACTTTGTAAGGATTTCTTATTGATTTTGATACTAAGTAGAAGGGAAAGATATAAGCCATCTCCTTGACTTCATGGTGCTAGAATCATAGAATCATAGGACGGTTTGGGTTGGAAGGGACTGTAAAGATCATCGAGTTTCAAACCCCCTGCCATGGGCAGGGACACCTTCCACTAGATCAGGTTGCTCTGATAATAGAGATGTTAATATTGCTGAGTATGAACATGAGGGAGTTGAGAAAGCTGGCCTGAACCTCTCAGCTGTTAATTACTGGCTCCTTATTGTATCATGATACCAGTATTTATATATATATATACATATTTATATTCATATATATAAAGTGCCTATCACCGTATTGATAAACATTCTTTGGAACAGCTCTGATGGCAGGGGTAAGAAAAAGAGTTGGCCTTTTAGTACCTCAGCACTTCTGTTTCCAACCAATTCAGAAAAAAAAAAAAAAAAAAGCCACAAGACTTTGCTGAAAAAATATGAAGGAACTTGAAAGCCAGTCACATCAGATGTGGGTACATAGTAAATGTGTTACTAACATGTCATGCATTAGTTGGCATCAAGAACTCGGTCATACAACCATGTATACACAGTCTTTGGGTAGACCAGAACTCTTCAAGAACAACTGAATGAGAAGACATTTTAACCAAAGTACAAGACTGGGCTGATTGTAGATGGGTTTTGATCTTTTAATAGTGAAAGCAATTTGGGAGGAAAGACAGCTTGCAAAGGGTTTCCAGAATGAAGATGTTTTCGTGTGAAAAAAAATCCTGACATACACTAGACAATGCATATTAGTTAGTATAGTCATAGCTAAAGTGGTGGATGAAGAAAATGTATCATTGTTTCAGATGGGATTTCTGAAGCAGGGAAAACTGCAAGTTCAAAGAATAGATGTTGCTGCAATTGATTTCAAAGTATTAAAACTTAAGTATTTTTGATTCACAATGGATAAAAACGTTCTTATGTCAACAATATTGTGCAGATAATTTTCAAGTCATAGGCATTGCCTGGATCTAGCTAGATACATATTCAGGAAAAGATGAGTTCCAGATGAAAAGCTTGAGCAACTGGCAAGATAAGAAAACTTTCAAGACACATCAAGACTATAGATACCAAGGAAGAAACAGTCAGAGGAAGATTAAGGGTATTGTTTTACTATGCTGAGCTTGACATCTTAATGTCTGGCTGGCAACTTTCAGAGAGATGTCAGAGATTTTTGTTTGGATAGCAGAAGCTTTGGACAGACAGCTGTGTAAATGATGAGAGCAAAATAGTTAAATTTATAGTTGTGAAAGAAATAGCCTAGGAGGAAAGACAGAAGCAAACTTCAATGTGCCACATAGAAAACTGGGCTTGGGAAGATGGAGGGTGAAGATCTGATATATAGTACACTGGGGAAAAACCAAAAGAGAAGAAAATCTCCAGAAGATGGCTGAGGTCGATTGTTTTGAAAGCAACCAACAGCAGAGGGAATGAGGCTGGAATTCTGGCTTTGACATTTTGTTCAGAAGCAGTACAGATGATAGATATAATATAGGCATCCTCCCTTAATTGGCAACACAGATGTGTCACTAGGACTTACACACGGTCTTTATTTTACATAACTGTGAAACACAAAAAAAGTAAAGCCCAATTCACTCTGTCACACAGTTTTCAGTCTAAAATCTATGAAGATTGCATTCATCAATCTGAAAGGATAAAACAAAACAAATCCTTTTCTTGAGTTTCTGAATAACAGCAGAGAAGAATCTAGTGCATTTGACTTTTTAGGTTATATATATATACACATATACATTATATATACATATATTTACATAAATGTATTTTAACAGTCTGAATCGCATTATATGCTCATGTAATTTAGACATTTTGGATTTTGTCATTGCAACCATATGCTATTTATTAATGTGAAGAAAAATAGAACAAAGAGCCAGCTAAAACTGTTCTTCATTGGGCATCAAGGGCAAGGATGAAAATAGTAGATTAGGAAAAAACAGCTTAACAGCTTCATACATTGCAATTTCCCCTAGACTGAATGGTAATCAATTTTTCAAGACTGTGGATGAGGTAGGAAGAAGGCACAGAACAAGCTCAGCCAGCAAAATGGACCACAGAAGGGATCTTTGTGGCACTGCACACCGTGAAAGACTACCCCTCGTTTTGGTACAGATACATCCTTCATTTTCTGCAGTGCACAGCAGTTAGGCTGGTAATATTGACATGTGATGTGCAAAGGTGTGAAGACTTGGGGATGGGAGAACAGACTGCTAAATGGGATCCACCTTGTATATCTTCAAAGATCTAAAACACAATTATCTAAATTTGAATGAGTTGTTCTAGCCTCTGTTTGGAGCCAACAGGGGGAAATACGCACCTCCAGAACACAGTCAGCTGACATGGTATACATGCCTCAAAATGAGGTGTATATTCCTCTTCTTTGACTATAAAAAAGCTGAGGCTGATTATTTTACAGGTAGATTCCTAGGTTAGGGCAAATGAGTCTGGCTTTTTGTCAACCCTTCCATTCATTTCCTTATCTTTTTATAATTTTGGGGTGAACCTTCAATTTTGGTGGCAAAATTCCAGTAAACTTTGGGGAGAGTGGGAGTGAGGGGAAAGGCAGACACAATAACATTTCACTGATGCTGTATAAAAAGTAGCAAGTGACTCACCACAGTTTATTGTGTATTATTTACTCGGGTATGCATCAAACACTGATTGCATTCACTAGTTACAGAGTGATATAGAAATTCCTTGCAGAAAATAATTCCTCATTCAGATATGGCAAGAACCCCACAGATCTACACATTAAGGGTGCTGCTACCCTGTGCATGCAGACAGCCTTGCTCTTTCTAGTCTTCATCTGATCGTTTATTCCCCTGCAGAAAAGCCAGAAACCAGCCTTCTGCATGGCAAAAGATACCATGTTTGACCATAAGGAGACTCCACACCCTTGCATTCTTCTGAAATAACATGGGTATACTACCTCCAACATGGGCTAAGAGAACAGGCCCAGGTAGTGCTTTCAAGTGCTTTTCTGACAATGTTTTGTGTCTTTCACTGCAAATCCTCACTGTTAACAGAAGATGCTTAAAGACTCCGCAAAATGAAAACCCACGCCCTGTCTCTTCTGTTTTCAATTGAACTGGAATGAATTGTTCTAATTCTGGCATTGAAATTAAAACATCCTAAATTACAGTAATTTGTTTCTCTTTGTGAGTCATTATATACTCTGAGACTGCACATTACCCAGGCCATCAGTAAGGGTCTAATCCTGCAGAAGTCTACAGGCCAAAGCTCTCAGTTAACACTGCACACTCCCCAGCCCTGAACACAGTGAAGTCCTCCAGTTATGTGATGGGGAAAATGCACAGTGATGCTGCTATGAGAAGACATTTTTCATTGCTGAGCCCTCCATGCTGATTGCTTGAACAGCTTCTGGTTGTTCATGGGGCGTCTGCCAGGCTGCAATCTGCTGCAGCGAGGAGGTAGCCCTAAGGGAGATGGTAACTCGTGGAGCATCCACCTCCTGGGAAACAGGATTCGGTCCCTGCTCTGCTTCCTCTGGCCTGGGGAAGTGCTCTGGGCCACTCCAGACTGAGCTCCAGCTGTTCTCTTATTTCATTCTGCTGCCTGACTTTTAACCATTTATCACTTGCACGTATCCGCACCCTGTGGGGAGCGGTGTGAGGAAAGGAGATGACAGGAAACGCATCCCTGTTGTGCCAGGTAGCACCTAATGCTACCTGGGGCACTCCAGGGCTGCTTCGGGTAATATATTCAGGATTAAATGGGACAGCAATGAAGAAAATTCTATCACTACTATTTTATGAGTAATATATTAGTATCTTGAGAAGAAAATTACCTGTAAGATAATCAAGGCATTCCAACAATTTCTTCTCCCTGGTAAAATCAAGTGCGAAAGTATCAAAAGTATCGTTGAGATTAATTTCAGGAATTAGAACCTGGGAGGATGCAGTTGCCATGGAAACCCTATAATGAAAAGAAAAAGGCTTTTAGCACACCCAAAGACACAACAGCTTTTACAACAGGGTAGGATCTAATCATGATGGTCACTAACACTTCTCAAAAAGCTTGACAAAAATGTTTACAAGTATTTTATTTACATTGTTTGTTAGGAGTTTCTCCTGCCACTTTTACTTTTGGAAGCAAAGTCTCCAGTAAAAATTTCTTATTGCTTAGCTTTTGCCTAACGTGCAGCGTTAGATTAGTTTTTAAGAAAATATTGATTCAGCAACGATATACTTTGAATTGTTCTTTCCAGTCACCCTCTGAAGCAAAGTAGCATTAGCACTACTTTTATATGCGTTTTAAGCGATCCTGGCAGATGTTGCATCTCTCCCACCCCCTTTTTTCCCATGCAGTTTCTTGCCCCAGGCATTTGTTCACACTGCTATCTCAAGGGCTTGGTGCAGACCACCGCACCTCCTCAGCTGTTTAGCACAGCACACAGCTGTTAACTTCAAAAAGCACAGGGTGGAGATAAAACCAATAGATGTCAGCACAGTTTATTTTGAAAGGCTTTTCCCTGCAAAGCATGTGTGCATACTTACATTTCCTCCAAACTTTAATGTTTCCTTGCCTGCCTGATTTCAGAAGCTACATCCACTTTTTGTGTGTCCACCAGTACTAACATAAAAAGATCAGCTTTCACAGGAAAACTGCTAACAGGATTTATTTTTTGGATCCTTCAGCCTGGCAGCTCAAAATGTTTGTTACTGGATAGCTGGATACTGGATATGCTTACAGAAAGTTCAGGCGAGAATTCAGCAAAGAATTGTTAAACCTTGTGTTATTCAACAGAAAATTGTTGTTTCAGTTTGGAGGTAAACACATAACCATGAGCACAATGTATGTCAGTTATCTGTCATTTATGACACGTCAGGTCAAAATATTTTGATTGCTTCAATTAACAGTTTCCCAAATTAGAGTATTTCACTGTAGATGAGACCAAAAAGGTTCCAGGCCAAATGCTTGTTAAGAATTGTGTTTTCATATTTCTCATTTACTACTTTAGGAGTACAGTTAGAAAAGTCAAAAACTGAACTGCACATCTTGTTGTCTTCTGCATAGCTTTCAAAGACTCACATGAGGGGTTTTCCTAGTCAATAATTCTTGTTACACAGTTTTCACTACCGTTTCTCTTTGAAACTGGTTGTTTTTTCTCCCCCACCCATCCAATCCCCTAGTAGCTCACCTGCAGTTACAGTTAACGCTATCATGTTTTCACATCTAGTAGAGAAACAAGACATACATTTCTTGTAGAGCCTGTGTTAGGGCAAACTCAGGCTGATACACACCTCCAGAAAATCAGCAATGGCCTTGCTAAGAAACCAACAAGCAGTCATGTAAGGAGATGAGCTTCTCTGAATGCCTCCATAAAGCACAGATTTATTATGAAGAAGACCGTAGCAGGAGGCCCTTTTGGACAGTTATTTGGGACAATGCAAAGGGGACACTGTGAGTAAGTGTGTGAAAGTCAATTTTTGGTGGGTTCAGTGGTTCACCATTTCAAACACTATGTCATCATTTTAGGTTCAGAGGACTCAATTTCCTCTTTTACTTCCTGCTCGCTCCATCTGACACTGTACTTGGCTGGAAAGGGGTTTTCTAGAATGAATGCGTTTCACCCACTGTAAATAATGCATGACATAAATCATTGTAGCATGTGTAATGTCTTTGCTATACATAGTTGCCTGTTGTGCTTACAACAGAGAATATTATACTGCAATTACTCTGAAATGTGTGTATGAAGAAATGCAATGAGCATAATTTCAGGAGACTGTTTTAGCTCCAGGAGTTTAGGACCCTAGTGAGACTGTTGCATGAGTAGCCTAGAAGCAAATAAAATATTGCTCACCACATGGGAACTAAGAGAGTTACTTGTGAGAAATAATTTATTAATCAGATTTAGTCTCTTTCTCCATTTGTAATTTTTCTGCAAGCACCTGGTGTTTTTCTCCTCATTTTTATTCACTGCTTGAAATGATTTTTTGATTTGCAGGGCATTCACAGTCATCTCATTACAGATAGCAATCTGTGATAGCCAAGAATTAGATTTGATTGGACACATATGTCAGCTGGTCTCATTTCTGTTCTCTGAGCATCTCTCCTGTGACTGTATTTATGATGCAATTGTTCATGTTTACAAGTTCAAAACAGAGCTTCTCTGAATATTCTCTGGTAGTCTGTTAAAAAGCTTTGTATCTCCATGGGTTTCTGCCCTACTGCTTATTCCACTGAATACTGAAAAAAGGCCATACCCTCACTGTTAGCATTTTAATCATGATACTCATACATATTTTGTGGTAGTTTTGCTATCAGCTTCAGCTGGGAAAAAGAAGTAGCAAAATATAGCTTGGTGATAGAACACAAAACAGGGTCCAAGTCCGACAGACCATATTTAATCCACTGCCATGCCTTTCCTTACTTTGCCTTTCTCAGCAGAGTTTCAATTCTCTGAACCTGTAATAAGTAACCTAGTGTTTCTGGCTTGTTTATAAATTGATTAAAATAGCTTTGGTGAAGCCTGAAATTCTAGGAATCTGCACACAGTGCTCCAGAGTAAGTGATAGGCTTAAAAAAATAAATATTAAGAGCAAGGAATTTCATTATTTGCTTTAGGTGAAAATTGGCTGGACATTGTGAAGATACAATGTGAACCCAGAGATAAAACAAACAAACAAACAAACAAACAAACCAGCTGAATGAATAAAGGTACATTTTAATAATTTTCTTCTTCACTGTCACAGATACATGCCCTTTCTTTTGTTTCTCTTGCTGACGTCTAAATAGCTGATAATTCCAAAAGAACATTTTCTTTCATCACAAACTACTGCTGAAATTCAGTGGGGATGTTTCAGCTCTCACAGTGTTGCCCTGAAAATCAGACTGAATTTCTGACAGCACTGTTTTCTAGAAACACTCACTCCCTTGTCTTTGGGTCCTTGAAATATCTGAAAAGGAGCTAGGATCCTAGAAGCAGCAGAAATTTCCTGCACCCAGGAACCCAGCACAGCATCCTCCATAACTTCCAGACACCCACATTGTTGAACCCCCAACTCTTTGAGTGGGCTACCTCAGAGATGTACTTTGCAGGTTCCTAAAGCTACACATTTTGTTACCTTGCCACTTGCTATTTTGTGAAGGATGCGAGACAGTTAAGATCATGCCAAGTCTCTTCTAGGGAATGCGCTCGCTCCCTTCTCAGTCTCAGAATTTTTCATGGAGTAGGAATTTCAGCTTCCAGATACCTGTTTTTTCATTGTGTTTAGTACCAGATCTCTGCTTGGCATCTACCAATACCTATGCTACCTCCTTCATTTGTGCGTCCTCTTATTGTTCTAACACTTATTTCACCCCCTTTTCGGACTGCTCCTCTTTTCAAAGGGATGTTTTTCCTTAGCATTACAGTAAGGTCCTTCCCCCTGTGGTACAGTACAAAGTAGTGTTATTGGGGAATGCAGCAATTCATCCTCCCCTCTTTGACCACATTTCTGTTTATCGAGAGGAACACCTTTTTTACCTTTCGGTTATATTTTTAGCAGTTTGCAGGAAGCGAGCGTGATCGTTCTCCTTCAGCGACTGCTCAGCCTGAGAGATGAGGGATGTCGAGCGCTCAATGCACTGTTTGCAGTTCGCAATCTGCTGAGCCAGTTTTCTCAACCTCACCACCTTGAGTGGAAACATAAGAAAGCAGTCAGTTCTCTAAGGTCACAAATCACAAATTGCATTTGCACTTCCGAGGCAAAGCTGTCATGTGAAGGGGGAGCTAAGACGAATGGTTTCACTGACAAGAGCTTCTTTCACACCAGCTTGATGGTGAGTGCCTTCCACTAGCCACGTAACATTTTTAATAAGGGGACAGGCACAGCCTTTATGCTTCAAAATTTTCCACATGGAAAACAACAGGGGAGAGCCAAAACAAGCACAGCTGGCCTATTTTCCAACAGAAGAAACGTCATTTCCTAGTACTTTCTGCTTACATGATAACTAAAGGCTATTTAGATAACCATTTCCCTGAAGTGATGAGATCTGTGTTAAAGATGGCTTATAGATTACCTATTTTTTTCCTATTACCAAGGCGAATTTCATAAAAAATCATCTGACAATAAAACTTGAGAAAAAAGACTTTATTTCCATGAACAATAAATGCTTGCCCTTTGTGTCATGTGCTTTTAGTCTGACAGGGTGTTTTTTTCTTGGATATTTTTAACCAGACAAAGGCACGGTAGTACTGAAGAGACGATTATTATTACTGCAAACATATGTGCTGGAGATAAACACAGTAGATGTGACTGTAATCATTAGCTGAAAGATTAGGGAGGGGCAAGTCAATCCCCCATTTAAAGACAATGTTGGCTAACAAAACTTCTAGTTCCTGAAAGGTCTGGGAGTTCTTCCCGTTGTTATCACATCAGGATTGCCACTACTTCATAGTTTGAACAGGAATAAGAAAAAGGAAGGAAATTAAATAAATCTCGAGTTTAGAAAGGCATTAAGACCCAGTTACAAGAAAAATGAGGAAACTAAACAGTATGTGGATTGGCAAAAAGATGCAAATTTGTAATCACAATAAGGCTCCCAATCTCAGCAATTAGGGCATAAACTTTGAAGTTGCTGAGTATAATTTCAGACATAGTTGTGACAGGAGTTTGGCATTCTAAGCAGAGATGAGGGTATCTTAGCATACCTACACAAAAATAGAAGTCATTAGGAAAATACATCTTTTGGAAAACTTTCAAAATGAAAATATTATCCAAACAATTAGTGTCCTGTAACACTGGTGTTTCTTTATAGAAAAAATAAAGAGAAAAATGATGGCAAAGCATGAAGATTTTAACAGTGCTACTGATCTGATCAGGTTTTCTCCTCACAGTTGAAGTGCTCCAGCACCCACCGCCTTGGAGGTCCTCCCCTGAGCTCCCCCCAGTTTGTCCATGTCTTTGCTTCGCTGGGGGACTAAACCTGGATGCACTAACTAGATAAGGTCTAACAAGAGTTGAATAGAGGATTTACTGGCTACACTTCTGTTGATACAGCTCATGTTGGTGGCTCTCCTACTGTTGAATCATGTTTAGGCTGTTAAGCACCAAGATGTACAATCGCCTTGGGGAAGACTTAGTGACTGAAGTACTCTGACAATTACTTATGTGAGTAAAGGAATAGTATTCAGATCCTAGCTTTTCATAAAGACACCGGGAGGTGGACACAGATAGATACCGGGAAGGGTCAACAGACTGTTCCATGGAGAACAAAATATTTTCTCTAATTGTGCATTAACGCAGAGATCACTATTTGGCTACACCAGTCTAACCAGAGAAAGGTTTGTTGCAGTAATAAGCAGCTCATCTCTTTATTTAATTATTAAGTAACAAAAGAAAGAATGAACTGAAATAAATGTTACCTTGTAAGCTTTTAGTAATTACAGGGCATGCCATGATTTGTGAGGGCTAGATATGAACTAGGTTTTTTGTTTACTTGATTTTTCTTTATATCTTCAAAAAGACAATTTATGATAAACTTTTTAAGGAAGAGTGTCTCCTCCTCCTGTCCATAGTGGCAAGAATGACCTCTGCACTAAAGTTATTCTGTCTATTTAACTGTTTTTTCCTGTTACATGCTCTGTTGGATTTTATAGGTTTTGGGTGATAAGCAAGATTAAGGATGGAGCTGCACCACATTGTAAGACTCGTATGTCTGAATCTGCAGCCCTGCAGTCATAGCTAAAACAATACTTCAGTGTTTCCATCTCTGTAGCCTTAACTATTGTCCTCTAGACAAATTTGCCATGCTCTGCCTTCCAGAAAGGCTATGGATAGCAGTCACAGGCTGCTCTAAAAGAAGACACCTGGGGTTGAATTTCCTGTGGCTTTTCAGATTTTTTGGCCAATAGAAAGAAAGAGTTCTGCAGGTACTGTAATCATTAGCAAGTTTTCATATGTATCTAAAATGCCTGAATTATAGCTATTATAGTATTTACATAATTGCTTAAAAAAGACTAGCCTGAATCTAGTTTTAAGAACATATGAACAGCTGATTTTAATTGTCCATCTAGCTCAGCATCTAGTTTCGGACAGGCCAGTAGTGGAGGCATCAGGTTGGGAAATAACACTTTCTCAGAGCACTATCTCAGCCAGCAGCAATCTGTGGCTTATCGGTGTCCTGAGCTTGAAGTGGTGTTGTGGTATTTAATTTTGCATTTTTGTTGTTGTTCTTTTTACTGTTGTTTTTGTTTTTTAATTTTTCTAATTTCTAATTTTTCTTTCAATTTGTTTGTCTTCCATGAGTTAATCCCCCTGTCTTTGAACCCATGAAATCTTTCAACATCTACAACATTCTGAGGTGAAGCATTCCAGACCTTAACTGGCCCTCTATTGTATCATTTTTTGGTTGAACAAAATGGAACAAAGAATGGGGGTAAATTCTGATATCAGCTATATTCACATAAATTTGGAGTCAATTGTATTACAAATCTTCCATGCTTTAATGGACATTAGAATACATCTTCACAAGCAATAAATTTTTAAAAAGCAACTTATGTATATAGCACAAATCCCAATGAATGGAAAGTTTTCTACTTCTTTGAAAGCACAGCTGGACTCACAGAGTCAAAACAATAATGCAGAAGGCCATCATTTCCATTTGGAAGGGAATTATATTTTGTTAACAGCATGAGGAAATTCAGGTTCTGTCACACAATGTACAGGCCTTGTGGTTTCAAACATGTTTAAGTTAGCCCTTGCCTACAGCCTTTTCATTTCAAGTTAATCGGAATATCTTGACAGCTGAACGAACCATTTAACCTGCTCTTGACTTTGTTCCTTTCCTGAGCCTTTCCCACACAAGAAGAGTTTATATTTGACTTAGTTTAGCAGTTAAAGAATAAACACCATGTACCAAGAAAATAAGAATGTTAATTCAACTCTAATGTGTTTCTGAGTTAACAGGTAGCTAGCTCAATGAGTTGAAACTTGAACATCAGAGATTTTTACTGCCCAATATGTTTGTCACTAATAAACATTGCACCTCAGTAATTAGAAAAGTATACTTCATTTCATTTCCTGCATGTTTTTGAATATATTTTTTTTTCATAAACAAGTTAGATTTCCCATTCCCAAGAATGACAGTGGTTGAGACAGGTTCCTTATGTAATATTATTTCTATAAGTATTATAATAAATAATTAAAGTATCTAAACTAATGTTCTTGTTGATAATTGTTAGCCATGATAGCAAGTGCTGTGGCACTTTGTGTAAGTGAAAATTTTTGGGAAACACTGTCAGACATATAACAGAATGAAGGAAGCATTAATTAGTTATCATTTTATTATTATTTACTGACAGTGATATCATTTCAGTGTTTATCCTTAAAAATCATAATCACCTGTAGTAAGAGAAATGCTAAAGAAAGAGTTGAAGCCTAGCATACTAATCTTAACAGATTTCATTCCTCTTTACATGAAAGAAGTACTTGCCCAGGACTACATATTAATAGTACCTGAAGTCAAAAAGCTGTAAACATGAAGAAGCAATGTTGACCTACTTGCGATCTAAAGAAGAAAAGCTGTTACCTTTCCTTCCTTGATTTTGGTTCCAATTATTTGTCGTCTTTGTTGGATTATTTCAATGAGCTGGTCACATTCTTCCATCAGCTTGGTTTCTTGGCGGGATGCATTTACCTACAAAGCAAGCCATGTCGATTATCAAAACCTTTTTGGTTGTTTTCATTTTCATTTTTCTAGTTTAAAAGTTGTAATTTCTAAAAGGTTCATTTTGGCCTTTTTTTTTACTCTGTTCTGTACAATTTATGTGTTGTTTTGCTTTTCCTGTCTTGGATTTTGTGAAAAATACTGAAACATGTCTGAATGTCTTATTTGTACATTTTGTAAGAGGTGGGACATGCAAATAGATAACTTACCTTATTTCTAACTCAAGTGAGAAAAGCCTGGTCCTGTGATGACTGAGAGATGTCAGCTATAGATGACACTAGTGAGAAGTGAAAGCTCTTCAGTAGGAGCTTAACATGTCACAGATTCAAGAAGTATATAGGACTGCAGTGAATGCTCATGCATATAAGAGCACAAGCACTGGATCACACAGTCCCTCCAGTACAGTGTCCTGTCTCTATCAGCTGTTAGTGCAAGCATCTGCTATTAGAGCATCTTAGGAAAGCCAAGCATGTATGATGGTTCCCACGAATATTGTCTCATCCTCCAACAAGTTGCAGATCAGAGTCTTCTTGAACCAGACACAATTTTTACATCATTAGTAATCCTCGTAAGGATTATCTTCTGTGAATTTACACACTCTTTCCTTCAGCCCCTTGTAAACTTTAAGCATCCCCACCATCCCATGGCAGTGAGATCCACAGCTTAACTCACAGTCAAGTCAGCAACTGTCTCTTTTAAAGGGATTTGAACCTGTCTCCTTCCAGCTGCATTTATGACCCCAAGTTCTTTTACTGGAGAGTGACACCTAGCTACAATTTCCATGCCACTTGTGATTTTCCAGATCGCTGTTTTATCGTCCCATAGGGCTTCTTTTCCATACTGAAGAGTCTGAAATGATTCAGTTTTTCTTTACATGAAAGCCATTCCATACTTTCAATCATTATTGCTTTCTTCTCTGACACTTTGCCAGGTCTACCATCTCCTTTTTTATATGTGGAACAGAACTGTACTACATACTCAAGGTGCAAATAAATTATGGAGTTATACAGTGTAATGAGAAGTTCTCTATTTTGTCTTGATTACTTTCATAATAATTCCTAATGTTCAATTTGCTGAATTTAACACTTGAAAATGTAACATTTGTTTATTATTTTCTGTATCCATATAGTGGTTCCTGAAAGATTCAAGTTACCAAAGATTCAAGTGACATTACCTAGCTATCTGTATTGAATGTTTTCTTTATTACTACTTTGCCTCTGACAATTAATCAGTTAGAAGATAATAGCTGTGCTTGTGTAGATTTCTACAGTATAAATATATGAGCCTCTGAAACTGTTTTTAGCACCAAAAAAAAACTCACAAAAAATATTAATTTCCTATGTAAAATGTTGACATTTTGTCAAAAAATAAGCAAACTTAAAATAGAAAAGTTTTGGTTCTCAGATGAAAATGTTTTGTTTCTGGGTAGGACTGATTTTTTCAATGAAAAGTCAACATTTAATATGACAAGAAAAATGTACTTCCCCACCAGCAGTAGTATGTTTAGCTTATATGTATGTGAAAAGAGATAGAGAAAAAGGCAAAAAGTTCTAATCATATCTACAATAAAGAAAAAAAAAAAAAAGAAAAAGGAGTGATTTCAGACCTGTGTTTCCATACACACTTTGCTAAGAGGGTAAAGCAGCCCTCAGCCCTGGCCAATTGCTCCTAGAACCACACCACATCACTTTTTCCATTGGGCTAGTAAAGCTGGTGGTGAACCAGAACAAGGAACAGTTCCAGGTGAAGACTAACTATATTTCTCCTCCTTGGTTGTTTTTTCAGTCTGATGAGCCCCTTGATCTGCCTCAGCCTTCTTTTTTTGCTTCCAACAATGTGCTTAAACATGCGTTTACCTGTAAGCACATTACCAAGCTCATCAAGATTAAGCAAATGCTTATATATCTAAGTTTGGACCAGGACCAATTTTATAAATACCTTCTTATGTGAAATATATTGTGTCCTCTGGGCAAAGAGGGGACTTGTTTACAAAGGCCTGTTTTCATTAAGATTTCAGATTATCATTCTCAAACCTTCAAAAAAATTAAAATTTAACCACATATTTCATTGGCTTAAATATTAATTAAGCTATCAGGATTATAAAGAGAAAATATATTTGTTTCTGGAAGGGGATAGATGATACTGAAAGTGCTGGAGAGATCTTCATGCAGAAGGTAAAGATGTACAAAGTACTTCCACCATACAATTTTAGGTGCCTATTTATCCACTCACATTAGCTGTTTGCTCTGCCTGGCTTCCCACCATAGTCCATGAGGAGAGACAGACCATGGAGAAGCTCACCCAAAGCCTCTGACAGTGCATATGTCTCTCTACTGATGGCTTAGGGAGCTTAGAACTAGTCAATCAACATATCAGGCTTACCCAAGGGCCAAAAATTGGGTTGTGTGATCACCGTCCTTCCTACTCCACCTCTTCTCATCATCCCACCACTCCAGCTGCATTACACCCTCTGGTCATACACTGTACTTTGGCGTGAACTTCTGCAGAGCTGTTTTCAAGCAGGTGTCCAACATACAAGCGTCCCCTGCCCCGACTCCTGTGTTACTAGTGGATTGAAATTCCACCAGAGTGGGGAATCCCAAACGGACTCAGTCAGGGGCAACAATCCCATTCACTACATATGGGTGCAACTCTTCTTATGTCAATATTGAGGTCTGCTCATGCCAGAGCTGACCGAATTACTGTAACAGTTCATAGGATTTTTGAGTAGCTTCCACTCAAAGTGTTACTTCTACCACTGCTTATATCATGAACGTGTTTTGTCTAGCAGATCTAAATTATCTTTGAGATAACTGTCCTGACACAGAGAGTTCACGAAGGTTAAGTCAAAAGTTTTTCATTAATGCTCAAACTGGTTTGAAAAATAAAGTATTAATTAAATCTCAACTTACAAAACTCTAAACTAAGAAAAATGAAATGCTTGGGAAAAAACTTTGGATTTCTTACACATTGAATGCAGACTTCTCTTTTTTCTTTGAAATCTGAAAAGTATACTCTTTCATAAACTTCATTTGAAGACACTTCCAATTTTACTGCTCACAGAAGCTTATTAAAACTGGAAAGGATATCCCAAAATTATTTGATATATCTGAGCTTTGTATGGAAAAAAAAAAAAAATTAATTTGGGGGCTTTTCTCAAATTGAAATACTCCTTAATCAAATTTTCAGCCCAGAAGGCCTCTGATTCAGTAATAACTTTATAATTGAGCACATGCCTAACTTTAAGTGTAGCATATTAGCGGTGGCCCTAAAGGGACTGCTTGTGAGATTAACATTGAATATTATTTACTTGTGTATTTCTGAGGAGTCATATGTCAGACCAAAGAGCCAGAGGCACAGAGCAGGGCTCCGCTGTACAGGTGCTACAGAAATACCAGAATAAGACTCCGCCTTCTGCTTGAGTCCTTTGATGAACAGCAACCTTGACAATAACTTCCAGCTGGGGCTGGCCAAGGAATGTGAGTTCTGTCTGGTGAAAGTATTTGAGGTTTTACGTTCTATACTTTTCCACAATAAAAACAAGCCCACTTTCCAAAGAGTTCATTAAAAAAGATTGAGAGCTGCATTAGAAAAGTCTGGAGGCTGTGTCGCTTACTTTGGTTGTGGGAGGCTCTGAATCATGCAGAGAACAGATTTAAATCTGGGCTTCCTCCACCCCAGATGAACGTCAACTTTTTAATATGAGAATTCCATTGTCAAAGAGTTTATGCTGGACTTGGAGGCAACTTCCTGATGAAAAATTCACTAACATCAATGCACTTAGTTTTGGCATCAAAAAATTCCTTAGAAATCCATGATCACAACTACATCGAATGTAAAGTTTTTTGTTTTGTTGGTATCTTTTTAAAAAACCTCTCTTCCATATCACAAAACTTTTTAAAAACTGACTAGGAGGCCTGGTTAGGATTTAGAGTAACGATGACATTTTCCACCACCAAACATGCAAGAAAGGACTTATTCTAGTCCTGTTGCTTTTATGGTGAATTTGTCTATTTCTGTAATATCTGAAGATCTCAATTTACTGAAAAAGAATATTTGGAGATCTTTCCAGGTTTTCCAGACAGATGCGTAGGGTCTAATGGCCTGAGCCTCAAGCAGTAGGTGTTAAAAAAAAAAAAAGAAAAGAAAAGAAAAGAAAAATGGGATTTCCTCAAATCTCTGACAGGGAGCTGGAAACCACAAGCCCTCCTGACCCAAAGGGGAGAGCAGGCCAGCTGTTCCCAGCTCCACAAGCTGAAAACCACTTTGGAAAATGTTCTGCTCTCTGAAGAGGCTTCCTAGGCTTTCATCTTCAGAGACCTGAGTTAAACTGCAGCTTAGGCTATATGAAAATGAATGGGGTGGTTTCAAAGTCCCTAGCAGATGTTTCGGAAATCAAAAACTGCAATGCTGCTAGTGATTCAAGGTTACAGGAAACTTTCTATGGTTAATTCAAAGGCAAACAGAGTGTCATAGGGCTAGATTCATACCAATGAAAACTAATATACTAGAATCAGAGGATATTTTAATGTCTCAGCAGACTTCTCCTTGGAGGAGCAAAACTCTCCCTTCGGGATTCCTTATGGGTGAGGCAATTTTGTCCGCAAGTGGAAATGCAGAAGTCCTTCTTTGGCACATAATCTCTAAATGAAAAACAAAATAAGATACCCTACGTTGGAGGTTGCCTGTTTTTTTAAGACTATATTGCCTGGGATAAATTAATCAAAAACAGAGTAATTTTTGTTCACTAGTCCTAGTGCAAAATGAATTAAAGTGGGTTGTAGAAAGAGTCTGATCTTTGGAAAGTGAGGTACACATTTAGGTTTCAGCTGTACTAATTAAAAATGGTCTACATGCCTCAAAATGCCACAGACATGGCCAACCAGGTAAAGAAGAGGTAGCTTTTCTTTACGGGTATGAGTTGATGGTTATAGAATTACTATATACTCGCAAGTAAACAAAAACATAAGAAAAACAAACTGCATTGATTCACTGCACTTAACAACTGAAACATCATTGTCACATGTTTCATTCTAGATTTTGAGCCTGAATTCCTTCACAGGAGTTCTTTCTTTTCATATCCCTGTTTGATAATACAGGTTATTCAATTTGCTTCTGCACAGCAAGAGCAACTCTTAGAATAAAGCTTTCTCAGATTTTATCAAGTCTAAGAGTAAAACTGATTTTATCTATTGTGACAAACTGTGCCTTTGGAAATATGTGATATTAATCAGCTTGCCATCCGAATGGATCATCTACTACTGCTTTAGTCTAAATTGGTGTGAGAGAAAGGAATGGCCATCTCCCATTTCAAGTGTGCCAGAGGCTTTGTTTTTGTTTGCATTCCACATTTATCTCTAACCAGGAGACCTGTGTTTAGAGGCAGTCTCAGAGCAGGTTAAACGAAGGTCAGCACAAAAGTACAGCAACTTACTCTGGCTACCTAGGAATTTTGTGAATGAAGAATCGATTAGGCCAGGACTGCTGCAGTATTTTGGGTCACACTGATAAGACTATCTTTCCCAATCTTGACTAAAAGTAAACCTTTTTAGAAGTTTGAAATACTCATGTTACTTATTAAAATATTATTTTAAAGTTTTTTGTCCCGCTGTGCTTTGAAGCAGATGGTTGAGAAACCAACCAGCAAGGAACCTAGCAGTCCTCTCGTGACATTTACAATCCAATTAGAGGAACAAAACAAAACAAAACAAAAACAAACAAAAAACCACAGAAGTTTCATGGAAAGCAAACAAATTGTTTTCATAAGATTTCCATTTAAAACATAAAAAATCTTAAACTTGGATGGTCTGGAAAGTTCTAATAAAGAGTTACTCCGGATAGGGTGATGCTGACAGCTGTAAAGTTCACAGACTAGGCTTGCTTCAACAAACCAAGCACTGTTTTTATGAAACACAAATGCAGCATCGTGTTGAAACTATAGCTGGCATTTTTCAGGATAGGAAAGCACACTGGGGAAAAGACATTTACTGAGAGACAAACCACAGATTCACAAGTGGGTTAAACTGCTCTGGGATCATATTGCTGATAAGAAAAAATGTGTTTCCCCATTTTCCCTCCATCTGCTGAAGCTGGTGTGGCCATCTGGGGAAATGGCTGGGCTAAGCTCACCTGGCTGACCTGGACATTGCACTAGCACATGGGAAGCAGATAAAGAAACACAGCAGGGACAGCAGCAGCAGAGGTGGGGAGGCTTTTGGGAGCAATGAGGTTTAAGATTGGATAAAGCTCTTTGTGAAACTAATTCTTAGAAGGGACGTGTTTTTTCAAGGCACACTAAGAGACTTATATTAATCCTTTAATTTCAGTCATTATTTTTTGTCCTTTCTGTTAAGCCTTTCTTTGAACTTAAGTAATGTAAATTTTTTTAAAAATTGAACTATATTTACTTATTTATTGTTTTGATTTTGTTTTTCCTGCTGATACTAAGCCTTTGTTTCATGTTGAGCAAAATATTCCACTTGGTCTGTTTCATTCAGGGTAGAAAAACAAGAAATAAACAATCACTGAAGTTCAACAGACTGCTGAAGATGAAGCCAGCACCCTTGTATCCAACAGTACAGTGCTTGAAGCGCTCATCCAGGATCTGGGGTCTTTAGCCCAGTATTTAGCATACTTGTTAGAAGAACAATGCCTTTGTTCTCCTTGCTGCTCTTATTATCGTACAGCTATTTATGTTAGGTAGATAAAGGAGTAACTCGGGAGTATGCTGTTCCCATAAAGGTAAATATCTCAAAGACAGAATTCAAAAAAGTAAGGACGTTTTGACTGAGAAGTTATGCTCAGATGGCAGGCACAAAGTATTACCTGCTGCATTACTAGACCAGTGAACTGAAACCCATTTTCTACGCCAAGGACAAAGTTTTGCAGGGATATCAGTCTAACAAGAATGTGAACACATACCTGTGTATGGCTGTGAGATGGAGGGAGAGATGGAGGGAATGGGAACTGGCCTTTTTACCAGGCAGTGACAAACATTCCTGTTAGTTTATATACAGTCCGTGTGACGCATATCACAATTATGAATCGAATTTCCAGAAGTTACAAAACAGTTGTAGGTACAAAAACATATTCCAGCACGTGCTTAATCTGTACATTAAGCATCTGTATGCATGTGCTGCAGCTCTAGACATATATATGACCAATTATGCATTTAATTAGTCATTTGTGAAAGCAATTAAATGGTTCCTCAGGCAAATAATATTTGACTACTAGGCTATGGCTTACTGGGCATGAACCGAGGATATCCTTGAATGAATATTTATTCTGAGGTATCCATATACCCATATATGCAGCATGTTTCGTTAGTTTTTATTTCTGAAGTTTCTTTTTTCTCTACTGTTATGTAAAATTAAGACTCTCACTGAAGCTTACCTGAGTTTTACATTGAACGAAATCAAGTTTTATGAGAGTAGAGTTAAATGTGGAACTAAAGTAATTATACATCAAAAGTAGATCATGCCACTTATTTCACATAAACCACGTTAATAGATAAAGTATCTCTTATCTCCTCTCTCACTAGAAGCTGTCATAGGAAACAAATGCTGCAAACTCTTCTTTAGGCTTTTATGCACATCATGAAGTTTGCTAATTAGTCTCTTATTGAGAACAATAGCTCTCAATTTCCTTCAAGTTGTTTTCCTGCCTATTTAAAATAAAAAAAAGTCAGTTATTTCAAGGACTTAAACAAAGCAAGTGACTATAGCTGCTGAATCTTTGCGAAAACTGAAGGCACTAGGTCAAAAGAAAAAGGAGTTTTCAGTGGAGATACTTTCCATGATATCCACCCCATATATTTCACACTGATGGTAAACACTTGTTTACCATTGCCTCTTTCCTACTCTCTAGAAAACCCCACCAAAGTGTATTCTTTATTTCAAACTACTAACATTCAGTTATGTATGACTACAAAGGCCATTTGCTGCAGTTCAGACACCAGAATTTACATACAGGCTTTCCACCTAAATTTTCCTAACAAAAACTTCTCAGTTTACTCAGGCTTTGAATGAAATGGTCCCATATCTCAAAAAGGAGTGAATACCATGAAAGTGAAAACAGAGTACCCACTGTTTTTTGTTGTCACAGACAAAGCCTCTTTATGGTTTGTGTGTCCTCAGGAAATCACTCTGACAGCCAAGTTTTGATTTTGCTGTCCCTCAAATAACAGAAATGTTATATATATCTTATATAAAAAAAGATGGAGACCACACTGTGTCATAAAATTTAAAGAAACTCTCTTGTAGATGAAGACTGACCAGAGATTCAAATTTTCATTATTTATAGTTTTCCTGTTTGGCTCATTTCTTTTTGATAAGGCACAGGAAAAAAAAAAAAAAAGAAGAAGAAGAAAAGAAAAAGACAACAGCAGGCTTTTTTTCCAGATGCTGCCGTCTTCCCTTCATCACTTTTGCATGACTGTAGTCACACTGATTTAAAATGAGTCTAATATGTGTGAGTGTTCAGTATCTGTACTGGTGCAATAAAGGGTCTTTTGATATAACACTTTCTTCAGGTGATTACAGAACATAGCTATAAAAAACACCCTTTGACACACACACACAAAAAACAGTTTTTGATTGGGAACTTTATGCTGAGATTTAGCCTGCAGCAGATCTTTAGAACTGAGCTAGAAACTCAGCATTTCCATTACAACCAGAAAGCAAAGGAGGCAGCAGTTTGAGGGTTACACAATTATAGGAAAATGCCTTCCCTTCTTTGTATAACCAAAAATGATTTTGCAGCACTGTCCAGAATTTGCTTCCTATGACGTGTGGCGAATTGAAAATAAAACCAAACCAAACAAAAAGATTGAGATACAGATGTTATAAAACTGTCTACAAGCAAAACCTATTTCCTTTCCCCTCCCCCCTAGATAATTGCTCCAATTTTTCCTCCAGCTGAGTTCAGATTATGTTTCTGCATAACAGATGAGAGCAGCTTCATGGTATTGACTAAATAATAGATATTTGATCATATACTTCCTACAAGAGATGAGAAAAAAGTCCAAAAACAAACTGAAAGAGCTTAGAAAAAAGTAACTGTCAAAAGAGCCTCACGCTCAAATTTGTGCCTAATGCCAATTAACATCATGATCTAAAACACATCTGTAGCAAACTCACATTCATAGAAGCAAAGTACATTGAAAACTATGGGAAAGAAGCCAATTTGCTGTGACATGGCACTTTGTCACCCAGAGAAACCTGTGACTCCAAAATCAAAGGGAGAACCAACACACAGTGTTCAACCCTTCCCTGATTCAGCTGAGAAGTGGCCAAATCTGGATCCATGCACAGCTGGAAAAGCCACAGGGCAGCACAGCAGCACGCAGCTCCATCACATTGCAGGTGGTGGGACAAAGAGGGAAGGTTGTGGAAGGCCAGCTGGAGCCACCACAGCAGTGATGCCCCTCCAGCACATGGCAGAGGGAAGGGAGACCAGGTGGTGGTTGATACAGTCATGGGAATGTTATCACCCAGGGATTAGCCTGCATCGTTATGTCCTAGGCCTATCAATCCCAATTTTACAACAGTGTTTATGGAAGATTTGTCCAAGGCTCTTCCAGGAATTTTCAGATACTTGCACCAGTTTGTTACCTGCAAACTTCTGCAGCCATGTTTCACCCAGTGGGACTCCAGCTAGAGCCTCAGCTGCTGTAGAGGGCTTGTGCCTAGGTTGTTAATGTATGCCAAAACATAAACATTTACATTTAACTCTTTTTTTCCCCAAACATCTTCCCCTTAGCTCCAGAACTAAGTAGCGGCTGTCCTGCCACACAAAGATGTTTTCATGGACTGTTTCAAGCCACACGCTGATTTAGCCACATGCTAGAGAGTTCTCTCAATGAGTGAACGTCCACAGAATCTAAAGATAATAAACTGCCAGGACTGTTTTTAGTGCTTTATTTACAAGTTTTCTACAGGTATTACAAGATGTACGAAGGCTGTGAACTAGTAATACAAATATTTAAATTTGTTGGTAGCCATTTCTATTCCGTTTTCTCTGTTTGCAAAGAAAACTGTATTTTATCACACAAATCAGCCTATTATTTGATGCAGCCAAACCTGCTGCCCCTCATGAAAAAGGAGGCAGGAGCAGAGCTGGGACCCCGGGGTTCTGCTCCTACTCACACACCGCAGAAAGCTGCAGAAAGCAGCCTGGCCAAGTACGTGAAGTTGTAGACCTGCCATCATCTCCAAGGAAGGAAAACAAAACTTTCCTGACAAACTGCCTTGGGATTTTCTGGAAAATCAAGGAAGGACTGATGGGATTACAGAGGAAGGGAGAGTGTAAAAGTGAGTGTAAAACAAAACACATGTCAGGGATGAGTCTGGAACATGAGTAAAAGCAGTGTGCCTGGGTGCTCCCAACTATACAGAAAGATTTGGGATAGAACGGAGTTTTAGTGAGCACTTTTCAGGGTGTGGTTCCCACTCAGAAAATGGGATTTTTAAAATTGTTACCATAAACAAAGCATTAGCACAGACTAGACTTTCATACTGGGCATGAAGTCAGTCATTCAGATATTATAGAATGCTTAATAATACCTTGGCTTTACTTAAAGCAGTAAAGAATACAACTCTGGCTTTATTTTTTTGCCTAACTTTTCCTGCTGATATGCCCAAAACCACTCACAGGAACCCAAGACTGGAAGCGGACTTCTCCAGTCTCCTAAGATCAGATCCCACAGCAGGATAAATCTTGTCATAAATTGATGAACTCCATCTAAAAATAGGTAAGATTTATGTCCCCATTGCTGTGATGAAAGGCAGCTCCAGAGCCCCCTCCCTTGCTTCTGGAAATCATCCAGTTTCCAGATAGCAAACATCCCTGACTAGTTCCTGCCTGCTAATATGACAGAAAAGTGAAAAAAAACTTTCTTTCCAAAGGGAATAAACTTTAGTTTTAAAATAGAGAGTGATAGGATTTGGCTTTTGCTATAGATGAAGTTACAATTGCCTGATGCAAAGGATGCATGGTAAATAATTAATCTGTCATGAAGTCAGTTGCTAGGAAGCCATTAACAGCACACTTTGTTGATGAGAAACAGTGGCTCTACAACAACATTTGGTTTGGCAGGTGAGGACTCATTTATTCAAAAGACACATAGCCTGTTTGTTGCTTATTTTAGGAAACATCAGCTTCTGCTCCATATCAAAAGCCAAAAAAGACATTCATTTTTTTTTCATTTTTCATGTAATAGTGTTTTGTTTTATTTTTTCTGAAATGACGAACACTTAAAAAAAGTGCTTGTTTCTGTTTTCTACAAATAAATGTTAATTAGAATAAGTTTTGGGTTTTTTTTGTTTGTTTGTTGATGTACTCCTTAATAAAAACTCTGTAACTTTAACTCAAGGACCAATAACCTCCTTTTCTTGTTTATCAAAGTTTACATTATTTAGCATAAAAAAACAAAAGCTTCTTTCTTTTTCTCAGTGGGCTTTAAACCCCCAAATTCTAAATCAACACTAAAATAACATTATTAAAATTATTTTAAATTAGGTAACGGTAATCTAGGTATGTAATAGCAGATTTTACAGTGTGCTACCTATATTTTTACATACTTACAAATTGTATACAATATATTTTACACCATTATCTGTAATATATTGTATCAAAAAAATGAAAAAGAAAACAGTGAGACCTCTCCTATAAAATTAATTGCCTGTTCAGTTTCAACCTTTTAATGGCAACCTTTTTCATATGGCAACACTAATACAATTTATTTGAAACTTCAGCTTTTCTGAATGTTTTGTAATTTTAAATTTGTAACATTAATGTTACAATAATATACTGTTTGTTTCATTCCATATCCTGGTTTGGGTGAATTCCAGTCAAGAAGAAGCACAAAGAAAGACAGCATACTGAATTTTTCAATCTATACCAGCCTCAGCATCTCTAATGTTTGAGATATTCACATGATACCTGAAGTTTTCAGAGTTCTGGAAAAGAGAGAGAGCTTTAGAGTTTACTTCCACATCCCCACTTGCCCAATTTCCAGTGCTGCCTAGGTCCAAGGTTTTGACTGAAATTCATTTCTTAATATTTAGCTAATTTAAATGCTAATTAGACTAATTTGATGAATAAAATGTGGTAGGAATTTATTAACAACTTTGCTGCTATTGCTTTATGTCTACAGAGAAATTTTCTAAAACAGGCCTCAAGGGACAGTAGCACATCTGTTACCGTTGAAGAATTTGGATTTTTTGTAACACTAAACTTTAGAACTGGTAATATATTGCAGAGGAGAAGGTGAAATGATTTAAAATTTTCCAGATCTAGCACATCTTGGATATAGGCCATTAATGTAGTAGAAGCTTTATGCTGTCTTGGGCTCCTCTGCTTCGTGGGTTTTTTTGCTCTGAGTTTTATATACAGTGGAAGAAAAAGTGCCTTGTCTCTGCCTCTCATTATCTGCTACGGTCATCCCTTCTGATGCTACAGTTGTTCTGTCTGATGCTATTGCTGTGTATATAAAGAACTCAAATCCTTTACCTGAAATCTAATCTTGTGATGGACTTCCGTGTTTTTGTTGAGCCCCATTGAGTCAGTGAGGCTCCACAGAGGTGACAGGCCAACTAGCAGATAGAAAAAATGGATGAGGTGATATCTTTGGAAGAACAGTCTTGTTTGTTTTGTTTTGTTTTGTTGTTTGTTTTTATTGTTGCAGCATGTGCCATTGCCACAGTCAACCAGGTACTTAAGCAGATGTAGAATTTTCAAGATATGACTTTGAATCTACTCACAAGCAACAGTTGCTCTTGGGCTTAGTTAGGTGACTGAATTTTGGTCTGAAAAAGAAGAAGACCTACGGAGAACTTCCATGGAACTTCATGAGGAAGAAAAAGAGGCTTCGCTAAAAAGGTGGTAGATGGTAGAAAAGAGCATCTTTCTCCAGAGCTGTGTGGCTGTGTTAACGCAGTGTATGTCAGAGCTAAATTTCTGCTAAATTATACCCACGTCTCAGAAACTGTGGGGTGAGGCTACCTTCATCTCCCAAATTCCCAAGGCTATTCCCCAGGTAACACTGGCAAAGACACCTGGCTTCCTTTCATGTGTATGGACAGCCATACTCAAAGCAGAATACCTTTTCTACACAGCACTGTTGTTATTTAATGCTGCCTGTCTGCTAGGTACATACCACAAACCCTTCTCTAAATAAGTGAAGTTGCTGCAGGAATCACAATGCAGTCAGGAGAAATGTTCCTGTGTAGAAGCCTGTCAACAGACAGTATTGTAATGCAAACAAAACACAACTATTTTTCACTGGGAAAACGTTTTCCCTGCTAATCTGGTTAGTAATAAGCTGTTCACTTAAAATACCTTTTCTCTGTGATTGAGGTCTAAGGCTTGTTTCACTCTAAACCACCAGTATTTATGTTGTGCTAGCTTCTCTGATTCCTACCCCATTAAATTTCCTATGTCATCTTAAATTGAGTTTAGCACTTAAGAAAACTGATAGCACTGCAAATGATCAACTCAGTGTATCTCAACGCATCCAGTATATCTGTCAACAAGCATATGCACCTTACAATGTCGAGCCTTTCCTAGTCTTGTAGTATTTCTCATCTACAATTTGTCTGGAAGAGAGAAGAAAATATTTTGCATCTGTTGCGTCACCTGGGACTCACAGCTGAGACTGACCATGAGGAAAGCATTGATGATAAAATTTTGATGCCATGGGGATACTTGCATAATTTTACTGACAGAAAGCATAAACCCATGCAAGTTTTTTATGACTTGGAAGCTGTTTCTTCATAGCGGTTTTGACTTCACTGACCTGAATATACTGTAAGGAACCGAAAAGGTCTTATAGTGTGGAAAAATGTAAAAAGAAAAGTTCTGTTAAAAAAGTCTGTTTTGAACTCTGTTCTCCTCCTGTGTAAGCTCCCATGGTTGAATTAGTTTGTGATTATTTTAATTTGCATATAGAGCAGCAGCCCCCACAGGGCCATCTAAAATATCCCCCATATTTGGAGGAAATCTGAATTCAGGTCCCTCCCTTCTGTGATATCCTCTGGCAACTCAAAGGCCTGTGGGCATCTTTGTTCTTCTGAAGAAAAGTATATTTCATACATGACTTTTGAGACCACATCTGTGTTTAGATACTTAATTCTGATGAAAAAAAATAATCTATGGCAGATAGAAAGCTAAATATCTTGTGGATCTGGGCCTAATATTTCTTTGCCTTAGTTTTCCACCAGTAAATATTACTCAGCCTGGCAAAGGAGCCAAGGGGATAAGCATTCTACAGATGGAGAGTGGTGTACTCAAGCTTAGCGGTGGTGGGGGCCATACAAAAATTAAATCATAATTAAAAGGGGATAGGAAGGAATGTAAAGAAGGTTAGCTGTACTGAGAATACCATTTATCAGTGAAAACGTTCCAAATCAGTTTACCATGACCTTAATTTAGTTTTGTACTCGTTATGTTTTTCTTTAAACTTTCTTTTCTGAAAGCTCAAATTGAATGTAATTAGGTTCGCAAGTATTTCAAAGGGAGGTTAATACTCACTTCTACGTGTTGACAGGTCTGAATGAGTTTCGCCAAAAGAGTTTCCAGTTCAGTATTCCTTTTTATAAGGTTGGTGAGGTTACTCTCCAAATTTTGCTGTCAAAAAGAAAGAAAAGAACACATTAGTATTCTGAAGAATTTAATATTTAGGTGAACAGTTGAAAAATGGGTGTATTTTCAGAGTCTGAATTACATAATTACATAGGTATAAACATGTGACATTCATTTTGATGTGCACTGTTAGACATTTTGTCCATACATTAAGTTGGTAAGACAAGAAAGCAGAAAAGTTCATTGTAAGAGTGAGTTCACCATAAAACAGAGTTTCTAAGGACCTACCAGAAACTAGATTAAGCAAATAGTTTTAGTCAGGGGAAAAAACAGAGTAAGGAGAATGGCAAGGAGGTTAAAAATGCTTCACCAAAAAAAAGTGGGATTTTTGCTAACACTTTCTGACTCCTTGTTCCCTACTCCTGGTCTAACATCTGAATTTAACAGCCTGCTGCCAACTGATGTCTCCCGTTGGGACCACACTTGTAAGGACCAGCAGTGGGACAGCTTTTGATCCTTGGAATTCACACTGCTGGGGGGGTTGATCTAATTGATTTAATTCCCTACTTCCGTAGAGTCAGATTTTTGAATAAATAATTCTAAAGAAAACCATCCCTTCTAGGCACAAGAATGAAATATCTACTCACTGATTGTGCCTTCACTAATTGTTCCTGAGAGACAATGTGTAGCTTGTGCCTGTGTTTATCAGCTGACGACGGCCTCAGTAAATATCCCCAACTGTGGGAGCCCACAGCGCTTTCTGCCTCCCAGATCTGAGGCCACATCCTGGCTGCTGTGCAACTGCATGTGAGACTGAGATACAGAAACAAATGGTTCAGCCTCCTCCCTCCCTGCCATACCCACAGGAAGGAAATCCAAGCGCATGAGGAGGACGCGGTCTGTGGTGGCTGTGACCTGCTCCCTGATCTGGCTGCTCTGGGATTGGGACCATGCGGTGCCCTGTGGGACTTGCAACTACCGGCTCCTTGCTTTTTAATACAGATCCCATGATAGCTGCTGGTTTACATACAAGTCCACCTTCTGGAAGCATAAAATGCAAATTTGCAGCAGAGACAGAAAAACTTGTAAGTATAACTTGAGTAAATAGAAAAGAATAATAATAAAAAAAGCCATTAAAAAGAGTCCTGACTGTAAGCACTCATATGTTTCAGTAACTTCAGATGCATATATTTCATATTGAAAAATCCTGAGGACAGCTCACGTGAGAAGCTTTTCCTCGCAGTTATTCACCTGTTTAAGTGTGTGAGAGTAGTCCTTTGCTAAGTATTCCTGACAGGCTGACAATCCCTGCCTTTTAATTGTACTTTGTACTCCAAGAAGCTCCTACTAAAGCAATCTAGGAGATGCTGAACAAGAATAACAGAACTGGGCCCTCCTCACAAGGGCCATAGTCCCTCTGCAGAACTCTCCTTAATTTCATCCCTGCTCATCTTTTATAAATGGGTTTCATTTCTCTACACCACTATTTTTCTCCCCAATATATCTATTATGTTGCTCAAGGCCCTTCAGCTATCACTAACTCACCTGACTTTTTATGCTTCTATTTTCCTCCACCCCTTCCATCTCCACGTGCATATTTAATCCATGTGTGCATTTTTTCTGGCACTGTTACCTCCTGCCTATTTCGTGCTGTTTCAAAACACTGCATGCTTTGCCCTCTTTCCCTGCAGCCATGCAGTCTCCTTACTCCTTCTTGCATTTGACTACAAGCAAATGAAGCTGGCAGTATTTCACCTCCGAACAACACACACTTTGGTGTTTACCAGGGCTGATGCTGTAAACACTGGAGGAGCAGTCAGTCCTGTCCCATTAAAGACAGTACAGGATTTTGATGGCTTTGTGCATATAACTCTTCGGAGAAGCGTGATGGGTGTTTGAAGTACATAATTTTGGCATTTTCTTCCCAGCACAACCATGCATATCATGTATCACACGTTCTGGCTGTAAAAATACCTTCTACATTGCATTTATTTTATAGCCCATTAAAAACAAAGAGTAACAAGAACAGGAATTCTTTACTGAACAGTTTGAGCTGTATCTTATATTTCCATAAGCTGTACTGTGAACGATCATTTAATTGCAAAGGCATGTTTGCCATGCTGTTAGATGTCCCTTTGCAGAGCTGAGACTCACATGCAGTCTAAATACCATATATAGTTACAGTATCGGATAACCTTTGTATTTAAAAAAACCAGTTTGTTAAGGGGATCCAAATGTGCAAGTAGTCTTGAAATTATATTTGTGCCTTCGTATCGCCTGTATATTCATTGTGTACATGTTCTGATATATTTATGCCAAAAGATTTAAGATGAAAACTGTGTACTCTTGCTGAGATTGCCTAATTTCAAATGTATTGTTGGACACAATAAATGTTAACAATTGGGACCAATACATACTATGAAGAAAAAAAGTTATCAAAGCTGTTATGGAATACTGCAATGATTTTAAAAACCTGAAAGTGTCTTGAACAAAGGTCATTAGTACATGAAGAGTAAATATTTTTCACTGAAACATAAATTTATTTACACATAGGTTTATTTTAAATCTTGGATAAAGATTTTAGAATGTTTTCTATCCAGTGAATATAAACATAAACCAATATATTATTATTATGATTTCAGATGGGTCTCTTGGTGTCCTCTGCATTTACAAGTTGTAAAAATAGAGGATAATCATTATGCAAGTGAGTTGCCTTACAAAAATTAGAGTAAATGCATTCCTGAGCTCTTGAACAGTGTCATTTCCAAACTGGAGAGCTTGGAATTTTGTTTCATTGCAGTTTGGTAGACAAGGGATTGGGGTCTGTTTAAATGAAGAAGTAAGAGAATTTTGTTAAACTTCTGTTGAAGAACATCAGTTTATATTAATGCTTTACTAAATAGTAAGAACCTGGCAGCTGCTTTCTGAAATTAATGTCAATCTTCCCAGTTTTACTAGGGCAAGTACTGAATGGCAGCTCTTAAAACCGGACTGACTTGGAAGTTTTAAAGGTCACTAAAATTTGATCAACTCTTGCAGTATATTTACCCAAATTTTCTTTTGGCAGTATCTTCCTCTAGTTCTTTCCTCTATTCCACGCACATACAGACCATAGCACCACTCTGGCTACCACACAGCATTCTGGAGAAAGTGTGCTCCCAGATTATGACGAGTACATGTAAAAATGAGTGCCAGAATAAGCTTATTCAAAATATCTGCCTTCTTCCCACCTAATCTTCTATGGCCATTCTCATGGGTGAACTAAATTACAACTATATTTTTGGACATTTGCTAGCTAAATCATAATTTCTGAAACATTTTAACCTGCCTTTTCTTATCTTTTTTTGTCACTTGCCAATTTTCTTTGTTATCTGCCTTCTAAAAGCTGATCTTGGAAATTCAGGGGGTGGTTTTTAAAAAGGAAAGAGATGTTGTGCATTTGCTCTGTGAATAGGCTTCATGCACATTAACCCAGTGGATGCAAGCTGCTCTCAAAAAAACAAAAGCCAGGCTGAATGCTTCATAACTTACCAATGCAGACCTAGCCCAAGATCTTGAAATTCCATGTATGCTTTGCAGCTGTTTTTTACAATATTCAATACAAAGTGAAGAGAATGCTTACTGTCCATTTAGCATGGTCTGACAACCGTACAACATAAATATTCCTATAATCTGGGGATAAATCCAAGCAGACAGAATCACAGATGTAATTGAAAAGGACAGTTGAGGATAACGTTTCATTTTGACTCTGCATGCCTACAAAATGATATGATCCAGGGACTGGAATCTGAAGTTGGAAAAATTAATTCTAAAAACCAGAGGAAGGCAACTCATGACTGGATGTCTTCTTTAAGCTGCTGTCTAGCTCACACTGAAGTCTTGGCCTTTCTGCAGTAATGATTGCATGAGGCTCATGCCCTGATTGAAGTGAGAGGTCAGACTAGATGATCATAATGGTCTCTTCTGGCCTTTAAATCTATCAGTCTATGAAAACCAAATGTGAACCCATGCCCTTTGCCAAATTAACAGTCTCACGCAAAGCATCACTTGTCTAAAATAGGAAGGTAGCACAAACAGATAGTCCTAAGCTACTATATAGGTTGAAAATGCTGTCAAAATAAATTAATGTAAGCTTCTAAAGAAGAAAAATGCTGAGTTGTGTGCTCCTGACTTACGTCACAGCAGAGAGAGCAACAACATCCCTGAGAACTTCTCAATGGCATTTTTCTGCTCCATAAAAATGTCTATTCAAAGGGCCACAAAAGAAAACTACAGCTGTCAGCTACAATGAGATTTTAAATTCCATTTAAAGTCACTTTCTTTTTCTCATTAAAAATATTCTTTTTCCTGCTATTGCTAAATATAAGCACTCATCAGAATGCTCCACTTGAGAGCTTTTTCACCTTAATGCATTTTGTTTGTTCACTGGCGTGCTTTGAGAACCATTCCACTGAAACTGCAGCATTTGCTACATCACAAACACTGTGGGACAGTCCTTTGCAACAACAACATTGCTCACTATTTACATCAACTATATCATGATCAAAGTCCTTTGGCAGCAAGTATTGGCAACCGTTTGCAATTCCTGATGTAGAACTGACCAGAGTAAGGCATGTTTTGAGGCTACCTCCTGGTTTAAAGAGGAAAGCAACTTTGGAGAGTCTTCTGAGCTTACCAGAGCCCTTTCTAGTGGAAATTAGGTATAGTAATTATATAGGTTTCACAAGAACCACAGCCGCCCTCCCAGCATCTCTTTACAAATGATCAAACTGACACAGAGATTATGTCTTTCCAGACTTGATTGGTTAAAGCATGTGACCAAAAGCCACACAGTTACATAGCAATAACAGAGAGATTAGGAATAAAACACCATGAAGCAGAAGTGTGATCAAATCCCATTTTAGTCAAGCCAGCAAGGGAACCAGAGTGGTGTTGACATGGCTGATCAGTCTTTAGGATATGCAGACTCCCTGTAGATCATAAATACACACCCTGTCGCTAACAAAGTCCATGCAACCACATCTTCACTGTAACTGCTTTTCCTCCTAACTCGAAGAAGTTACGCTTGCATGTGCTCCAGTTACATTTCCACCTTGCTGTGGTGACATACCCTATGAACCAGGCCTGTTGCCTCCAGGACTTGCGTTTAATTTATTAAAAAAGTTGCCAATCAATTCCAGAAGAACTGCCAGAATATTAAGCATGGCTTTGAGCCAGGTTTTGAGTATATGTGAGTTTAATGTTTCCTTTGGTGTTCTTTATTTAAATGGACATGCCAGGTGCACATGGAAAAACTTAAGCTAATTTTTATTCTATGTACTTGTCCTGAAACAGATGACTGCTCTTCCATAGGATACACATGCTTGACCCTGTATTTCGTCATCCAGGGAATGGTAACGTTTGCAGTTAATAGGAATGATTGACCTCAAGTCTCAAACGTGCAGAGCTTGACAACTGCACTCCACATTTCCATGTGAAAAGAAATAACAGCTATGATGTTGATACACTCCTGGGGACTATGCTTTTTACCTCAAGTGATTACAGTATATCACAAGGAAAGACCCCTGAGATACTACACTGTTAATTAATTGTCCAGGACTATTTTTATTAAAAGTGCAATGAAAATAGCTGCATTTGAAGCCACTGTGGCTTAAATAGTGTTAACTAAATCAGGTCGTTGCTGTATCTCATAAGAATGTTGCTTATTTTTTTATTAACCCTTATTTAAAATGGGACATTGGGAAAAGTACATGAAATCCAAGCATTTCAGATTCTTGACCACACAAAATCTGTATTAGCTGAGAGGACAGTATTCTAGGGAAAACCTAGAATTGTTCTCTCACTTTTTGGAAAAGCCATGCCCTCAATATACCATGGGTGCCTGCCATTTGCAGTCACAGCTCTGGCCTTTGATTCAAGTAGAGGTGACTGCTACACTAATCTGCCTCATGAGTTGCTTTGCTGCAATGCTCTTTAGTCTTCCTTCACTGCTTCTTCTCCCTCAGAGCATACAAGAAATTTCACAGCTATGGCCTCTGGGGCCTTATATATGAGAGCCATATATAGCACTCTATAGCAAAAGGTTTCCTTTGATGTGCTGTAGTATGTTTGGGAAAGAAAAAAATATATATGCTTGAGAACTGCTCTAAGAGCAATGGGGACCATGATTACAAGGAACACAGGCCAATGGGACTGACACTGATTACTTGTTTTCTGTATTATAATGTGAGGCCCAAACGTATTTGATTTTTTTTTTTTCTTCAACGTAGTAGTCAAACTGGAAGCTGAAGTGTTAGAAGAGCACAACGAATACCAGGCACACTGCATTTAAAGCATGTCATTAAAGACTTATTGAGGAGAGTCAGACCGTTCTGTAGCTCATTCTTTTCCGTGGTGGCTAATCCAAAGCAATGAAGGGGGTTAAGGAGAACTTGAGCTGTTGTACAGCTGTCCTGCAACATCCTGGCTGCATCTTCTTCCAAACCCCCAAGACATGGGATGTACTTGAACCCAGTAGTTCAGCAAGAGCTCTTGCTTATGAGATGCCTAATCTAATCTTGAGCAAGAAAGATCTGGGAAGTATTCATTCCAAAAACTGAAGTTCTGAGTTTTGCACGTAACTAATGGCAGACATTTATAGAAAGAGAAAGCAAAAAGCTCATCTAAAGAACCACAATTTATGCAGTGTTATTAAAGTCCTGGCTTCTACAGATGTCTGCCTTAACATTTTTGAAAGTTTGTATTTTATTTGAGAGGTTATATTATGGAAAAAATCTGGTTTTAATCAGTCAGTACATATTACTGCATTTTGCGGTTGAAAAATTCCATCTTATCTAACCAGGTATGTATAAAAAGCAATTCGGTATTATGCCAAACTGGCAGGTTAGCAAGGACAGCTAGATAGGCAAGCAGTAGAGAAGGTCAACATGGTGATTTGGTCTGTGTTAGGTAGTAGACCTGTGGAGCTGTCATAAACCTAGTTCAGCTCTTCCTGCTGGCCTCGGACAAAGCTGCCATTTGAGGGAGCTGCAGCCACCTTCATTTATGCTTCTTGGTGTGGCAAACAGCACTTTGAACAGCACTGTAGATTGCCTTCTTGAGGATATTAATTGTCCATGCGGAGAATGAGGCTGGAACTCCATCTCCTGGCATGGCTGGAAGGGCTGGGATGCCCAGGGCTTTGTCTGCTACCGGTGCAGTGTGCAGCACTTTGGCTGAACAGACCACCAGAAGGGATTTATTCAAGAAATGGGAGTGACTTTCTGTGCAGTTCCTCTATAGAGAGGAAATAGGTATATCTGTGCACAAAACATATTCCCAGCTGTTCCTCTGGCTGCTCTTTAGGAGCCATATTGGCACTGTCAGTAAGCCCAAGTGAAGCACAGCACCTCTTTTGGAAAAAGGAGATCCATCCCACTATTCACCTGCATGGTACATCAGGCAAGTGTCAACCAACCAGTCAACCAGAAAGACCCACCTCTGAATTAGTGAATCATACTGAGCAAAGAACCATTTACCATTATGTTTTATGGTAGTTTTTCTGTTTAAAAGCTATCCAGGATTTTGCCAAGAATTACACCATGAGCTAGTTCTTTCACTCAGTTGCACTCTGGTTCTGTGCCACTGAACTCATTGGTGGCTTGGTCTTTGCCTTCCAGTGGAATAGACCCCAGCTGCAATAGCTTACTTGCAATAAAAAAGTTGGCATCCTTCCAGTTTAATGCTCATTCTGGCACATGCTCTTCACCTTGCTGCCCACACTTAGAGCTAGATCTAGACAAAAGTGTAAGTCTCACTGTGTTTTCTTCTCATTTGTCCTATTTCCTAGTCAGTATACTAAAATTCTATACTATATTGAGTAAATGCTCTGAAAGAAATTTGGTATGGTGAACTTGAGTTACTTATGGGTTTAAAGTTTAGACACAGGCTTAAGTACTTTTTTGAAAAAAAGGCTTAAACAGTCTTATAAAATACTTGCAAACCTGGCCTGGTAATATAATTTATCAATACTATTCTGTACAGAGCTTTTGACCAAGCACCAGATCTTGGATTTAGGAGTTAGGAAAATAATCATCTTTGATTCATATTTCAGCTACAAATTTGTTATTCTATTTAAGTCTTTGATTTTTACAAGTTGCTATGGATTAAAACAAAGAATAATGTTAAACAATCTTAGGACAATTACATTCCTCTGGAACGAACTTACTAAAACATGTACAATGTGAAGGTGGTGAGCTGAGTTTAAATTAGGTAGTGAGTATAAATTGCAAGGTACAGATCATGACTTGGAATTGGATTTTTTTTCATATTTCTTTCATATTCTGTTGAAGTTTCTTTTCTGACTTGTTTGTTAACTCTTATTTCCAATACTTCATCAAAGACAATCTCCAGATTTCAAATCCACTGACCACAAAAAAAAAACATCATCACCAACATCAACAACAAAACAAAACAAAAAAAACCAACACACAGGAGCTTTTTTTGGAAAACCAGGTTCAGGTCTCAGTACAATTTAAATATCAATGTACTGGAAAAGTAACCATGACAAAAATAGCATTTCATTTTGCCTGATATTTCCCGCTGAAAAAAGAAAGTAAAGCATACAAAGAAAATAGCAGGCAGAAATATTATCATCTCTCATTTAACGTACAATGCTAAGAGCTTTTTCTCCCCTTACCGCAGCAGCGGACCCAACACCATTCCCAGACAGCCTCATCTCCTTCACCGCTATCACCTCCAACACACAGCCTCATCTCCCTCACCACTAATACCTCCAACACATGTACTTATTTTGCCCCCCTTTTGCTTTGGGCATGCTGTGGCCTGCCCAGCTGCTGCAATGATGCAGCCTCATCTCCTGTTAGATTTCATGAACCTGAGTTGAACTCAGTTGCTCACTCCTGCTTTGCTGGCAGTGCATGGTGCCAAGAGTTTCTGGGTGGAAGGTCTGAAAGTAACTTGGATGCTCAAGGAAATGCTCTGGGGGTGAGAGGTGCATGCTACAGCCAGGGGAGCACCCAAAGAAATAATTCCTCTCCTTCCCTCCTAAGATATTATTTTTCAGTCCTTACTGGACTGCACATTCACTCAGATTAAAATGGAATAATCAATTAATTGTTAATCCAACTATTATTTGAGGGGCCAATAATTCAAAGACAGATTTTTATTTAACAGCCCTTGACTGTATATTTAATGTTTAAAAAAAAAAAAAAAAAACAGCAAACCAAAAGCAAATGTCCTATGCAAAGGCACAGACATGCACAATTCACTTACTTCAGCATTGCAGATAGTAACAGATGTGTTTCATTTTACTCATATGAACTAATCAATTAGTTTTACTAATGAATTGCTCATTCTAATATAAACAATTGCAAGAGAGTACTTCAAAGTAGTGAATTTTAGCTCAAGAAGGCATGATTGCAAGATTGTGAACCATATACTTTCATAGTTTATTTTTACTATGTTCTTATAACAATAAATCACTTGTAGCATGCCAAACCATTAACAGAACTCTAGCCACTTCTACTTTGTCAATACTTGAGGTCCTGTCATTATATTTCAAATATTATTTCCCACTTTTTGCTTCAGCTTACATGCAGCTCGAAAGTATATACAAGGTAAAACTTCCTCTCAGAAAGAATCAGTGGATTGTAACAATACTTTCCAGGTAGTACCATAGAGCTCTAGTCACTTAAAACATAGCATTAAAAATTAAAATTCTGCTGTAGTTTGTCAAGAAGCTAGATTACATCATATGAAATCAAAGCAGATTTTTAGTAAAAAAGTGTGAACAGAAGCCCAAATGTGCACACCTGTAAGAATTCACCTGTGCAAGCACAGGCTCATCTATCACTGTTTCCATTTGCAACATGTTATTTTGCACTGCAGTTCTGAGCTGGAATTTTCCTTTCTTTGTTCTCTTCACATTTCAGATTCTCAGCTGAAAGCTAGAACCCTCAGGAAAGATCTACATGTTCCCTTCGTAAGAGAATTAGAAGAATTAATAAGAGATCCACATGTGATAACAGCAAGTGACTTTGAACATTTTACCAGTAAAATAAGGAAAAGATGCTTTGTCTTTGGTCTTGGTTAGAACATTAAACATCCAAATTTGTGTTTGTAAATTTGGCATCAGAAATGACAGCATTTAATGCATAGAAAACCAAAGCATTTTCAAGTACATATATAGCCTAGAATTTCACAAATGCTCAGTTAAGAACAAAATACTTATGAATCACAGAGAATAAAACATCTGATTCCACAGTCCCTTTTCTAGAAGAACAGCAAGTGTTATGTATAACCCAACTCTTCTTTAAAACCTTAGAAACTTAAGAAAAATCAAGATAATTTTAAAGAGCCATTTTTCTGTTACCTCTTCTTCCTCCAAAATGCAAATTCAAAAATGATGGTCCCCTACAGGAAATCGTGTGTGACTAATGAAGCCTTATAACTTACCTTTGAACAATTTACAAGGAATCTTAGAACCTTTCATCTTACCCAGTCCAGCATATCTAAATTAGGGATGCAGAACTGAGCTGGTCTTACATGGCTGGCTCATCATCTTCACATCAGGTGGGCTAACAGTTGGAAAATGCAGAACCAGCCTGCCTGAATCCTCCCGTGTAGCTTTGGCCACTCTTCTGTAACCATTTATCACGACAGGCATTCAGGCAGTGAAAAATGCATGCCTCTGCATTTTGGTGAAAAGACTAGCAATTTAGAGAGATGTACAAATCCAATTATTACTGGAGAAAGAGAGGGATTGATCTTAACCTTTCCTTTGACACGTTTAGATAATGTGACCAATTTATGCAGACTTCCTTTGGACAAATTATTCATTTGATTTATCGCAGCCTTTGAAGTTTTCCCTACTAGGAAAGGCTGGCAAACTTTTTCCACTGAAAACAGGAGCCAATGTTGATTATGTAAGTATGCTTTTCATAGTACTTTGGGAAGATATAAAAGCTGTAAAGCCTATGGAAGCCGATTTTGGGCCTTTAACTAACTAATTTAGATTTTGATCTCAGACAAGGTTTTCTTGGGAGAAAAGATATGGACTCGATGGACCCAGTATATTACTTCAGGTTTGTACTTTTTTTTTCGTCTTTTCTTTCTGAGAGTCAGGACTACAGTCTTTGTGAAAAGCAGTTTCTCTTTAGGTATATAAAACATGCACAAACAAGCACGCACTTATATAGGCACTCATACATGCCCTGTGATGTGCAAAAAATGTTATGTGCTATGTGCAAATGTAGAAGGTGAACAAAGTCTCCTCTGGTGTTTCTATGAATGATTAGCAATAGCATTTTGAGGTCTCACAATGCTTATTTAAAGTTAAGGCTGATTTTGTACACAACAGTTTTTAAAACATCCCATGAAAATATAGCTCTTTAATTTCCTTTATTCTGTATTAAGTATTTTTATTAGTTAAAGAGCTATATAATCTATAATCAAAGCATTGCTTTAAGTGTGGCGCTGTGTGTGTGCGCATGCATGCAAGGATATGGGTGTGTTTTAGCAAACGCTAGAGTGAAATCAAGCTACAGGTTAGCCTGGGCTCTTAGTCTAGCTCACTGGGCTCTGTGCCTGTATTTTGAGCTGATTTGCCCACTTTGAGCTGATTTCAACTATGCAACTCTCCTCTTTTTAATCACTATAGGGTCTTGTAACAATCAGAAGTTAGCTATTCGTGAAAAAGGAGAACCCTCATCTATCTACTTCCTACTGTCCTTGTCCAGTCTTTATTCTATCTCCAGGAGTTTGGAAAGGAAAGTCTGGCAACACTTGCAAACCTCAGGGCGTCAGGCTCTCCCAGATGGAGGGGCTTAGGTTCCTCTTTTCTGCACAAGTGCCTGTTTGCCCTGTGCATACACATGCAATTCTGTGAGATGGCCAAGAAAATAATTGTGCAAATGGCCGAGGGAGTACCAGGAGGGACTATGCCATGTATTGACTGCATAACTGATGTCAAGAGCAGCTCTATTTTTCTAATTGCACCACTGTTTCTATAAATGTATATACACTTTACAGTCACACAGTGACAGGAAAGCAAGTTGGCATCAGCAAGCCTTTCACTTTGATGTAGCTGTTCATGCAGGATATTGGAATTATGTTTGGGAAAATTGCATATTCTACATAATATTACTGAATATTGAAACGGCAGCTCCATTAACTTGCTTTTTTTTTTTCTTTTCACTTGTTTCTGCCAGAGTGCTTCCTATTCCACATACTTTCAGTTAAAAACTAGCTTTTATCCAGGATTTGTTAATTAATAATGATCTTATTCTACTTCATATTTCAATATCTCTGTGGATTTTTGTTTTCATAATAATATATTTGTTCCCCAAACTAACAGCAACTCAAATCATGCAATATATTTGTTTCCATTATAACCACATGACTTCAACTGAAAGAAACGGATACACCAAATCCATGAGGTTTTAAAACCCCTCAAATTAGTCATTTAAGTAATTAAATAAAATTTCATAAAAGCAGTTTTCTCAATAGAGAAAAACAGTCATAATTCAGATTTTGTGCTTTATATCTATGAATTTCAATTTCTTTTACAAAACAGAAACATTGTGATCTTTATTTTACAGATTATGCAATTTCCCTAAAATCAAATGCCTTTAATCCAAAACTCACTGAAGACCACACTAGTTTTTCTACTGAGTCAGTGGGCTTTGAATGAGATTCTTCATTCCTCTTCTTACAGACACCATGTGCCAGCAACGCATTGACAAGTAATCTGGGCACTCAAGATATTAATTATTACTAGTACAGGTAAGTTTGACATCAAACTTTTGCTCAAAACAACACCTGCATGACTACCAATGACAACAATAGTAATGACCCAAAGATATCTAAATTCAGCATAACAGAGGTACATTGCTCTCCTCACAGTTCATCAATACATGATCAAAATGAAAACTTACTGAATAAAAATTCCCAATTCATGCTTCTAAAACTAGCATCTAGAGGCATTTTATGAAGAACTGCTTTCTTGCTGTTCAATGTTATTTTGAAATGGCACATCTGAAAAGAGATGTTTCAGTAATTCCTGTTGGGTTTGTCCAGATCTTGAAGGCTGCACTTTCCCTTTACAAAACATGCACTGCAGTATGTCTCTAGTGTATGACTTCAGCTGCTGGATGCTTTTCAAACTAAATAGAAGTCTGGTTTGTTTCATTTTTCAGAGTTCTCCGCAGGTACCTTCAGAGATATCTTAGGTACAAATGAAATTTTTACACCTAAAATGCTTCTGAGGCTCAGGGCCAAACAACTAGCACTGAAATCAAATGTGAATGACAGATAATGAAATCAGCATAGAAGTAATGCATCTGATGCCGCAACATGGAGATTTTCTTTAAGGAAACACTGTATTTGATAAAAGAGCTGTTTACCCTGAAGCTTGTAGAATAGGCTCCAGGGGTCCTGGTGGACAATAAGCTGGCTCTGTGTCCTCACGGCAAATGTGGCTTGTTGTCAACTTGAAGTGGTCAAATGGTGTAACAGGTTGCATAGAGAGGCTGTGGGGTCCCATCCTTGAATACATTCCAGACACATAGTCCCTGACCAACCTGCCCTCATTGTGCATGCAGTTGACAAGATGACCTTCAGAGGTCTCTTCCAAACTAAATTATTCTATAATTCTGCAATTCAGATGTTTACCTTCATAAACCATAAATTTTACAGAAACTGTGAAAATATGAACATTTTTAAAGATAGATAGTTGAGCCTTAAATCACGTTTATATAAAGAACTTAATGAGATACATTGACTTAGAAGCTTTCTTATACACTATTTCATCTTTTACCAGAGCTACAAAACCCAAGCTATAATATCAAAACGTGAAGTATGCTAATGTAAGTTTTATGAAAGTACAAGGAACTAATAAATATGTATGAATTTAAGATTTTGTTTTAAATATTCAAAGAGACAGATTTCAGGAAAATCAGTTTTTAGGATTTTGATAAGCTTGTGAGCTTAATTAGATATGCCTAATATGCCCATCATTATAGTACATAGGTGCCAACTTTTTTTTATACATTTGATTACACTATTTAACATACATTGTAAAACATGAGGGTATAATACAGCTACATAGCTTGTTCTATTAACTTCAATAAATCTATCCTTTGAATTCATATCTTACAGCGGGTATCAAGTTTCAGTGAATAATATACTTTCTGGATAGTGTACAATTACAGAAACATCTCACCTTTACTACTTCACTGGGAATCTGTCACAAAGAAATAAACTGTAATTTATTAAGGGATGATCTCAGCTTTTGGGGCAATCTTGAGAAATGGTAAATAACACAGAACTGAAACTCAAAGGCATCTTCAGCCTCTTCTAAGTATCTTTCATATACACTACTAAAAAGAATTTTTTTTTTTTTCTCTCCACTCAGCACTGGTTGGGCTCTCAAAGCAAGGGTGGAAAAATTGTCACCCTTTCTTCAAGACTCGGTCTGTCAGCGTGTGGTACCAGACAGTTGTTATTTAGCGCTCCTGGGCTGCACTGATGGACATAAAACTTTCAAAGAGCTTTATTTTAAAATCTGTCATTGGAGACAACAGATTCAAGCCTGCTTTTAACATTTGGTTGCTTGATATGAAAGCTGTAGGGCAAAAGGATGAAAATGCCTTAAAATATATGTGTATTGCTTTATAGAGAAGTACAAATTAAATTAAGAGAACTTAGAAATAAGTAGAGAAAAGTAAATTCATCTAAATGAATATATATAAATCTTGTTCATATTTCCCAGTTTTCTCTGAATAGATTGGCTGCTCCATTTTTCTCTTGCCCATTATTTCCCCCCCCCCCCCAGCCAAANCCCCCCACAGTCAAAAATGCCACTTAACTGAAGTGAAATCCTTAATTATTTTGAGGGTATATAGTACGTGTCTTCTAATTAGGACATCCTGTAAAAACTCAATTAAAGAAAAGACTGGAGAAAGAGGAAAGAAATACTATATAACATTTTGTACTGAAATAATGCACCAATTAAATAAAAATGCAAGCTAAAAATTGCACGCTCTTCATTTTTCCCTGGAGGTCTTGCAAAAAGCTGAAAGCATTTTCAGTTTAGTCCCATAGACTTTAAAATTTGAGTGCTATTCTAGATTCAAGCTGTAATTAGACATTTTGATACTAACAATGGAGTTTATAATTTCACACCAGGCTGATCATCACTTAAAACCATTTATTTCAGCTCAGTATATCCGGTTAATTGGAATGTTTTGCCACTGGTGTTCCCGTTAAGATACAGTCATGTCATCATGGCCATTAGGCTCAACTTCTTCTGTGGAATACAACCCAAGAAACAGCCTTCCTGAATATATGCGTATTGATAGGTTGTGTAGATACACTCACAGATAACTTCTTGTTCAACGTTGGGTTTTAGATTAAATAAAAGAACTAGTATGTAAAAATTTGCAGTCTCTGTTGCACAAAGGGTCAGACTAACAGATAACTTCTTGTTCAACACAGGGTTTTAGAAGAAATATAATAACTAGTATGTAAGAATTTGCAGTCTCTGCTGCACAAAGGCTCAGATTCTGCAATCACAGTGGTCATGTCTGGCCTTAGAAATCTGTGGATCTATACCGTCTGCCTGCAGCAGGCTTAAAAAAGTAGTTTTGCTATACACAAAGGGCTAAATTCAGCCATCACTTGAATGTAAGAATCAGATGATTTCCAGAGATGTAGCTCAGGTCATAATTTATTCTTGACTACTTAGAATACATTTCAGACTTTTCAAAGCTGTTATTCATATTAGCAGAGATTGTAGTTTCACTTATGATTATGGACATTTGACATTTCCCGTGATTAGATCCTGATTTCACATACAGCAATGTCAAACCTTAGTTATTCCAGATTAAATTTTCCAGATACAGCGTTTCCTTCGCCTGATTTTATTTATTTTTTATTCTTCTGAAAATGTCAGCCAAAGCCACTAGCTAATCTCATGAACTGGGTGAGGGGAAATATGCTGCTGGTGTGTGATAAAATGTCTTACTGTGCTACTTTAGTGCTTTAAAGTTGGACTTAAATTTGGCAGAAGTTTCTGTGCCATATACATGCCAGATATATTTGCCCTTTGCTGCCAGGCCTTCAAAATTCAGGCAAGACCTGAAAAAACTGTACTTCATGGTTCTGCAACTAAAAGCTCTGCTCTGCAGATTGTCAATGGTAGCCAAGCTTCAGACTCCCAGCTGACCAGATCGGGTACCATCACAGTACAGCTCAGGGATACCAAAACCAAATTATAATATCCTGGTAATGACTTCTCCCACCTGATGACCCATGGCATGGTCATACTCCAGATCTAATAGCAGAGTTGGTTTCTCTGGCATCCTCAGTTCTCCTCCCCATGAGCACCCACTTGCTAGTGCAGAGAAGGGAACTAACTCTCAAAATGAAACAAGTGCCAGTTTGATCAGAGACAGAAAGTTCAGCAAAGGCATGGGATCTGGTAGGCTAACAATGGATAAAATATGTTCCTGGTGAGGCTAGACTGGAACAGGGTGCTGGGAAGAAAAGGGGATGGACAGCTGGAAAAGGGGAGCAACAAAAGAGCAGTTATTTGGAAAGGGATAGTGAGACTGGGAGCCAGGTAAGCTGGAAGGTCCTCTGAAAGTACAGCCAGAAAAGAGTAAGAAGGTAAAATAGCAGGGTAGATACTGGAAATGATAACCTCAAGATTGAGAAAGGGCTAGACAGAGGCGATTGAACGTTAAGGTGAGAGGAGATACAAGTATAGCCGAAGACGGACCAGGGAAAGGCTGGCACTAGTTAAAGGAGAATCTGCAAATGGGAATTATTATGGTGGGGCAATAGGTGGGACTGGGAAAGTAAAGCCAGGGAGGACAGAGCTGCTAGGGCAAGAGACTGGGGTGGGGGACAGGTCCCTGAGCAGAACAGTGGTGTGTGGGAGACGGGTCCAACTAAAAATAGATGAGGATCCATGGAGCTCCAAGCAGATTGGGAACCAAAGGAAAAGGTTCAGGTTCATCCAAATATACGTGGATGTAGAACCAGGCAGATGGTACTCTTGGGGCATGGATGCTGAGGATATATAACTGTAAAAGGATCTGAGCACACAAGGAGACTGAGACTGGGTGTCAGGAAAGGGGAACACTGAGTTTATGGGAAGAAGATAGGAACTAGAAATCAGTCTCCCTCAGATGGGGAGGCCTCTAGATGAATAATTTTGCAGGCTTAATAATGGCCTTTGTGTGGACTTGTATTGACAGAGAAAAAAATTCAGCTCCAGACAGTATTTTCAGAATTCTCAAATGATCCCTGTGCATCAGCTATACTTTCCCATTTACCAAATATTTCCATCTGCCAGCAGAAATCCAATCATATATTACAACAGAATCATATAAATGAAACCAGTAGAGGCAACATTCTGTTTTAAATTGTTTCTCACAATTCTTTTTTGCAGCCTTGGGAATTCTGCTTATACGCAGAGTAAGGAGTAAAAAACATAAACAGTCCAATAATTGTCTCTGGAAATGCTGCTTTTTTATAAAAAACATCAACCAGAAATATCAAAGGATCCTTTATTCTCCTAAATTACCAATCTGTGATTTCAATTTCTATGAATTTTGGTACTGAGTTTGATGTAGGTAGAATTTCACCCCATCTTTCTTTGAAAAGGAAACTGAAACGAAGCATTTGTTTTCTGAATTCAGCTTTTAATTAGCAAAAGGCTGCGATGTTAATGTAATTGTTTGGTTTCCATTTTCACTAAGGATATTTCACTGTAAGCATCAGCTCTTTACTCCCTGCAAGGTAGCAGGGTGTTACAGGAAAATATTATTTCCTACTACGTGCTACCAAGTATAATGTATAATAAAATGCATCAGCTTTAGTTAGGCTGCATGTTTGGTGTTCCTATTACTGTGTTCTACAAATAGAAGACCGTGTGGATTTTTTTTTTTTTTTTTTGACATTGCTAATCAAACCAGAAATTAGCATGGTTTAGTTTCCCATATTACAATTATTTCACAAAACGTGTCTTCTCACAAAATGTATGACAGTTATGGCCTATAGCAATTTGTTGCCTTGGAAAGTACCTAGAATTTTAAGCATCTGCTTTTAAGGAACATATCATTGGTTGATATAAATTGTGGCTCTGACAAAGTTACTTATGTCAGCTAAGAGTATGTCCCTGCTAACTGTGCCGCTGATATTGATTTTGAAAAACAGATAAGATGTTTAGATACGGTAAAGATAAGGTACCTTATTAGAGTTATCATGAAAAATCTCCCAAAGACATCATATTTTTGAGGTTGCGCTACTTAATCTGACATACAAGCCTAAGGCTCTACATAAGTCATTTAGAAGCTTACATTAAAAACAAGAAGAACACGGAGATTTCAGGTTAATACAGGACAGTAAAGAACCTTTATAGTACAAATATAATGAAAGATCTGAAGTGCACGATTAGCAAAGAGGTAGCATAACTTATCCATAAGAATGGAAAAACAGGTCAGAAAACAACAGGAGGCATTTTTGTAGTGTGCTACTCAGCAGGCATGCATCAAACAGGTTTAAGATGGGCTAGACTGCAGCCACCTCCAGCACCTGGGGTCACAGTGCGAGAAACCTGGTTCTGCTCTGACACCAAGCCACATGCTACTTCACAGGGACTCATCCTCAAATTAGTCCTATTGCCTGGCCACTCTCCTGGTCTGCACTGCCCTGAGCCACCCTGCCCTCACTCCCGCATATGTTGTGTGGTCCTACAACCATAGGCATTCAGAACTTGTGCCCATCCACCTGACAACACCTTGCCTCACTCTACAAAGGAAGCGAAAGACTCGCATATCAAAGTGCTTCACAAACATGCTAAAATGTTATTACAAATGTCTGGGGTTCACTGCATCTCAATTCCATCAATTCCATCTTTATTACCAGATAAAATCCAGTCAAGGATGCCATTACTGTCAGCTGTCCCTGTGACCTGTCTAGACCAGGGCTGACACTTGCAGTGTGGACAAGCACTAAACTTTCTTTGTATTGATTTTGTATTGGTCTTACGTGGCAAGGTTTTGGTAGCAGGGTGGGGCTGCAGGGGTGGCCTCTGTGAGCAGAGCCCAGGAGCTGCCCCACATCAGATCAGAGCCAGCTCCAGCTGGCTCCAAAAGGGACCCGCTGCTGGCCAACGCTGAGCCCGTGAGCGACGCTGGTTGTGCCTCTGGGAGAGCAGATTTAAGAAAGGGAAAAAACACTGTGCAACAGCAGCTGGGAGAGAGGAGTGAGGAGCTGTGAGAGAAACAGCCCTGCAGACACCCAGGTCAGTGAAGAAGGAGGGCAGGAGGTACTCCAGGCACAGGAGCAGAAGTTCCCCTGCAGCCCGTGGTGAGGCCCATGGTGGAGCAGGCTGTCCCCCTGCAGCCCATGGGGTACCACATGGAGCAGATCTCCACGCTGCAGCCCGTGGAGGAGCCCACGGAGGAGCAGGTGGATGTGGCCTGAAGGAGGCTGCAGCCCATGGAGAGCCCCCCAGGAGCAGGCTCTGGGCCGGAGCTGCAGCCCGTGGAGAGGAGCCCACGCAGGAGCAGGTGATCCGGTGGGAGCTGCCACNGAAGGAGCGGCGGAGACGCAGCGATATGGGCTGACCGCAGCCCCCATTCCCCATTCCCCTGCACCACTCGGGGGGAGGAGGTAGAAGAGGGTGGGTGGGGGGAAGGTGTTTTTAGTTTGCTTTTAGCTCTCACTGCTCTAGTCTGTTAGTAATAAGCAATAAATTATATTAATCTCCCTATGTTGAGTCTGTTTTGCTCATGACAGTAATTGGTGAGTGATCTCCCTGTCCTTATCTCAACCCTTGAGCCCTTTTCCATCGTATTTTCTCCCTCTCTTCCTTTGAGGAAGGGGAGTGAGAGAGTGGTTGTGGTAGAGTTTAGCTGCCCATCAGGGTGAAACCACAGCAGATTTCCATTCCATGTGCAAGTTCAGTTCTAGGGCCCTGGTTTGCATTGTAACCAAATAAAGAAACAGCTGGTGCTATTGCCAACTCAATGTGTTGACTTGTATTTTCAAAGGTATGTTGTCTGAAAATGCAAATATGTTCTTTGAAGATTTTTCAAAAATCATATCTAACACTTACTAATTTTAAAAAGACTTAGACTCCTAAATGCAGTGCCCTTCTGAACTTTTGAAAATATTAGGTGAAAATATTCATTCTCTTCAGCCATCTGTGTTTCTATATCCAAAGCCTATTTCCCTTTATCTTGCAAATTGCCAAACCTGGTGAAATCATTGCACAAGGAAAAAGGGTTTCTGGGTGCTAACAATGCTGTACCTAAATCTGTCTATATTCCTTATATCCAGGTGCAAGTTGAGACCACTTATGAAAGCCAAAGCCTGACTCTACTAGCTAGTTTAGCAGAATTTTAGTATTCATCCAGAGCCTACCGTACACCAAAAGTGAGATGTTTTTCCCCAGTGCTTTTATTCAGTGCTCACTATTTCTCTTACATGGCTAGGTACTGATATTTATTCAAGGGATAAATCACTGTCTGGAAGAAAACTGCTTTTTAGTATAAAATTCAGGTTTGACTTAACCCACACAGACATATCCCAGCAAATTCCAATTCCTTTATGAAAAAAAAAAAAAAACACAAAGAAAACAAGATTTTCCATTCCTTTAAGAGATTCTGGAAACAGCATATAGCTCTAGGGCACAATAGCACACTTTTTAAAGTTATAGGTTGCTATGTTACTTCCTTGAGCATTTGTCTAAGGAAAAAGCATTGCTCGCAGACAGCATCTGGCAAATAATAAAAAAAACATTATGAGAGCTGCATTATTGTGAACACAGGCTGGTGGGAAGCAAACTACAGAACAAGTTTTCACATACATTTTGTCTTGATTTTTATTCGCAGAAGTGATGTTTATTCCCTGGCCTTTGCCACTTCACACCTCTGCATGCTTCTTTTCCTTCATCTGTAAAGAAATACTAGCCTCACTGTATTTAAGGAGGCAAAGCCAAACTGGGCTGAGGGCAGTGCCCAGGGGCTTCCACACTGCTGCCTGCCATTCCTAGTGTAGTGGCAGCGCCTCTGCCTTCTAAGGCCCTTTACAAACACGCAGCCTGCTTACACACCAACTTTACAGCAATATAGACTAATCACAGGAGAGTCAGGTAACAGCTGCTTCAAAAAAGCAGGAGGGAACAGTGAAACTATGAGACTGGGAACCACACTTTTTTGCAAAGGTCAGGACAGGGCCTGCAACACTGACAGGAGCAGGCCCTCCACCCTGGGGCACGTTCCCCGGACCTTCTCTCCTTGCCTCCCTCAGGAGTGCAGGCCTGCGCTGCCTGCACGTGCATTGCCCCTTCGCTACAAGCAGCGGGCTTTCTGTGTGTTGGATGTCAACTGGCAAAGCCCACAACTTTTGCTGTTTTGTTTGTTTGTTTTGTTTTGTTTTGAAATAAAGTAATATGCAGCCAAAACAAATATTCTGGCAGCTTGTGCAGGGATAGAAGTTAATTCTGTGCATAGACCAGTCAACTGTACTGCAGCCTGATTGGGAGTGATTAGACAGAAGGGTTACAAGAAAAATTAAACATGAAGAGTACTGTAATCTTTACTTCAGCATTATATTGGCACTTGCTGGCTGTGCTGACAAGGCCAGTTTAAGAAGTATGGGTCTCTTCAAGGGCTCTGCCTGCCCTCCCCACTGCCCTTCCCGCACCACTTGGTGTGGCCATGCTGTGAGCCAGGTCTGGATTAAAAATAAACCTCAGAAAGCAAGGGCAAGGGAGGAAGAATATTCTTTAAACCAGTATAAGAGATGCAGTTTGCAATGCAACTCCATAGACAGTTGTAGTCGTGAAACTGAGGACTTGATGAGCTGTGGCAGAGCAGGAAGAACAAGGTGCTGAAGGGTCAAAATCTGCCAGGCGGTCTTCACAGCACAGCCAGCACCTCATGGATTCACTGAGAAGTGAACCTGACTCACTGAGCCCCTTTAAGCACTGTAAAACATAATTATATAGATCACCATTTTTCACCAATGTTGTGATATTAAAAGTGTGAAGGAATTTACTAGAGAAACATATAAAGTCAGCATCTGATACTACATACGAAAGGAACAGAAAGAATATGATAACTGTGTAACTGGTGCCAGTTCTCATAAAGGCATAAGCTGAGGTGCATGACCATGTCTCCTTGATCAGCAGTTACTCAATTTGCAAAACAGCCAGTCCACCTGCAATTGCACATTGATATATTACTTACTTATTAAACCTGATAATGCAATGATATTCTGTTTGCTTATTTTGAACATATTAAAAATCTTGACATAAAGATCTGTGCTATGAATATGTCTCACTTCCCTTCTAAGATCTATTTTATATTTCCATACGTGGCCAAAAGACTTGCTCTATTTTCAAGTACAAAAAACAATGCCCTTATTTATTTCCGTTACCTGACAGAAGTTATTTGACATGGCCACTGAAAAGGTACTCATTACTGGATGTGTATATGCATGTGCTCAGGAAACTGGATTATGAATACAGGTGTCCTTACCTGGCCTACCACTGCACTACAGAGTGATACTGTCACAGATCCTGAATTCTCAGCAAAGTCTGGACTCCAGTATAGGGTTATTTCCTTGCTGAGAAAGAAAGCAACTGACACAGACAGAGCTTACGGCATCCTTGCCACCTTCTATTCATGGTAGATGCCATTTTAAAGATAGAAATAAGATAGCAGAGTCAGTATGTACTATGTGACTCGAAGACTGGTTCTGAAACGAAACTCCAGAAAAGATTTCATCATACAACACCCCACACTGTTTCCCAGAGTAAGAGGACTCTGTTTAAGTAAGTCCACACTATTTTCTTCAGGCTTGTGATTGTTGACAATATTACAGCCTTTCTGAATATTAAGATAATTTAGTCAGAAACGTTACTGATTTGCTTTTCAAGATGCCTCAGATTTGAAGGACACTGTTGCAAGGCATGGATTTTAAAAGATACCAGAAAAAATGAGGCCCCCACTTTGGGCACCCCAGCTCCTGAATAACTTCTTGAAATCTTGCATAAGCTCAAGATAATTGGTTTACATTCCCCATTGTAGCATCCATATGCTTTGCCACACAAAGTGTCTTGCTGCTAGACCTATGAGCAAAGGGTTGGTCAGATTTCAGCTAGTCAGAAATATTATATTTGTATGTTGTTATAGCTTGCTTATATTTCTAGACAAACAAGTTGCACTTGTAGAATGGTGAATATGCTCAGAACACGTTTCTCTAGAAGCACCAGTGCCATTGATAAGTACAACAAAATGCAATAGCTAATCTGTGTAAAAATTTGGTCCAAAAAACCGTGTAGGGTTGTGCTTCGAAGTAGGGAAGAACAGGGGGTAAAAAGTAGCTTTTTAGCATTGTAGAGGGAGAGAATATAGAATCTTATAATCATAGAATCATTTAGGTTGGAAAGACCTCTAAGATCATCCAGTCCAACCTTTAACCTAGCACTGCCAAGTCCACCATTAAACCATGTCACTAAGCTCTGAATCCAAACATTTTTTAAAGACCTCCAGGGATGGTGACTCACCCACTTCCCTGGGCAGCCTGTTCCAATGCTTCACAACCCTTTGAGTGAAGAAATTTTTCCTACTATCCAACCTAAACCTCCCCTGGCATAACTTGAGGTCATTTCCTCCTGTCTTCTCAGTTGGCGCTTGGGAGAACAGACTGAATACATTGAGGGTAGAAATGGCAGCTGCTTTACTTAAGACTAAAACCCCAGTTTATTAGTAAATCAAAAAAGACACTGAAACACAGCAGAACTGACATAGCTTCACTTTAAGAAGCCACAGGCACTGCTAAATAAAGATATGATTTCTGAACTGAAGAGCAAAACTTCATCTGGTAGTCACGTTTTCTAGTATCCCCTAATATTCAGTTTTGTTTCCAACAGGGTTTAATTTAAATTCAGCTTTATCTTTGACCTGGCTGCTTATCATACCTCCATGCAGCTATCTGATACTTTGACAGCAGCTTCCAAACTAGCCGGCTAGCCTCTAAAAATCTGAGACAGAAGTCTTGGATATGTTGAAGTCCTACAAAGTTCATTAAAATTGACTGCTGAGTAGTGGAGTGAGACCTCAGTTGATGCCCCTGCTGAGGAGGAAGGCTGTGGTGAGGAGCTGATCCATACGGTCTGCTGGTTTGCCAGGAGCATGCAGCTATCTTGGCAGCACTCACTGTGCTGCACTGTCTTCTGCTCAGCCTAAGGCATGAGGAAGGGATGAGGCCCAGGGGAGTTCAAGAAAGTATTGCAAGGAAAGAAAACTGAATTCACTGAGCACAGTAGGAAAACAGGCTAATTTAGAAAGGCTACCAAGGCACAGGGAGCTCTACGTGTAGCTTTGTTAGTTGTGCGACTTTGTAATGCACTTGCCACCCTTTCAGAGTCTCTGACCTGGAGTTGGGGTGGGTTATGCACACCAAAAAAAAAAAAAAGGCAAAAAAAAAAAAAGCTAACTTCTGGCCACAAACAAGACAAGTAAAAGTAAAGAATAAATTCTTGGCTAAATTCTTGAGCATCCAGCACTGTCAAAGCAGAAAGTATTATACCAACCTTAGCTGGAAAGTGCTAAAATAATGCCTAAAATAATACAGCTGCATCACCAGCAGTACTACAGTGTACCACTATGTATTATTCCATAGTAAACTAAAGTATTTATGATACTATATACCATATATTATTGTAATATACTACTGCGGTATCAACAGCTGCAACAGGATGAGTCCACAGTCTGGAAAGGATTATAGTAAAGCACTGCACTAACTACAGCTTTGCATTTTTAGCACATTTGTTGTGTTATCAAGGCTTCACATTCATGTCTGCAATATTTGTATGCCTGTCAAATTTGAGAAAACTGGCTAAATTCATGAGAAAGATGTACATTATCGAAATAATGCAGTTAGTCATATAGATTGGCTTATTTCCTCTCAGCAGTTCTTAAAAAGCTTTCTAAACAGGTCTGTCCTAAAGAGCTGTCTTTTAGATAATTCCTTCCAAAGAATAATGCCAAGCATTCAAACTAATCAGTCATATATAGCTGGGTAGTCTTTCCCATTTGCAAAGATAGTGCCCTGTTTCTACATCTGCTGAGCAGGAAGAGAGCCTTTTTCTCGCTTCCTGGAATGGTTGAGAGGACTTAGTCTATAATTCATCAGGCTGCGTAAGCATGTGCTCACCCTTTAGCTCCTTTAGAATAGAACAGAATAGTTCGGTTGGAAGGGACCTTCAAAGATCATGTAGTAAAACTGCCTGCCTACTTCAGGGCTAACCAAAAGTTAAAGCGTATAAATGAAGGCATTGTCCAAATGCCTCTTGAACACTGACAGGCATGGGGCATCAACGTTGTAATTACGCAGACAGTTACCCAGCACTAGGAACCTATCGGAACTATGCCACTTCTACAACATGTGACTGTTGTGAGACTTCCAACTATACAAAAAAAGGCATGCACACACACAAAATCAATATTCAGAGAATCAGTTAATATACTAATTATTAACAGAGAGGAAAAGCCAAACACTGAATTATGAGCCTGCTAGAGACCCCTCCCTTCATTAGTGCATAAGACATTTGTCTGCGAATCAAATGTCACTAGTGAATAACCGTGAAATTAAAAGAAAAGAGCCAAGCACTAAAAAATTCCCTCCGGCGACACTTACTCAAATACTACTTTGTTTAAATGTTAGAGAATTTGGGCTAAAACTTACATAATGATTATTAGCAGTAACCTGTTGATGACCAATTGATTACTGATGAGTGATAGTTGGTGAAAATTAAACTAATTTATGAACTCTATATGTAAATATTACAGAGCATTTTTTTTAAAAAAAAAACATTTATGATTAAAGGAGTATGCTAAATGTTTAAAAGTAAAAAAAATTGTAAAACTAACATTTATTTTTTTCCTTGCATTTTTCTATTACTTAGTATATTGCAGATCCAAGGTTAAAAGTGAATTAGTCAGTAGTTGTGAAATATCTGCAATAAAGTAATCAATTTATAAGCAACTGAAGAGACACACTGTGCTCTTTTTTCTGTCTTTTGTAGCAAAGCCCTGTCACACATCAGAATTAGGTACTGTATAAATGTAAAACAAAAATCTAGTCCCCATCTAAAAGTACTTAAACATTAAAAGCAAAAACCTAGTGTTAAAAAAGAAGTATTAATATCACCTTTTATTAACTTTACTTTGGAATTCCTTTGTATATGACTAATATTCTGAACAAACAAAACTACAGACTTCATTGCCTAGGAAGCTTAGAGGCTGATCTTGCCGTGAATTACTGAGCTTTGTTCTGGGTAAAGGGGACTAAATGTGAGAAATGGATTTGCATTTGGAGACTGGTAGCACTGAGGCAACTGGCTGATTTTCTCCAGACCCCAGAGACTTTTATTTTTGTTTCATGCTGTATTTGTTTCTCCCTCAGATACTTCCCCTTCTGAGCTTGCTCCTGACTGATCTCAACTGCAATGCACTAAAATCAAGCAAGCTGATGAGAAGTACTGCCTGAGTGTACAGGATGCTGAGCTAGGGCTCTCAGAGATAAGCTGTCAAGCCCCACAAATGTCATTAAAGGTCAGAGTGTCAAAAATCTTAAAAATAAATTTCATGGATGCATATTCTCCTAGAGAGAGTTTTAAAGCGAGCAATAGACACACAGGGGTGTGGGGAGGGGACACGGGACAAGGAAACAGTCGCAGCTGTTGACAAAGGAAGCCCACCTGACTTAAGGAACCAAAGTGTGAGAAGAGTGAAACACCTATAAAGAAAACTACAGTGGACTAAATGTATTCCAGAAAAAAATGAATGAAAACTGCAGAGGTTTGTAAGAATGATAGTAGATAGATAACTGTATTAACCGAATACGCCGGTCAGAAAATTCACAAGCTAGATAAGCAAAAAATTAGATTTTAGCTTCTACATCTCCTTTTGGCTCCCAATGATTCTTTCAATGCATCTATGTGTATAAGGAGCCATGTTCTCTCTTATTGTGCATGAATATATTAGTGTGTGAGGTCTGTGCTCCTGCAGATTCCGATGGTTATAAATAACTAATTGCATGCATTGAACGTATATTTGAACTTTGATATCCTGTATCACTGATTTAAACAAGTTGCTTTAAGTGTCAATTAACAGCCTGCCTGAGACTGGAGCATGCAGTTCCTATCATCCTCTTTCACAAGGTCGCCCCTTACATGTATGTTCACTTATAGAAATAGTTATAAACTTCCAACAAGCAGTTCTCCCTAATCATTACTGCAGAATACAAAGGTTGTTTTGAGATGGTCCTTTTCTCTTTCCCTCAGGCCATTTCTGACTCTCTCCACAGAAATTTTATTAAAAATGGAACATTATGGAATATTCCTGGAGAAAAAATAATCTATGTACCAGCATTTCCAAAAAAAAAAGGAAAAAGCAGGAAGATCATTCCAAAATTCCTAACTGTCCCTGCTCCCAATCCCATACACAACCCTATTGCCCTGATATAGATCTCTGTAATAACAGTTCTGTAAAGATACGTAGTGTTCACCTCTGGACTAACTCTTTTCTTTGCAACACAGATTGGAATGCCCTAGGAGAAAAAGGAAACAAGTTTCTCTATTTGAAATTCTACACCAGAATGAAAATTGAATCTTTGTGACCTAATAATGTATATAAGTGACAGGAGATTCAGTTACTAGTTCTTAAATGAGCAAAACTGTAGAACTGAACTATAGCATTAAAAGTGGCTCTGTGCCCAGGCAATAGACTATAATTTAAAGCTTTTTTTCTTGCAGACTGAAGAATGGAATTAAATATTAGACAGCAGACGATAGAAGATAAGATAATTTATTAAATATTAAAAGTAAAGATGGGAGGAGAGTATACAGTTTTATTTCATTCAGTCTGAGCTTTGTTTTAACTAGACGAAAGTAATTTAATAATAATTCTCCTGTTAAAATAAATGTTTCCAATCCTTATCTCATGTTCCGTATGAGAAAAAATGAATACTAAATGAATGTCATTGTTTTCCTGATGCTTTTGGCTCTTGATCAAAGATAAAGCTGATCTGATCTGCCTGTGCTCTACACTGAGATTTTCTGTTGAAAGTTACACTGCAGCATTCACTATTTGTGAAGTTTCAGGTTGTTCTGTTTGCTCCACTATGACATAAGGCTTTGTCAGACTTTTAAGATACTTCAGTCTAGCATAATTAAAAACAAAACATTTGTTCAGATTCTTTGTATTTGTACTTGAAACATTTGAAATAAAATAGGTTCTTAAAATCTGAAACCTAGACAGGAATTTAGAAATTTTTTTCAGTTACCTGAGGCAGCATTGTTTCCTAGTTAAACTATGAGCGCAATGCTCTTACTTGCCTATTGACAAAAGAAAAAAACTAGGTTCCATCTCAAGGCTTGGCAATGACTGTGGGTGTTAGAAACAGAATGTTTTCTGTTCTCAGTATAAACTAAGTGTATCCTCATAGAAAGCGTAAGAGTAGGTATGATTTTGGAGTGCTTCAGGAGGAGAGTACAATGGAAGCAATGAAAGAACATTGTGAAGTTCTGCAGTGTCACATTGCTCTTGCTCAATTTTGTGGTTTTCTTTGAAGTTTGAACAAAGCTTTTCTCCCATTCTGCATATGTTCTGCTAGTGTCTTAACTTCAAAGTTTCTATAAAAACTCTAGATTAAAAAGTTCAGATGAAAATCAAGAAATCATAGCTATATCTGTCATGGTGCCCAAATTATTTTTCAGTCTCCAAAATTCTCCAAAAGTAATGCTAGTTCAATGACCGAAAGAGTTTATTTTCAGGTGCAATCCACTACAAGGTACAAAAAATGCATCTCTGCGATCTCATCTGCAACCTTTGAAGGTGACTCAGAGGAGCAAATAATCACAGCTAGTGATAACAGGGTCCATCTCTGATGTTCAGGTTGTATATACATTTGGGACATGCTACACTCCTACTTTGTAATGATAATATGCTAGCTGTAATGCTTTAAAGAGATCCCAGACCGGACAATGGTTTAAGATTCAATAATTTTTTATTTAAATCTAAGTTAACAAGAAATTTAGAGGATAAAAATAGACTGTTCTATTGTTTTTATTTATCATTTTCAAGGGAATCTGTGCTGCTTTATGCAGCCCTATATTTAAAAGAGTATGTTCCTTTTTTGAACACGTCTATGTAGCTTCATCATTTGGCATTCAAAATATGCCAAAGAGAAAGGGATGCTTTCAGTTCGTTGTTTCTTGTACTGTGGTAAAAAAATGCTGGCTGGAGGCATTCTTGGAAAATACTATTATTTAGCAATTCTGCTTAGTGCTTGAAACAGCAGGCCAAGCCTTTATCCCATAAGCTGTCATATGAGTCAACCTCACTCTTGCAAGTAGTACCAACAGAAACAGCAACAGATCACTATGTACCGTATATATCATTACATGGGGCTGTTATGCTATATTGTTTTTTAGCATTCATGCCTCTCACTTCCTAAAAAGCTTACGTATTTTATATTTAGATGATATGTGGAGTGTTTAAATGCTATGTTCCAAACAGTACTACAAAATGCAGGATATTTTTTATTTGCATGCAGCATGCATTGGACTGCTGTGACCTCATCCAGGTGGTGATCCTGTCACCCTTATCCCACCTCACAGGACCTAAGCACATTGAAGGGACAGGCTACCCATAATGGCAGAATAAACAATTTACCATTAACCCTAGCCTATCCCAAAAGGTAAATGTCATAATTTATCCAATGCATGTATTTAGAAAAGCTGACTGGAGACAGACTAAAGACTTCATAATCTGGGATGTCTTTTTTTTTTTTTTTTTTTAAAGGAAATACGCAACGAAGTTTGTAAGCCTCTGAAAAACAGAAAATTTTTATTGTTTCAGCATCAGTCCTCAAAGAATGTACTTTTAAGAAATGTAGCTCTAATTCTGGAATTTCCATATTTGCATCATAGCAATAAACTGCCTTTGATGCTTTGGCTGTGACCAGGAAGAGACAAGCACTGCAAGGCTGCCTTGGGTAGGTTCTCCAAAGGGTAACAGATTCCTTCTCATGTCTAATCATGCTGGAGAAGTAAGTACATGGAAACATAAAAATAGTAACACTTTTTTTTTTTTTTAAAATTATTTTGTCTCTGAAGTTTATTTTGAGCTTAGGGTGATTAGATGTGGTTTTCTGTTAGCCAGAATACTTTCTGCCAATACTTAAAACGAGAGACCAAACAACCATTTTGTAAAACTTACTGGCTGTCTGTTACTAAACACTTGTGATTAAAAAGGTGAGCTACATGTTCAAAACATTATTTAAATTGCAGTATCTGTTGGATGAAGTGATTTTCCAAAGACTTCTGTAAAGGTCCACTGAGGATGAATTTGCTATCTTTTATCTATAAACTGGATAAACTTACATGAAATGAATACTATACCTCTCCTCAATTATGCCTATAAAGCACCCAAGTTAACTTAAGAGTCTTGCATTGAAAGTGGAAAACTAGACTGATACATATGTGCTCAGGTAAAGAAAATAGGCCCTATGTTATATACAGATTTCAAATAAGGAATGAGAAATAATTGGCTATGCAGATCCAACAGATATGTAATATGGATGTTGATTTCATTTGAAAACAGCTTTTTTTTCTTGATGTCTTAAATTAACTATAATCCTGTAGGTTTCTGCATTGTACAAGTACAGTATAAAATATGTGAAATAATTATGAACTTATCAAACAAATACTGCTAGTAAACATCCATCTGTCAGCATCTCAGAGCAGAGATCTTCTATAACCTGTGAAAGACATGAGCATTAAATAAGGAAGGCACTCAGTGTGGATGCTGAGGAATTCAGTCAAGGAATCTCACGAACCTTGTGAAAGTCAATTGACCTCTGTATACCTCAGTTAGACTACATGGATAGCTAGGTAATGTAGAACTGCACTAAAAATTAGTGCAACATTTGCATCAAACATGGCTGAACTAAATATTCACATATGAGAGCCTGATCCTGCAGGCAATTGCACACCTGCATTAAATAACAGACTGTTTCATGGACCACTTGTAGAATCTTACCTATGAAGACCTAACCTTAGAACTGGGCCCTCAATCACCTATGTATGGTAAAAGTACCCATGGATCTTTACAAAACCAGAGGTGACAAGATGACTGCCTTTTAAAATTTAAAACAAACAGGTGAAAGAATATAGAACAAAGCAATCAGGAAGAGTGTGTAGATGCATATTTTTTCTCCAAACCAAACAAAAAAAAAATCTTAGAAAAGCCCAATATTTTAAAGGTTTCAAAGTGATTTGCTGCAGACATACTTTGCATGGAATGAGACAAAAAATATGTGAGAAAAACATTGTACAATCACATTTTTAGGGCTTGTAGAGGAGTTAATTAATAAATAACAGTCAGATACCTAATTCACAGGGCAATGTTGGTGGTACTTGGGCATTTAGTTGCTCAACTAAGTGTTCAGTCTAAGCTCATGGTTTCTGTTGCAGTGTTCTTAAATGGTTTATACACAGCTTGACTCTCTGCACCTCACTTGAGACTTTACTACTCAAGATGCAGACAAAACACCCAAATCAATTCTTGTAAATTTTTTATGCATATAGCCATCGATTCCCTTTGGTAATTGTGCAGCAGGCACTGAAGTCAGGTTGGGCCTTTTCCATTGATGCCAACAAGCCTTGAATCAGACCTGCCATCACAATGATGTTAGTATCAACTTCTAAAGAAAGGGGTACATAAACTGAAGCACCCTACTAAAAATGAATGATAAAAACTGGATGGTACTTTGTAAGGACTTATAATCAGAGCAGAAAGAACTAGGGTAATATTATTTCTAATTGCCTCAACTTAACTCACAGTTTTTATGGTTATACTCAATTTGGTAATTTTGCTGCCAGAGATTTTCTTGCAGGTGAGTTGAATGTAAAAAGTCTCTCATGGAGTGTCAAATCTTTATTCATTGAACTCTTCAGTGTATTTCAGAGCTGTAAATATATTTCACAGCAATACTTACAGACTGAAGTAGGTACTGAGTTGAGGTAGACTTCTCCTGCTGTACTCTGAGAACAGCACAAAAGAAACTGCAATACTTACAGCGAATTAACTTCAGATTTGACCTACAGAGGCAGCTTTCTATAGGGTAATGTTAAGTAATTCACTGTGGGCTCATTTAATCCCAAGGTCTTTTGCAAACAAGGCAGCCAAATTGCAAAGGTGCTTTGTGAAATCACCTATTATACATCAGATGCTTAACTGAGACTCCTGCGTTCATCCTCTGCCAAGTCCCCAGACATGAAAAGCTTGTGTTTTACCTCACTGCACACCCTTTTTTTTTTTTTTTTCTGTCAGAAGAATGAGAGCTGCAACAGACTGCAGTTTGCCAATAAAAATAAGAGGTTTACTAAACTTATTTTAAACATTAAATGCTAGCCTGGGGGTCTTTGGTTCTTGGTTCTTTTCCATGATATGAAAAAAAATAGCAAATGCACAATACCATTTTACATAATGATAGTCCTATATCTTTTAAGCACTCATTCTGCTAAAGGGCAAGTTCCTGCTCCCATTTAAATCAACAGCAAGATTACCTTGTGCAGGACTAGGGCCTTTAACAGCTTTTATTTACTTTTTCTTTTCTTACATGTTTGCTATGCTGATTTTTATTCTTTCTTTTCCCTCTCTCTTTTATAATTTTTTACAAATTGACTGAGTAAAGTACAAATCTGCCTTGAAATATTTATGTAGCATTAAAACACATTAGAACCAGACTTTTCACCAATTAATTTATGTCACCAAAATAAGCAGTCAAATAGCAAGTCAGAATTTTCAATGAGATCAGTAATTATACTGAGACCATGAACCTTCATGTTCTCCAGAATAAAAGGTCAATAAATATCTAATTGGCCCACCAAATTCTGCCTCAGAAATATCTTAAAACCTATTAGAATCATGAATTTCAGAGACATACCAATTATCCCCTTTTTACATGAAGTTTGAAAGCAAAAAGTATTGCACTAAGATATTCAAAAGTAAGAGCATTCAAGAGACACAGATTTCTGCTTTTTAAAGTAGCCACAAACTTATTTCATGTCTCTTATGACTCTGTGACCAGCAATAAAACAAGTAGATATGATAACAAGTCATTCCATAAATTCATATTCCTGCTGGAACTGTGTTGTGTAATTTGGAATCATTAGCAGAAACACTGGACATATTTTCCAGCTTTTTTTGCCATAACCTCATAGGCTACTAGTTCAAATGAATGAAATAAAGAACAGATGCACAACCGTATCTTGGTGAGAGATTTTGTTGCACCTCATAGTCATTCTTTTACCTTCAACAGCAATATAACCAATATGTTTGCAGGGTATTTAGATAAAACTTAAATACTCATTCAAGATATTTCCCCGACAGGGCTAGTTTTTCCAGTGACGCATCAACATACAGTGTTTTCAAGTGGGTCAGCAAAAGTAAAATGGACCATTCTCACTATGCAAAAATCTCTTTGTAGGCAGAAAGCTGACATTGTTTTCATTTCCACCTATGTCTGCCATGATGTGAATCATCCAAGGAGGCAAGGAGCTTGTGTTAGATAGGAGAAGACTGATATTTCTAGGCAGGATTTCCTAATCAAAAGGCTGTGGACATTTGCTGTATATCAAATAAATCTGAGATATTTAAGGCACGTCGTTTGACTTGCACTGGCCACCTGCACAGTGTGTGAACCTTCCCAGAGACCTACTGAAGGCTTATTATGCAGTTGACAATTAACAAATAATATAGTGCATGTTCAGGAAGGCCAGGATGTCCTGACAGCATCAGAATTCCTGTGCATGGGTAAAGAGCAGCATGCACATGCCTGGGTGGTCATAGCTGGAAATCGCAAAGATGTGTAGGACTCCAGATGAAGAAGAGCCAAATTAAAAGCATATGATCCATAAGAGTTACCATCTGGAAATTCTGGGCACTCTTTTACAGTCTTTAAAATTTGCTTGGACATTTCTAGCCAGAAGGAGAGGACTTGCCCCAGAAAACCTGCGTGTATGGAAGTTTTATATTACAAACTTGCCAGGGACAAGAATGTGAAAAATATATATTAATAATATATACCTCACTGAATGCTGCTGAATTTCAGCTGTAGCTGGACTCAGGGAACTACAGTAGGTTTCCTGAGCCCATCTCTCCTATGAAGTCCACTTGAGCACAATGGACAATGCTAATAGAATACATCCTCTGATCTGATGCAGAGTTGAAACAGAAAAGTTGTGTTGTTAGTATAAAAGCTAAACTCAGCCAAAAAGTTGGGTAAAAACTAGCACTGTAGCCTGTTCATCATTAAGAAATTCCACTTAAACTAGTAAGGTGTTATTTTCCAGAAACAGATAAATGCTTTTTGCTGCCGTTAGCCGTCTACTGGAATATCAGTATCTGTATTTTGCAAAAAGTATTAACTTTCTGCAAGTGTTAAAATAGACATCCCCTAATTGGGAATGGACCTCTGGCTTACACACAACCACCACTTGGGAAAAAAAAGCCCATTCTAATTTTATTCTGTGATGGAAACTTTAGAATTGTAAATTTCTACTTAAATAAGAACTAAGCAACAGAAAGTAGCATTTGGATGGGAATCCTAGTAGAAACTAAACTCCAATGCTTCTAAGAAGGAGAAGTTCATTATAATAGCAATTTTAATGAAGAGAAATCAACCAAAAATCTGAACAAATCAGAAACACAACTTTTTCCATGTTGGTTATTCTTTCAATAATTTCAATTCCTGGGATTGCTCCCCATAGGCTGTTAAATAAACTTGCACACTTCTGGATTTTAGCTGCAATGAACATGAGAGTGCAGAAACCCCTCTAAGAGCAGCACTCTGTTGACATTTATTGCTTGATTATGTCCCAAAGCTATCAAAAATTAGTGGCTGAAAATCAGCCTCTTCCCAAGGCATCATCACAGAAGTTACTGCCATTTCTTGATTGTTTTTAAAACCTTGGCATCCAAAAATCTCTCTCTTTCCCTGCCATGTTCTGAAACCTCGTGTTGAGTTCCACAGGACTTGGCAGCGTCTCTACCAGTCCCTTCTGCTGTTAAACTGCATGCTGCCCTGGGGTTTCCAAATCAGACATGGCATGCCTCTGATGGAAAAGCCTCTGAGCAATTCAGCTCTTCCATGCTGTGTGGTTCACGAACAACAGGACTCTCACTGCTCTGAGACTTGAATACTCTTGTGGGGCGAGTTGCTAATACAGTTTCCTAAAGCTAGTAGGACAAAATGGGCCAGAGAAGCCACATTCTTCAGTAAAGAAAACCTCCCTTACATGAACTAATGAAACATTGCTGTGTTGCTGGTGTTGTACAAAAAAGAACAATGCAAAATTTTTCCTTCTTTCTTCTCCAGTTATTATTTATTTGTAATGCAAAAACATTCACTAATCAGAGTGGTAACTCATGGAAACACCTCCAGACCTAACAGCACAACACAGACTTTTCCTTGAACTCTTGTGAGAAGTTTGGGCAGCTTCTCAGCCTGGGATTTAACCTTGGGATTTGCAAAATTACAGAAAGCTGATTTAAATATTCGTGTTCACAGAACTTGGTCCATTAGTGCTCTCACTAAATTACAGCTGGTCATTTGATTGAAGATGGAAGTATCCAGAAATGACTCGAAGACCACAAAAATCCAGCAGCAATAGCTGGGCCAGAATAGCGCAAACTTTGACCACTACTCTTTAGTAAGAAGTGCCCTGCTTGATGATCTTTGAATGTAAGTAGTTGGCATCAGATGGAACACATGCAAAGGCAAGCTATAAGTATGAGGAAAAAAAGATGGGATCTTGCAAAGATATTACAATGATCAAAACTGGAATGGCTGAAAATCCTAAAGCAGGCTGTAAGAACAAAAGGGCATTTTAATGGGTGGAAATTATTTGTAATATATTATTTTCCTCACATAATAAAGAGGAAGTCTCTTTTTTCCCTTTTGCTGTTCTCTTATATATTGGATCGAAATACTTCCTTCTGGTCTTCACTGCCAAATCTCAATATTAAAGGAAATATTAGCTCACTATTGTTAGTATATAAATTAGCCAAACTTCATCTAAGACCAATCTGTAGATCCATTGTGCCAAAAAAAATTGGTGTTCTCTTAATATACTGCATCTCTGTTTTAAATAAACCTGCACAGAAAACAGGATGCCACTGGAGAATGTAAAGGAGTACATAAGGCAGCACATGGAAAGCAGCCTCTGCGAGTGTCATAGCTCCACACAGGCCAAGCATAACCACTGTCCTACTGAATATTACCTTATTCTGCCCTGTGTAGGGCTGTGACTTTAATTGATTTTCTGGGTCAGCAGCCAAACTGAATTACTGGAAGCAGAAAAGTTGCTGTGTTTCTTTGGTCCTGTCCCTACCTTGTACTAGGAAAATAAGAAACTTGACCTCGACCTCCCGCTTTTCTGAAGACAGACCAAACCCCGAGGCTCTAGGACAACCAGGCAGGAGGACAAATATGGCCAAGGACTTCTCTCCTGTTAAAGCTGTTTCACTAGTGGCATGAACGTCAAGGCTGTGCACTGTAGGGGAGCCCATGGGCCAAAGCAGGCTAGACATCAGGCTGCAGATCAAGAGGATGGTAGAGCCCAGCACCTTTGGCTGGATGGACAGAAGAGACGTCATTCACAGCACCAGGGACAAACTATGCTACTGTGGTGCACTGAGAAAAGGGTTAGAGGAAGAATCGCTTTCTACCCTCCCAAGTGAATGATGCGAAGTGCAGTGAAGAAAGAAAGAGAAGATCCCAATCTAAATGCCCTCTAACTTTCTCCTCAGAGACACTGCCCTTTTGCACGGGAAGGTGTGGTTTCAAGGACACTCATGCTGAGATAAAAATCAGATTCTCTAATCCTTGAGTCACTGCGTTAAAGAAGGGAAACATGACTAGAATTTATCTTCAGGCTACTTTTTCCTCACTCCAACCTTGTTCTACATTAAAGTGGGAACAGCTTTAGGGTCAAAACCCCGTTTGCGATGAATTTGCAATCACTAAAAATGTTACCCAACTCTATTGATTAAACTGCAGGATAAAACCAAAGTCATCATCCAGTAATGCTAAGAAATCTCAGTGGAGTTGTTAAGCAACTGCTGCACCATTTTTTTCTTTTTGCTATGGCATGGGACAGTGGCACCCTATTGCCTTCAGCAATGCTGAGGGTATTACATATGAAAACCAGGATAACTGAAAAGCTTATTGTGAGCTAAAACAACATGGCAGCAAATGAATTCAGCCTCTCACTAAGACTGCCAGCACTCTGTCATTTGGCAAACCTCTGAGAAGACACGAATATTTGTTTTTCTAAATCTCAGACGGCTTTGGGTTTGCAAAGCTACATAAACAAATGAATTACATGAAATCCGTGACTGACCTACAAATCCCACCCTGCCTATTTCTCTTTTCATTTCCCCTTCTGGCAGTTCAAATTCAGGAGACATCAGTCTGTTGGTAGAGCAGATTTATATGGCTGGAACATTTACCTTGAGGCCAAATGTTAGCTCTAATAACTATTTTTTATTCCCATCCAAAAGAATGTTTACTGGCCAATGCTCAGCAACAGAAGGATACAGAAGGCTCATTTTCTCTTCTTGTTTTAAACCTTAGGGTAGAAAGAATATCAAACCTCAAAATATATTTTTTTCTCTAAGCAGAAGTATAACAGGGATTCACACCTACCTCTGAACTTTTTTAATGTTCTTTCCATATCAAAGAAGTTCTGTGAACTTTGCTGTTGAACATGACAGTCTCTAATCTCAACATTTGATCTCCACACTTTTCTTTCTTTTGAAATGATTTTTTTCATCAAAAGCCTGAAAATCTGCTCAGTTTTTCTCCCCTTTTTCAATTAGTTCTGCCATCAACTGCTGTTTCTGCAACTTTGGCAGTAACTGATATGCACTAAGGACTTAAAAAAAAAAAAAAAAAGGATAATGCGAAGGACTTTGTTTGAAGATAATCTGAAGGACTTTGTTGGCTTCATCTGATTAGCTGTCCCTGAGCTGAAGTGTTTGGTAACTCCTTTGGGAACACGTAATATTAAATATTCATGGCTGTCCAATTCTGAATCCATAATACTGAATATTCATATCAGAAACACAATCCCAAGAGCTATTCTTACCGTATAAAGGAACAGAAACATAGCTATTAAACTAAAGCATGCTTTAAGCTGCAATGTTTCTTATACACTTAATTAGAATGGGCATACTAAGGCTTATTAAACATAAACATTTAAAGGCTCAGATTTGGCCCCAGTGCAAATTCCTCTCTCCTGAGTTTAGAATTTAATTTGTGGTTGCTTTTAACAAAAATTAGAAGTAAAACCTGTTTTCTGATGAGACAGGATGATACTTGTTTTAGTTTTACAGTTTCATAACCAAGAAAATTATTGTAGTAGTCACTTTATCATAACCCTTGGCACTTCAATACCTGCTTGTCTGATTCTGAACAGCCCAAGCAAAGACAATATTAGTGTGTTCAGCACACGTTCCTCCTAGAAGTTTTTACACATGCTTGAGTTGTATGTCGTATCTCCATGTGCCAGCCTGGGTCCTGATAGCTCCAAGCGAATTCATCATGCTAGAGGCCAAGCTCCTGCCACCACTGCTTTCCCCCCGATGGAGGTAATTTACATAACCATCAAGCAAACACACATACTCTGAAGCAGAGGAGGGGATGTTAATGTAGGGGAACAGGCAGGAAGAATTAGTAAGCTCTGGGCATGATGCCTCAGAACTACCCTTGTCTGCTTCTGGTCTGTGACTCTCCTTACCCTGCTGGTGGCAAGGCTGTACCTCCAGCAGGCTCGCTTTCATGGACTCTCTTTCTGTGTTGACTTTTTGCCACATCTGCGCATGGTGGAGAATTTTTCTAACATAACCCAGCCAATGTTCCTCCTCTTGTCCTCCCCTTTCCTTCTGAATAGGCTCTCCAGCATGACTTGGATTAGCCTTAAGTTCTTGCGGTTTCTTGTTTCAGATTTTGGTCTGCTCATTTGTCACCCTGATCCTGTTTCTTCTCTCTCTGTTCTCAGAATGACAGAACACAGGATCACCTCTCTGGATAAGATTATATTAATGCTTCACTGTCGAATTGCCAATAATGAGTCTCTGCCAAATTTATATTTCAAAATTCCCCAAGCAGCAATTTAATTACATTATTTTGGATACAGCACCATAGCAGCTGCATTCATTTGATGAGGGTTCATTACGGTTTATGGTGAAAACAATGGCAAATTAGCTCTGATGTGTTTTGGAATTTGCTCTTTATTTAGTTTAGAATAGCCTTGTTTTAGTGAGCACGATTCCCAAGCCCATTTGATCTTGCAGTCTGTGAGAAAGTGGGAAGGATCTGAAAGGAGTGTTTAAAAATCAGACACATCTACACCTGTTGCAGCTCAGCTATTGAGGTCCTGCTGGTTTGTGGTTAAAAGAGAATTACCAAAGAGATCCATTTCACTATATTTTAAGGACTATTTAAAAAGGCATATGTATATATCAAAATAAATACATAAATAACAAATTGCAGTTTTGTCCATATATTTCATGGATGAACTTTTCCCAGAACAGAAGAGATTATATCCCTAGTAGAAATTTAGTAGGAGTTCTCAAGGAAATCTAAAATGTACAACCTCTGTGACTGTTTCCACACTCAAACTTTAAGCCAGATTTGTAAAACATATTTTCAATTCTTTGACACTTTCTGGAGGATGTACAGTAAGTTCTAAGCACATACCAGGGGGTGACAAGAAAACTAATCATAGGGCAAAATTCACAGCATAGGGGTAAAAACCTCCAAAGATCAAATATTTTCTCGTACCAATACTTCCAGCAAAAGCCACAGCTTCACATCTACATTAGAAGCTTTTGCCAGAGCACTGACGTCATATCAGGGGCATAATTTCTGCAGGGAACTTTTGTACTGAAAAAAATCTCTGTAAAGACATTGTTGTAACACTGCCTTTTTACCTCTGTAGTTTATTTTGCTTTGTTTATCAATACAGTTGTTTTTATTGGCAAAAACACTTTTTGGTCACTTATTCACACAAGGAGAAAGAAAGGTTTCTTTTTTCAGCTTTCCTCAAATTCTGAAAGTTTGATTCAAGCTCAGAAGTCACACTTGTACATCTTAACAACGGTCTGTGGTAATAAGAACAACCCTTAGCAGAGCTGGACATAGAGAATTTACTATATCCCCTTTTCACACGTAGTTAAGGGCTATAGGTGGAATTGCTGCTCCTTGCTTAGAATTTAAGGTCCATTCAATTACTTTCCTCCTTGTCCTACTCTGGAAGATCCTCGTCTTTACTTTGTGCCAGAACCAGAGTATGAAATGACTGAGTCATTTCAACTTGCTAAACTTCCAGAAAATTATTCACTAATGATGCGGAGTAGTTTTGTACCAACCTTGAGAGCTGGTGTGGCTCAGGGCAGGATCGGACAGGCATGGCACCAACGCCAAAGGGGAGGCAGGGATGCACCATGACAGGAGCGAGAAAAGTGTGGACCCACAGAAACCAGCCATTAATTGATTTGGCTGCTGGGAAATTGTATTTTAGGCACCTGACTTGTGCCTGTGCTATCAGCATGTAGTGCAGCAGTCTTCCTAGAGTACATTTGTGTGGTCAGTGAAGATGGCTGGGTGCCTGAAGAGGGAGAAGATGGAGTAGACTGGTCCCACCTTACGTATGCCTGTGCCACTGCATTGCAAGGGCTGCTCACTGAAGCAATTTGGGATTCTGCAGGTGTGCCTGAGGCCAGAATTTGATCTATATTGTAATCATAATATAAAGCAAAAGTAGCAACAGGACCAAGCTTTTGAGACTGAGCAGGAGGCCCTTGACTCACACTACCGAGCTCTTACTGCTCCACAGCACTAGAAACCATTACACAAATTCCAACTCTTAAACAAGAATACTGAAATTACATGTATAATATATAAGAGAACAAAAATGCAGAGCTTCAGAAAACTTCTCTTTTGCCTGGCACGCACAGTTTAAAATGGCTTCCCATCACTAAGTGCTTAGCTATGCTCCAGGGTTTCTGACAGACTTTCTCCATGAATTTTTTTCAGAGAAAGAATGACTCAGAGAGAGCAGCCCTGACAGAAGCAGCTTCCAAGATCGGATATTTACCTGACCTTGCAGACCTCCTCAGGAAGGAAACGAGTTCCTCCAAGGAAAACATGTGACAGCAGATTCACAGCCTGTTTTGCAAACAGGAGTCATTCAACAAGAAACTCCTGTCTTGAACTTCAGGGTGAAATGGGGTACTTTACCATGCTTGAGGGGAACAGAAAAAAATGTGAAAAATAAGCATCCTCCCCTTTACTTTGTTTTCTTCCTTGGAGTGACAGTTTCATTACTAACTATAAACACAGTCATTACGAAATAAGCCCTCCAACATCTGGATCTATAACTTGCAACAATCGTTTACCTGCAACCCAACAATTTACTTGTTTACTTTGCCCCCATACAACAAACACTCAGCTTTGCAAACATTAGAGGTAACAATTAGACTAAAAGTTTCCTAAGTTACTAAAACATGTTTTGATATTGTGCACATTAGAATCTAAAACCGTCACTGACTTCAGCAGTGCTGAAATTAAGCACTGTGAGATTTAAGATTAGAACTCCAAATTGGTTTTGCTTAGATTTCTTTGTTTGTTTGTTTTCCTACAGGGTAGTAGTGATTTATTTGACAGAAAAATTGCACTGCTTTCAAATGAGAACATGCAAACTGACTTAGACAGAGCAAGAACCCATTTAAAACTGCTAAAATTTCAGACTTCATTTAAATGTTTTTCAGGTGTTCAAAAATGTTTTATTAATTTATCACACTCATATTCTTCCCTCTCTCTTTTACAAAGTGTCTTTCAACAAAAAACATTAAAAGAAAATTATTAATCTGAAGAGGCGCTATTACTTACAGTAATTCACTATATGTTCAGACAAAAGTATTCCATTCTTGTAAATACTGACAAAGCTGAATGTAATCTAGTAAATTAAAGATAAAAAAAGGTTCCTCTGATAATATTTCTTACCCCCCAAAAACTAGAACAACTCATAACATCCTACCTGCGTAAGAATTTCAATGCATCACAACTTCAGGAGAGCTAGACCAGTGTCTAACAAGTCCCTCTGAAAAGAAAGCTAATTCAGCACAATGAAAGACAGCATAAAAAACACAAAAAGTCATCATGGCTGCTGCTCTAATTGGTGGATCTGAGTGGAAAGGTCACTTTTTCCTCAAGAGTGATCATAAGAAATGCTCAAAAGATGGTGAAAACATTATTGTACTCCTAATATAATGCCTCTTCCCCCCCAAAGCTACAGCGTATTTTTTAAGTTGAAAGGTATAATCAAATGCAGGGGAGAGAACAACGTCTGCCCTTACTTAAGCACATGAAAGAAAAGATTGCATCATTGTAGAAGTTCACCCAAAGTTTGCATAACCTCACCAGGCATCTTGAGCGGGTCCTTCTGTTCAGTGGACACCTATAGCTCCTTGGGATGAAAAAGCGCCTCAATGCAGGAGCTCCCTCACATAGCAGAGTTTTCAATTCACGGATTAACCCTCAGTGCTGGTCTTCCAACCGCAGCACTTCACCACAGAAAGGCAAACGCAACTCCATCCTGCTGAGCTGAAGCACACCCTGTTCAGTGGGAGAGCCCCAGCGCTGGTAGGGCCATCCTGGAGTGCCCCCTGCACCAGCATCCCTAGCAGCCCTGCACGCAGGGGAAGCAGGAACCATAGGAAAGACCACACAATGTCTGGGAGGACCATGACTACTGGAAGAACACATGGCCTTTCTCTCCCAAGCGTTCGCCTCCACCAGGCTCAGGTACATCTGCACATACATTTTTCCCCTTTTACAGTTCACACAATATGGTCAGGTTTGGTGTATTAGAAAAGACATTGAACACATTTTTGGCTTGACTAATTTCTTTTTTTTTTTTAAATTGATGAGGTCAGTCAAATATGATTTGTGTCATTTTAACAGTTCCTTCCATTACCCCTTTGAAGGGATTTCTTGCATGTACGTGCTTAGAGTCTTTGGGCCATGAATATAATATTTTAAATATCTATTCAGTTGAACTGTCATCCGTATACTGATCAATATCTTTTCTTATCTCTTATTAACGTATTAATAAGATAAATATTGCTTGGATTCAGTTTGAAGAGACTTATACTCTCCATATGTTGCTGGCTTAATCTGGAGATAAAGTTTGCACACACTGTCATTAGCCACAGCCCACCAAGTCCGCTTAATGTTTCTGCCACAAGACACATCTGTTGTAAACAGCTGCCTGTCTTTAATCTCTTGAAAAGTTTGACTGTGTCACAGTAAATAAGAGAATGAGGGCGTACAGCCTCGGATTTCAAAATTGCCAGCGTGGCTCCAGAAGCGCAGAGATGAGTTTCAGTGGGGAGGCTGCTGTAACACAGGAGCCTGCAGCAACTGCCAACGTTGTTTTGTAGAGCAAAGCAGCGGCTATCCTACCAGGGTACACCACCATTCCCGAAAGCAAAAGAACATTAATCCATATAACTAATATAGATATGTGGGTTCTTCACTTTTACTTTGTCACAGTATGTTTCTGTTTCTATAGTAGTTAGTGAAAGATTATGTTGGTTTTTTTTTTTTTCTTAATCATTTTATTTACTAGCTAGATTTAGAGATGGAAAACTCTGACATTCAAACTCATTGTGAGCTTGAATTGACATTGTTATTGGCAGTGTGAAATCTCACTGTCAGCTGCATGGGGAAAAGAGGAGACACTGGCAAGTCCTCAGTTTTGTTTCCATATATGTTTGCGGATACTTTTAAAGAAAAGAGAAAAAAATGATTATTTTCAGTCAATAGAGAATAGTATTCTGTACTGTTATAATGTACAATATATAATACAATATAATAAAATATAACGTTAACTATAGTTAACTACTGTAATTTTTACTAGGCTGGTACAGAAGACAGGACATAAAGTTGCACTGGGACCTCTTCTCATAAATGACATGCACAAGAATGCAGACCAGTGAAAAGGTGAGGCTACTATATTTCACACCAGAATCATTACAAGAAATCAAATAGTAGTACCTCCTTTGACCAGTGGAACTAGTCAATATTCATTCAAAATTTCTTGTTTAATCTTACCCATTACATTATGCCAAGAGGTAGCCTGAATATTAATGTAACTGTATAAAGTTTCTAAGTACCTATTATGCTTGTTCTGTATTTTGTTTTAAGCTTAATAGAATGAATGCTCCTTCAAGCACGGATTACATCTCCTCATGTATTTGTACAAGATCTTATATTCTGGACTTAGTTTTGAATGGAGCCTTGTGAATTGCCATGGTAAAAATAGATAAAATTAGTCCTATACTTTACAGACATGTTTGGCAGAGATGTTAGTACAGTGGAATACTATCTATTCCAAAGTCACAAATGTCCACAGAAATTTCTTTAAAAAAAAAAAAAAAGCAACATTTTCAACTTCTGTATAGATATGAAATTGTGTAGCTTATAGTATTCCACCAAAATATCCTTGCCGTTTCAATTTTTCAGCATTTGTTTTTTGCAGCCAGTCTTCTATGGGTCACAAGAAGGCTATGGATGAGAGATCTGTGGTAATTTAGAAGATCATTCTCAATATCAAAACTATTTAAGCAGGGAAATTGCAAAAGGAAGAAGCTAGCCATAGGCACTCCAGCTACATCTCTCATCTGTACTGAATTTGATCCCTCTCATACTGTAAAATATAATTAAAGGATCGTATTGCGACTTTATGCTATTCTGACCAACATACTGTAAAGAAGTTAAAATTACAAAATTTCAAAAGAGTAGACTGAAACTACATTTTGGCAGGAAATTTTCGTTCTACCAAAAATTCAAATACTGTGAGCATAAAACAACAACAGCAACAAAAACACCGCACCTTTCTTTCAAAGTCAAATTGATGCAACTTTGAACATGCATTCATAAAAACACAAAAATAACACTAAAATATTGGAAGTACAATAACGTCATACTCCAGATGGATGGTGAAATATTTCTGCAGAACCATATTCCTGACTATGGACATTTCTTGTCCCTTCTTCTTTCCTTTCCAGTTTTCAGCTCTCAAAATCTCAAGGAGCTCTTTCAGAGGAAGCAAGGCATATGTGAAAACACACAGGTGTTAACAGGCAGCAAAGAATTTTCTAAATTTTGCAGTGCAATCCTAGCTATAATAGTCTCCCACCTCGGCAGCTGAAAATAGGTCTGTAAGTTCTGATGCAGTGGACCTGAAAGGAACAGAGGCAATGTAGAGATGCAGTCCCTTGAGAAATTTGAGGTATTAAAACAACATGCACATGCTCTCCTTCCACAGCCATAACAGGGATATTGCACAGGGCCACCCCACACAAAGGAGAAATTCATAAAACAAGTGATAATTCCACTTTAGCCTGCAGAAATTTAAAAAAGAGAAGCCTGTTGTAAATAGCAATCCTGCTGGCACCATAAGGCACATCATCAAGAAAGCCAATGTTATATTACTTATTTATTAGCTACCCAATATGTTCTAAGCATTTTACTGACATGTATGAAGACAATGTGCTTGTAGTTAACTGTTAAGGTAAGAATTGCTCAAGTAAGCATTTATAGAAAGTCCAGGAATAGCTCAGGATCGTTACACTACGATGAAATCATTTACTTGTCCATTTTTCTTTGCTCCTCCTTCATTTTTCACTGACTTTAGTTAACTGGAAGAACAGAGCAGGCTCTGTCTGATTCGAGACAGCGCATTATAAATGAGAGGTGAAAGCTGTAAAGGGCAGAAATCCCCTCATGTCCTCAGTGTGGGTGCTCACTCTTGGTGTCAACAGCTTCCTTCCCAGCCCAGCGAAAGACAAGGCTTCCTGTGTGAGGGTCAAGGAAAGCCAAGGAGATAGGGGGCTGGATGGCTGGTTTTGGGGAGAGGTGCAGATGAGAGAGAGAGGCAACACAAAGCCTTACCATCCATATCAGGCTCTGAGGGCAAAGCATGCTTTAGCAACCAACCCACCACAGCTTTGCAGTTTGTGACCTTCTGGGAGAGCTTCTCTGTCCCTGGACTGTTCAGGCTTTCTGAATGAGGCACTGTACCAGACTGGTTATGAACCACTAAGTATAGGTTCACAGTGCTGAAGACACATACAGGCATTATCATTTTGCTAGGAAGTGTACATTTTGCTGAAAAAAAGAGGGCCAAAGAAAATCATGATAGATGTATGTTTGTAAAGTCTGAAATGGAAGGTAGTGCACTGGGATCATTGCTGGATTTGTGTTTTAAGATCAGAGAATACAGAAAAAATATAATAGGTAATGAAAATTGTTTAACATAAAATGAACTGAAATGCTTTAATCATGCTCCTATGATTGTATGTCATTAGAGGGCAGAATTAAAGTAATTTGGATTTCTCTTCACGGAGTAATTCAACATGTTAAATTAAAGCTTGAGAGAATTCTGAATATTGAGTGTTCTGTAGTGCTTGTTTGGGAGGTATTTACATCCAGTTTTTTTTTTTGTTTGTTTGTTTCCTATTTGAAACATACTATCAACAACCTTCACCTTTGTCTGAAAATGTACTTGCTGTCACATTTTTTTAAAATATTTGCTTTAAAATAAGGTTATACCTTAAAATAAGTTCAGAATGTACATACCTAATGTATTGACATTCATATTCATACACTTGCACACACCTCTCAATGCCACCAAAGAGAATGAGCTTTAGCCTACTGTCTATGGCAAGCGCTCTTAGCCATACTCCCCCGGTCAGCTTTGTAATTCTCTGATAAAGGACTGAAAGAAGTAGTTTTCTCATTCTAATTATCAATTTTAAGAAAACATAGGGTTATTCTAAAAAGCAGAGTGTTCTGCCTTTGAAAGGTCACCTTTTTTGTAACTTTTCCTGTTACCTACCCTATCTTTGTTACTTTGATAGGCAGACACTAGGTTTCCTACATGAAGGGTCAACCTGTGCCTGACTCTAAATGTTCTCAGAGAGTTAGTTATTTGCCCTTAATCTCATCTATTTGTTTCATTTCCATTTTTATTGCTTTATTGTTTGTTGTCTGAACACAGATTCTCATTCTGAAGAAGCACTTGTCATTCATTATATTCCACCACCACCTCTCAATCATCGTATTATCTAAAAACGCATAAGCAATGAAAGGACAGTCAGGAGGTCATTACAATAAGCAAATTAAGAGGTAGAACAGGGACTTGAAGTCCATTAGCTGAAAATTTTGGATCAGATCCATGGAAAAGTATGAAAATACATTTTACTTAATGCTTAGTCTAGCTTCCCTGGAAACCAGAATTGTGAGAACAAAGATAATAATGCAGTACTATTTACAATTACATTTAATTATCTTCTTCTTCCTGAATAGATTATGCCTTCAAAACTATCATTTCCTCTAAAAACTGAAGGAAATATGTAGTACACAAACAACATTTGTGAAAGACATGACAGCTGCTATATTTGAGAAAGTAAGTTTTAAAAAACTATGGTCTATATTACTTAAAAGATCTTCAGTAATTAAAAACAATCTCATAGAACTTTATTTACAACTACTGTTAAGTAGTAGTTCATAATCCACAGTCATAAATACCAGGAGCTCCAAACTAGGCTAAAGCATTCTAAACTTTACTAAAAACAAAACAAAAACAAAAACAAACAAACAAAAAAACACCACTAATGTTGTTATGACTGTACTGTCATTTTAATGATTCTTTTAAATTTCAGCAAAGAAGTATCAGATGGAGCAAACACCCACCTGAGATAATACTAGGGTTAAGAGAGAATGTTCTAAAGTCTGCCTTAATATTTACATATTAATATAATAAAGTGTCCCTAAAAAACCTTTGTAATAAAATAGGTTGTTCCTACATCTTCTTCCATGCAACAACTTACTATTTTTGGATCTTTGCAAATACTGAAGCACAGAGTTAACTATACTTTTGCATGTTTCTGTGTTAAGTAATACCAGATAGTATTCCATACTAATATATATGACCATTTCTCATTATCATTTCATAACTAATACAATGAAATATGTGTCAAGCAGTGTTTAATCTAACAATAATCTAATAATATCAAGCTGTATTTAATCTAATAATAATCTAGTAATAATGAAAGTTCAGGAGTTCACATTTTGTCAGGTTGGATAGAGTGGTTTATGTGTATGCTAAACCTGCCTTGCTGGCACTGCAGAAAGTATTTTTCTACACTTTGAAATTATTATGTATGGAAAAGTGCCAGTTATCTAAATGTTTAATAATACATATCACTATAACACTGATATACTATCATATATCATATCAGTTAGATTTTTTTTTTTACTGTAAATTGCTTCCAATAAATAGGAAGTTAGTAAAAAGTTAAGGGCATACAGGGAAACTATAAATTCATATAAGAAAGAAATTAGCTACTAAAAAAAAGTTATATTCATGGAGTATTAGAAATGAATACCAAGAAAAACAATTAAGGTGTAGTTAATATACATGTGATCAAATATATTTTTAATGACCTACACCTATACATTTGAAACTTCAGATATTTACTTAAAATATAGGCATGTGTATATTCATTCACATTCACGATTCTAGATATTAATGAACTGCTAGAAATTATATGTATTTCTGTGCTATCCAAACACATCATACATACATACAAATATATGTAGTATACCCATGTTATTGTACTAACACAAATATTCACATAAAATTCATAAAATGTATATAGACATTCACATGTATATGCATAACTTATTTATACATAAGTGCAGAAGCCAATATTCCTGGATTGTCAACCCAACTGTTTGTTTGAAGACAGGTTTGTAAGTGCTAGGTTCTTACAGTATCACAGTATATTGATTAACGATCAAGCTGAAAATACAAAATATTGTATAATAGCTGGAAAACTTCCACACATTTTTGCCATACATATCTCTGCAAAAACATTTAAATATGAGAAGTTTTTAACTCAGAGTAAACATATCAGGGAAGCAGATATCTTTTTATGCTCTATTTGTAGAAGCTGTGGACCTGAATAAGTCTCCTACCTTTACAGAGCGAAAATAGGTTTATAAGAGTTGAATGCAATTCTCACTATGTGGAAACAGCTTATGGTTGCTTCCCACCAAAAAATATTTGTGCATAATTGAATTGACACATCATTGAAAACTGCATCCTTGCATCCTGAAAAAATCCTGAATGAACAGTGGAGGAAAAATAGATATGTATGGATTCTGCCACTAAAACGAAATAAAAAATGTACACACAAGAAGCTCCCTTTTGTTCCTGGAATTCCTGTCCTGACTTCAGAAACATGCCCAATATGTGACAGTGCTAATAAGGTTCAAACATGGAGAACCGCTGCTAACCTATAGCAGTTTGATTCAGCAAAAAATCTCTCTTGATTCAGCAGCACGGAAATCATTCCAAAATTATTTTTTGGCAGGAATATAGATGTCAGTGGCCAGATTCCCAGCAAATATGAGGAAGAGTAAAATCATTGGTTTCAATGGAGTTATGCAGGCTTTATACCATCTTAAAATATGGTTTACCGTCTATCTTCCTCTTTTGTCACATCTCTCCATTGCTCTTTGCTAACATTAAATGGGTGTTATCTTTCCATCCACACTCACCTTGTAACTTCTCCCCCAAATATTCTCTCTTGTTCCAAAAAAAATTATATTTTCATTTTTCTTATCATTTTCTTCATTATAAATACATCTATAGGACAATGGTAATTTTCATTAAATTTATCTGAAAATAATGTATACTTTTTAATCATCTTTTCCTTGCTATTGCAACAAGATAAAAAGCAAAGAATCAACATCAAAAGTAATTAGACAAAAATATTTTCTTTTCAGTAGTACATTGAGGTAAATATTGGCTTTTGCACCTTGTTTTTAAAGCTCTCATTGTTTATGCAACTGAAATTTATTTCTAACTTTTACCACAGTATTGACCACCACTTCATAAATTCAGTGTATCACCAGAATATTTCCTATTCTCTGTTTTCATCATGGTTTATGTGGTTTCTGTTTTTAATTCATCTGTGTCTATGATCTAATTTAAAAAAAAAAAAAGGTCTATAAACACTAAAGCAACTATAAATGTATAGTTATACCATGCGGTTCTGGTAACTAAGAAAGAAGTGCTTCTGGAATAAGTGCCCTCAGCCCCCTCCACCCGCAGCAAAAGTTCATTAAGAAAAGCACCTCTCAGGGCTGGAGCCATAGCTGCCAAAGGAAAACACTTTCTCATTTTCAGATGTCCACAATTGTGATTACACTGACTGCTAAACACGCTTTAGCATAGACTTCTCTGCTGGACAAGTGTTCAGAACTCCTAATTAAAGGGTTTCATTTTTGCCACAAAAGGAGCTACATTGCAATGGCATCTTTTGTCCTATGGTTAATGAAGGGTGAGATATAGTTTAAATAATTAGTAACACCACTGGAAGAGAATGTGAGTAATTAGCATAGCTTGACACCCAGAGCTACTCTAGTTGCTGTTGTTAGCATCAACAATGTGTTGATTTAAAAAGAAATCTCAAGAAAAGAAAATGTCACTTGAAGTGGTTTGGTTTTTCTATTTTAAAGATAAAATTGACCACCCATTTTTGAATGAATCCACTACACAATTGACTACCACATGCTCATTCTCCTAGGATTTTCTTTAAAGTTTTGGATAACCCATCTATCAACCAAATGAACCCCATGTATTTAAAAACCCACAGCAGCAATACAGCAAGCAACAACCTATTTTTCAGACGGGGATTTTCTGATCCACTTGCACATTGTATTTGCCAATGGCACCTGCACATTATCGGTAAGTTAACAAAGACTATCTGCAAGCTTGAACCAAAGACTTACATTAGCAGTACTAGCAGTGACTCTAGAGGTGGTATTACCATTTATGAAGAAGGATGCCTGAACATGAAAAGCAAACGGATAGTCTTGCCTGTCAGCTGCTAAATAGTGAAGTAAATAGACATAGTTCCTTTACTCCTAAGGAAGAAATCCAATCTACTGAACTGAAAATCTCAGTCTCAGAGTTCAATGTATAAAACAGCATACATTACTGAGATGGAAGAGGCAACATGGAAAGGAAGGACGTAGTTTTCAGATTACCATCTTATGAACAGAGAATGGACTCCAGATCTGGAAGGAAATCACCTAGCCTACTATCCCTGGCCTCGGAGTATAGATGTGTTGTAACCGGTGGTAAAATTGGCATGACTGGTGTCATTGCTGGGATTAGCAAAGTGAAATAGGCTGCCTCATGATAAAAAGGATAGCAACTGGATTTCATGTAGGCTTATAATTTTCTGTACGAAGTACTTCTACACAGACTGGGTACGAAGAAATTCCAAGTCTCAAAAAGTTCTATGGATATTATAAAGAATGATGGGAACTGCCATTGTAAGGAAAGAGTTATTTGACCCAGGCCTACCCTAACCATTAATTTAGGTACTTGAATTGCTCTTCAATGAGGCTGGCAGAAAGTACTCTATTAGGCTTCTGCCAAATCAGCTAAACTGAGTAACATCTAATGTGAATATTGCTTGTCTGAGATACCTATCCAAAATTTGCTTAGGCATCTTAGCACAGCAAAGCCACAGATCATGCAAAAACACCCTAATTTTTTTCTTAACTATCTGCAGTAGTAAGCCGAAGATCTCAAGAGAAGATACATGTCATTTTAAAATCTTCTTTCAAGACTAGCCATATCTAAGTATATCAGCACTAAGAAATTTTTCTTTAATGTTTATTGACATCCTCAAAAATATTCTTATCCAGCATTTAATTTTGAAGGTATTTCACGTTAAGTATCACCTTCCTACTCATATAAAGTTGATAAACAATACAGTTGTTCAGTCACTATTAGCTTACTAAATAGTAGCACCTGGTAAGCATGTAAACCTGTTGGTTTATTGAAGACCACTATAGGTCCATGCACCTTCTATTCATCTTTATAGTCCGTCTCATTCTATTAATGGCTAAACTTTAATTATTAAAGAAAAAACAAACCTGCTCAGAAGAAAGAGAAAGTGGAAATAGCAATTCCTCCTTACTAAATAGAAAAGTCTTTAAGAGATGAAAGGAAGCTATCAGGTCCAGGTAAAGAAGTATCTTTCATTATGTTCATGTAATCGTAGAATATGATCTGCATGCTTGCACATGCACAGAGGCACAAAAAAAATGTGGCATGTGTATGCAGAATTTACCTGCACTCACATAAAGTTATCATAGATGTGTGCAGCCTCATGTTTTTATCTGAAGGTATTTAAGAAAACCCTTCCTGTTAGTTAAACCCATTAATGCAGTTTCTTTTCACACCTCTGAAATTCTGTGCAAGAAGGCTGGCAGGTAATCTTTGCCCTCCACACTTGTGACTTCTCAACTGCAGTCCATAGCTAAAAAATCCCCTGAAAACATACGCAGACAGGCACACACAGACCGGCCTGAGGGAACAGGGAAGGGCAGCCTGCGGTTTTTAATTCATTCCTGTGCTCTGCCACAGCAGCTAAATTAGCATGATGGGTCAGAAGCTGCTTGACTTGGCCTCAGCGGGGGCCTGCAGAGTCACCTGAGCCTCCCGCTGCCCCAGGTGAGGACATCCCACATGGGTCAGGGGCTGCCAGAGCCGCCTGGGTGCCAGACAGGAGAGGTGCTGTGCCAGCGGGGACAGGGAGCTTGCGTAACCGTGGGAATTGCTATGAGGAGCTGAGGGAGAATTTTGGTTTTGTTTCCTGTGAGGCAGCGCGGGAAAAGTGTGGCTGGCGTTTAGTCCCCCCGGCTGGTCAGGCAGCTGCAGCCCCTGAAGCCAGCGCATGTAAATGCATCTCCTGTTAGCAGCGATGCAAGAGGCTTTCCATGATGAAAGCAACTCAGTGAAAAATAATCAACAGCAGAGTGTATGTGAAGAAAGCCTGACATTTTCATCAGTGCCTGTGTATGTGCAATCAACATGAAAACCCTGCCAGTTGCCAGGAGTGAAGATGCAGGCAGATAAGCAAATTCACCCCAGCAAGAGTGTACATGTTCCTTCTGATAGCTGTAGAAAAGTCAAAGCACAACTGAGGAATCTTTCTTTAAGGGAAAATCCGACACCTTTTCAATGTTGATGAGTACATATAGATCTGTATATGTATCTCGTCTGATGACAGACCACACACCTGCCTTTACCAACCCCTGCCCAAATGAGGAAACACAACACCCAACAGAAGGACACTTCCCTTCCCAACCACACGCCGCAGGGTACGGAGGCTGGTAGGTAGCACTAACCTTTAACTTGTCATAGCGCTCGCTTAAAGCTGCCACCTGATGGTCACGGTGCCGTCCGACCAGCTTGCACAAGGCACAGATCAGCTGGTCATCAGTCACGCAGTACATGTTAACCTTCTCGTCCTCGTGCTCCAAGCACATTAATCCTCTGATGTGAGAGTCTGGGATGGGCTCAATCAGCCGGTGGCCGGTGAAGGGCTTCTTGTTGGGATGAGTGGCTTTCAGGCACTCCTCGCAGTAGGAGACCTCGCAGGTAACGCAGGTCTTCACTGCCTCCTGGGCAGGGTCTTGGTCGCAGAACTGGCAGAGGACCTTCTCGCAGGACGACATGCTGTTGCTGTCGAACGCCCGCTCCCGGCGGGTCTCACTGGGGGAGTTGGGCCCGCTCACCGAGGCTTTCTGAAACCGGTCGATGATGTTCTGCAGGGTGACGTTGCGCTTGAGCCCCTCTAGACCGCGCTGGCTGAGGGTGATGACATAGCGGCAGGTGGGGCACTGGAAGGCGGTGATTGACTCCACCGGCTCGTTGGTGGCGCAGTGGGAGACCAGGATGCGGTGCGCGCAGTTGAAGCAGAGGCTGTGAGCGCAGGGCAGAAGCAGCGGGTCTTCAAACAGCTCCAGACAGATAGGGCAGGTCAGTTCCGACTCCAGTGTTTCCATCTTCAGGCAAAGCTTTCCTGTGGTGTCAGCGAAATCCAGGGAAGCTGATCAGCTATCTGGAAACACACGTAAAATTCGATTAGGCGAGAGAGAACATGAGGGGTCAGCCGTGGGGGGTTGTCAGCTTTTGCTGTGGCTCCTGGTGCTATCAATCCACCACACCAGGCGGGAGAGCGATCTAAAGTTTTGAACCTGCACATGAACACTTCA
>VXAL01005084.1:545705-565617 GCA_013399475.1 Chauna torquata | reverse complement strand
CTCTCTCTGTTCATTTAGGAATGCAAAACAAAAACAGCTTCTTCATTTCTTTCGCTTTCCCTTTCTCGCTCATGTGATTGAGGGAAACAGAAGATGTTTCTGTGCATTGCTAAAACAAAATGATGACCTTCAAACAGCCTATTAAAGCAAAATCAGATTTCTTCTGCAGGTGCTGCTTTTGGCTTCACTAATCTACTAGCAAAACTTTTTTTAAAAACTTCACCTTTGTATAGTATTGTGCAAGGATTAGTCCAGAGTATTACAGCTGGTAACCTTAAATCTTTCATTGCTATTACAATTCACAGAGTTATTTCCTCAGATCGAAATTTTCATCTGCTATTATAGCAACAGCACAGCATTTAGAGTACACCTCTGTGTTTACTTGTGTAAATATGTATATGAATGTATACATGGAATAGTGTGTCAAGGAAAGCATGTGATATTTTTATGTAATATACAATATATATACATAAAATATGATGATATATTAATATACTGCTCCTATGCATTTCAAGATCATTTATAGATACACGTATGCACAAAAATATATCACATGCATGTTTGCGGTAAGATAAATATAGTTGAGCATTGCATAGTGTCCTAACTGAAATGCCCTAAGAAAGACAGACAAAGCAAATGAAACTTCAACTAAACAGCAGTTTAGCCCAAATTCCTGGTAATTCTAACCTATGAGAAGAGTCTTTAGAGAGGAAGACAATGAAACGTGCAATTTGCTTAGGGTTTTGTTTGCGCGCGCGCACGCACGTATGCTTTTGTGTCATGAATTTAGTGTTTGCTCTAGTGGCCTTATTAATCATCTGAAGTGGATTAGGAATCCAGGACTTTTAGATGGAGTGCATAGGATTTTCTAGAGAAGGCAGCTGCACACCACTCTCAGAGATCAACTGAAACTTCATTTTGCTTCCTTTTCTACATTCAGCTTCACAGAGAGTGAATTTGAAAGCGCTGCTCTACGCAGCTCTCCCTGCCGAAGCTCCCATCAGGGGCCCATCGCTGCTGCGAGCAGACAGGTCAGTGAAGCAGAAGCAAGAGCTATGCTTCACACTCACGGAGCTGTACCTCCTCACAGCACAATCTATTTAAGCTTTGTTGCTCATAACTGAGGACAGCTTCAGACGGCACAGCTGCATAGCCTTTACACTGTAAAGTCATTGTTTGGTTGTGTGAACCTTTGCCTCCTTCCCTGACCAGGAAAAAAGAGGGATGGACAAGAATCCCCCCAAACAAGTCTTGGTTCATTAAGGGTGAGGAGAGCTCAGTCTCATTAGCAGCCTTGGCAACCAAGCGTGCTTGAGCCTCCTGTACTTTGTGACAATTAGATTGCAGAGTGCGGTGGCAGTGGCAGGAATGCTACTACCTACATCCCCAATAGGAACCTCAGTAAAATGGGAGAGTTCAGCAGACAGAGGCAAGGTTCAGAGTGCCCATCAGTATCCAGCCCTGCTTGCTCTGTGGGAAGAGCAGCAAGGCGTCTGTTCCAGAGGTATGCTTAGAAATTAGGGTACTTTGCCTCTTTGCATGAATGCTTCCTTTTATTCTGCCAGGAAATCTGAGCATTTAAAAAAAGGAACTGACCCTGTCACAAAACTTGCTTTCCTGTGTCTTCTGTGATGCTGATATTACTTAAAATGAAGTTCATCTTGCCAAAGACTGATTCATTTATAACTATCCATCAGCTGCCATAATTGTATGGTGCATCTGGTCAAAATTAAAGGCCTGGCAATTTGATATAAGCAGGAAGAGAGCTTCCCTACTCTCTCCTGAGCCGTAGCCGCACAGCACAGAAAAGATGAAAGCATTTTCTGCAAATGAAGAACAGTTTGTCTTTCCTCCTCTTCACTCTCTGTATCACACAAGTCCCAGAAGATCAAAATCTCATTCACATTGTTTGAATCCTTTCCACACCACAACTGTATACCTCATCATCAGCTTATCCTGCAGGCTGAAAGTTGTACTGGAAAGGGGAGAAGGGGATTTGGGGCTGGCAGCCGTCAATGTTTTAAGAAGGCAAACTAATCATTGCTCATCTCTTGGCAGTCTAGTGAAAACCTGCCGACCTCTCGGGTTTGCTTCTTAGGACTGTGTTGGGGATACAGGGCTTTCTTCCATGCTCTGTTTTCCATACAAAATCCTTCCTGCTCCCTCATGTGCAAAAAGGTTTCATTCATTCAGTTTCCTTCTCAAAGCACTTTTCTTTTCTTTCTTTCTTTCTTTTTTTTTTTTTTAAATCAAAGGTTTTTCTATGTTAATCTTCTAAAGGAGAGGTGAACAGCTTAAACCAGCAGAAAAATATTTGCATCAATGACTCATGGAAAGGCATTTGAATCACTGTCATGGCTCCACATAAACACCACCATACTAACCGATAACCAGTTCCGATCTACCTGACCTGAAGGAGCTGCCACTTCTGACTAATGCTGTTCAGTATGATCAAGGGTGCCAAAATCCGATCTTAGACTGTAAACTTCTTGGAATAGAAGCCAATAAAAGCCTATCTTCCAAGGTAATCAAAGCTGAGCACACTGATAGAAACAAAAAAAAAAAAGAAAAAAGAAAAAAAGACATTTCCTTGTTTTCTTTTGCAGCTGCCAATAAGTCAAAACACACTGCATCTGGGATTGAATAATGAATACTTTAAGAGGCACTGAAGAGGGGCTGTGTTTTCTGGGTGATCCAATGACTGCTCTTTAATCAACTTCAATTCTGCTTTTACTTTTAGGTTGGTGCCTGAAGTACAGTATGCAGCTGATCCAGCTACAGAATCTTTCAAACTTACTGGCCTTAAAGTCTCATATTTAGTAATTTGCTTTCTTGAGTGTCGTAGAGAATCCATAGCAACAGTAAATTGGAAGATTATGCAGAAACTTAACGTGCATGGTTTATATATGCACATGGTTGTATTCCATAGTCAACTTGGCCCATAAATGGAAAGCCACTGAGACAGCCTCCAGACACAGAAAGGAAAAATAAATAAATAAATAAATAAATTTAGAACTCAATTTCATATTTGCAAAAATATGGAATTTCTGGCAGAAAATTATACTATTATCAAAACGTCATTGGAATGAGAAGTACTACTTTTCTATTGTTTTAAGAACAGATATCAAAGTAAAAGTTATTGCCAAAAGATAAGTGCTATTTAAAAATCAAAAATATACTTCAGTAACTTTGGAAGTGTGAAATCTCCCCAGCACGCAGCAATTATGCATTGTATGGTAAGCAATGCAGTCAATGAAATCTTGATCCCAGTGTAGTTCATGTCAAGACTTCTATTAACCCTAGTAGAATTAGCTTCTTTTAAGCACAACATACTATTTTGCAGGTGGTATTAATGCCTTAATGTGCACAGAAGTGCACCCAGAGTGCTTCAGTACTGAAGAGACAAGAGAAATGAAAACTAAAGCTGAACTAGATAAATTTCAATATGTTAAGTACCAGCAGAGCTGAACAGATAAACAGCTCTGTCAAGCTGTTTCATAACTAGATACAATGTTATGCAGCAAAAATGCTGATTATACCTTCCATTTGTTGTATACTTGAAAAATTATGGATCAGAGATACTACCAAAAGCAGGAAAACTGTTACCACTGGTCTTAATGTGACCCTAAAAGTCAAAGTCCCAAAAATATATTTCCTAAGGAGGACATTAAATGTGCAGTTCATCACTCTTTAAGATATTATTATCTACAAGAAAATCTGGAGATTTGGTGGACCTGAAGTCAGCCCATGGCTGACTGAAAGCTCACTCCCAATTTCTCATTGCTCGGGGTGCCAGCATTATGGATGATCCTTACGCTTTAAGTACAAAAATCAGTATATAGAAGCAGCAGGACAAAAATATCAGAATATGTTGGTGGGGCGAGATCTCCATGAACCAGAATGGTAAGCATTTCCTCATTGGAAGCAACACCCTTCTATGTTCTGAAGAAATCACCTGCCTTTAGAAAAATATTGCAAGCCACATTGCTCTGTGAAGGTATTCTTAAAGCAAATGCCCATTTATGACACCTGAACACAGGCTAGTGCTCTTTCTGTACCCAAAGGACTACCAGAAAATTGCAACTAATATCTAAAAAAATTATTTTGCCAACCTCCTTGGGAAAGAGACAAACATCCAGCAGCAATACGACAGGACCTGGTGATGCTACAGTAATAAGATACTTCAAGAAGGCAAACAATATTTTTTAAAGTTCGATCTAGGCAGTACCAGTCAGCTTATCTTGTCACACTAACTGGTGGGGCAACTGGTAACCTGATGCAGGCTTTGCATTTATCTATTTCTCATTGCTGTTAACTCAATGATCAATAATATTGGTAATTATTTATATTTGATCTATTAAGAAAGTAATTATAGCATAATATTGCCAAAGAACATAGTTCACCTTAACTCGGTACATTCAAGCTAAAACATGGTGTTTTGTAAGTGTTAACATATTGTCTGAGGTAAAATGACTACAATATAAAACTATGCTTAAATATACATGTATCAAAAATTCTGGTATGGTGAGGTCACATTTTGTCAGTAAAGCACTACAGAACTCTCCCCGCGCAGATAGGGTGAATAAATCACTAGCTATTAGGATAAAGTTAGCTGACAGTGTTTTAGCGTGCCACGTGTAGCCTCCTGCTCTGATTGCATCCTGTCCTTTTCTATTCCAGCTGCTTCTACAACCTTCAGGGAAGGTGAGAAGAAAATCTACCAGGAGTGAGAGAAACAGAAGTGGAAGACATCTTAAGAAGCGTCACTTTCCACCCTAGCTTCTAGTGTGGAGCTCACAGCATGAATTAAAGCTGTTTCAGTGAACTTTTAAATTGTAGCGACCTCAGTGACACTGAAGGAGGAAACAGAGTTGTATGCCACTCTGCAAATTTTAAGTGTCTTAGTAACAAACAGCGCGGGGCAAAAGAGCTGCACATGTGCCACGTTCCAGAATTCCTTGATGCATCTCACTGACAAAATTGCAGTCTGTTGCATTTTGGTGAATTATGCCCAAAATACATCCAAGTATGTTCAAATAGCACTTTTTCCTAACAATATTTTCTAACAATTTGTTGCTTTAAGACTACTACTGAATGCCTACTACAGCAAGGCTATTTCAGCCCCAGTTCTCCAAACTCATATATGGGAATGTTCATAAATGGACACGAGAAGGCAAGCTAAATTGAAGATCAAACACTTGTAGATGAAATGTTTTTGCAGAAAACACTTGCCAGCTTTTTTGGTTAGAAAATAAAATTTATTAAACTGCCACTATAAAAATACGACATGAAATTTCATACAAAATATGAAAATCTAGATATGAAAGGTAATAAAACGTGTTATACATGTATGCATGCATGTGCGTGTACCTATATATCCTAGGTGTATAGTAAAAGAAGAATTACAGTGAGCACACACACTCTTCCTGAATGAACTGTGGCAAGTGCTTAAACAGTCTATTATCATAATACACAGCTGCAGTTTTCAAAGCAGTAGTATTTTTCTGTTAAGTGCACTATAAAAGGAAAACGTTAAATTTATGTTCTTGTCATAAAATCCGGAATGGGCAATAAAAAAAACACTTGCAATTTCTTCTGTTAGTTCTAAAGCAAAAAGCAAAAAAAAGCTCTTCTTTTTGCCATCCTCTATCCTGCTCTAGGATATACACAAAATTGTCTTGGGAACAACTGTTCCCTCCAACAAATGAACCTGATTGCTTTACATCACATTCAATAAACATTTCAAATGTGATTAAACCAATGGACTGCTTCATAGCCCAGTTTGTCCCAAGTCCATTAGAGCTTTTACCTTCTGCATCACAGACATTGAAGCCTACGAGTAACTCGTGATGCTAGCAATTTTCAGCAGCACAGTTAGTGAGATATTCATCTAAGTATTGTAATTTGTGTAAGTAGTGTGTAGGGAGCTAATAATCAAAACTCAGAATTTTTTCTTTAAAAATGTTTAATGAAAACTTCTGTAACACTAAAGCAAACAAGCTGCACACACCCTCAAACATGGAAATACTTGTTTTTCCAGTTGTTTTTTTTTTTAATCAAAGGATAGCACCTGTTCAACAGCCCCTGATATGCAAAAACAAATACACGGCATAAAAGAAAATGAAATGTCTACTTCATCCTATTCATACATTTTCCCTAATAAAAGAATGATTAGTGGCCTTGTCTACAAGTAAGCTACATGCAATATTTCCATTTCCATGATGTTGAGATTGTTGTTTGGAACATTTAAGGGATATTAATGCAGCAAAAGAATATCTGCCATGCTGTTTGCAGTGATGCAAAGCCTTGACAACATCCCTCTCTGGTTGAACCATATGCTAATAGCAGAATATGTTTTCAAAAAGCCAAATCCTTTATGTTACTCGGTGAGATGAACATCTCATAGAATTAAGGTCTTTGGCACAACATCACATATTCCTTCTCATGGGAGCTAAAACAAGAACTGAGCCTCAAAATCTAACAGACAAGAAGAAAAAGATTATGCCCTGTAAATCCTGAAGCAATCAAAAAATACCTGATTTAATATTATCTATAATGCTATATTAGATACAATATTACACGTGTGCATAAACCTATACTAGGGTACATTTGGAATGCTTCTTGAGCTTTATTTTTTTATATTCTTGCAACTATTGTAGCTTTATATTCTTTAGAAACAAGATTTAATATTTCCTCAAAATGCTTGAGGGAAATGAAAACAAAGGACTGTTTAATCCTTAGCACATGTGGATCAGCATCAGGTCTACCGGCATTAGCACTGACCTCCTAACAAACTTACGCCTGAAGATCTGTTCCAAAAACCACTCCTCCAGCTAAATTCACACTCTTCATTTGGAGTATATCACAGCAATACAATAACAAATACTGAGGAAGTGGGCTCAGACCAAATACCACCACTTTTCATATGGTTTTGGGTGCACAGTAGAGATGGAAATCTCTCACCTCTAGGAATTTCACTTCTGTAACGCCTTAGGTGACATGGTATTGATCTTTAGTGCAGATGATACAGCCACAGAAATAGCCAGAAATAGTTCAGTATGTTCCTTCTAGTCATATGTGTTCACACACACTGATACGTAATTTAGAGCAGCTTGGAAATATCAGGGCCCTTAAGCTACTGCAATTTTTTAGTGAAGGTTTTAGGATGGCTTCAAGAAACCATATCATTCTCTTTCCAGCAAGTTGTCCTATGAATTCTTTCCCTGCAGCTAAGTAAAGGGGATCATAAATACGATTCATGATCGTCACCTCCATCTAGATAATGACATTATGTAATAAATTCCCAAGGGAGAACCTCAAGGTCTGTTTTCTTATCAAAGACAGCCTTTAAAACAGCAGCAAGAAACGTCCCAGGAACTACAACAGGTTTGAAGTTGTGACCTCATCTGTGACATAGAAATCTGAATTTACACTAACTGCAAGTTGAGGGTATAAGGTGCACTTTTGACTGAACAAAGCACCCTGTGTTTATAAAGCAATCCCTATCGCATTACATGGTACCCCGCTAGACTCTCTGTCTTGCTCTCTGCTCCTCATATGTGATCACTAAGAAAACCTCTAAAAGGTTTTTGATTTTTTAAAAGAACAAACGCACATTCTCAGAGTTATATTCTGCATATTTGCAAAGACTACAAAGAGATTCTGGTGGCTGGAAAAAAACTCCCACCACCCTACACTGAGGAGTTCCTTGCCCTACTCACAGTATGCTGAACTGCATAATATCAATGGTGTATTTAAAAATCAAGATTGTAATCAGGTAATTAGAATGGGAAAATTAGCTGTGAACCGTGGGAGTGTGAGGATAAGGAACAAATTATATTTGTGCTCTGAAGGTAATCTATCTTAGAGGACAGATGTAGTTAGAAACCTCTCTGGTTGGTGTACAAAGCACTCAGCTCAGGTTTCTTGGGCCCAGCAGTAACAAAATGGGAACTGGCAGGGCTGCTCCTCCATTTGGGGAGCAGAAACATCACGAGGACCCTCGCCAGACCCCCAGGCCTGCTCCAAGAGGAACAGAGACATTTCCCAACCTACTGCTGCCACCAGGGCCACTGTGAGTGTGCTTCTGCCACTCCACCCAGGGGTACTAGGTTCCCGTTCTGTTAGCAGAATAATTTTGGGAGCGTTCTTTGGCCCTATAAACCAGAGCAGAAGTCTGCAAATACCTCGTAGCAAATTGCCAGCAGAACAAATATTAGAAACCTGTTCCTCTCTTGCTGCCTAGTGGTTCCTAAACACAAAGGGTGGTATTCATCTGAACTTGTCTCTGTAGGTTCCTGTGGTAGTCAATAGAGAAAACAGGCATCTCTAGAGGCATCTCATTTAAACCATTTTAGATTATCTCTAGGATGAAATGATCTGTGCTTCCTAGATGTACTTATTTCATTCCAAGTATAATGAGAACTTAGGGTAAGAAATCAAGACTACACCCTCTAACAACTAACTATATCCAGTGTTCCTGACCTTGAAAAAAGAAAATGGAGAATCTACATCTGCTTTGTTAAAGAATATTCTTATGAGCCCCACAATCACTTATTTAGTCAAATTTGCTTCCAAAATTCTCTTCCAGTGCCTCATTTCTGTCATTCCCTCTTTTCAAAGATCAAAAAGGATGCAAAGAAAACTGAACTGACTTACAGGAGAATGATCACGACACAGCCTGTTTCCAGCTGACACTATTGAGCAGTGATTTTTCTACAATTGGCTGGTTCTGGTCCCTGCTGCATGTGAAGGGTGTATGGACAGTTCCTGAGAACCAAAGGCAGTGGGGTCTGCACTCAGCAATCTTTAAGACCAGCCTGCTTGGCACAGCAAACCTAACTTGAACTTGAACTTATTCATAGAAGCTTGCCTCCTTACAGTGCAGATCATTAATCGGGTGCAAGATCCTTGTCCTTCTTGTTCATTTCACAGCTACCATTCTCCACTGCAGCTCTCTATACTGAAAGGGGAACAGGCTTCAAAGGGTTGAGTTTCTCCCACTCACAATACCAAGGAGTGTAGTAACTACTTTACTGGTCCTCTCCTCAGGTTGGGTTGGGTGTTACTGACTGGCAATATTAATCCAAATCACCCAAAACGGGTAGACTAGTGCATAACTAAAAATTCTGACCCTGACACAATAAGACACCAAATAAAATGGTGAGATCAACTGAGAAGAGAAAGAAATGCTGAGCTGTGTTCAGTGGTTAACAAGAGCCTGCTGTTCTGCCCCTAAGACACTCAAGGGTTTGGCATCCCAACTCAGTCTGTTCAGCGAGGTACCACCTCTCACTCACAATGAGATGCAAAGTCAGTCTTTATTCCTTGTTAATAAGGCCAAATCCTAAGAAGGTGGCAAGTTTCCACTTAACCTCTCTTGAGCACTTTCTAAGTCATGTCAGCTGGTGCTTTTTGCAAAGAACCAGTAATGCTTTATTGTTTGCCAGAGGCACACCCACTTTTATTTTGTTTCTTGAGAAAGTGTTACTTAACAGAAACATACACGTACCGCAACAAATCCTGGTGATCTCAAATATTTTCTTCTATGCATTAACATCCTTTAAGGATGTTATCCTTCAAGGGCTATTTAAAGACCTGAGACAAACCAACCATTAAATGCAACCACATAATCCTGCCTCACAGGTCTTTTGTAACCACACTGTGGCAAAACTTCATTGCTTCAAGATAAGAAATTAAGAGCAGCAAAGGGCTGCACTGTATCAGTAATGTAATCCTCAGCTTAGAAACCAAAGCAATAAATAGTACTAGTTCTTTTTAAACTCTACTGATGAGCAGACAGGTGCTCTGGGAGTTGAAGTTAGGAAACAAGGTAACACCAGTTTCTAATACAGTTTAGTAAAGTGATAAGAAGAAATGACCCAATTTACCTACACTTAACTTGATAAGAACCAGAAAACTGTACAAAAGCCAGAAGCTCCAGTATTAAATCTAAGCTCACTCTTTTGAGTGAAAGTTGTCTTTTTGAGCTGTCATTATACAGTGTCTTCGGAGCTTGGAGTCCCGGTTCCCTATAAACCCCAAGTCGCAGGTGGTGGTTGGTTTGTACAGCTCTTCTCCTGTGCTCAGGGAGCTCCTGATCTCAGGAAAGGCCTTGCCAAGTAGCCTTATGAAATTAACAGAAAATGCTTTTTCACTGTCAGGCTATGGCTAAATGTTCTGCTGAACACAAACAAACGCATACACATGAAAAGGATCCACTGATTATAGGTGGTTTGACTAGTTACTAGTTCACTTGACATTGTCAAATTAATTGTCCTGCTGACAGTCTTCAGAACATCATAAAACAGAGCAGGAGAAAAACAACTAACGTGAGCAACCACTTCTGAATAACTGTATCAATACCCCAGACAGACCTGTTACTAAAAGGTTCTCAATGTCACTCAAAAAATAGATTATTAGCTTTTAAGGTAGCATGGAAAGAGAAAACAACAGCTTAATTACATCCCTTTGAGACCCTACTCATCAACAACATATAAAGTCTCACATTTTATCAAAAAAAAAAACCAAAAAAAAACTAGAATAAATTGTCTGTCTCCTGTCAATTATCAACCAAGTCAGTGTTAATGTAATAAAGAGAGTTGCACCCTTGCAAGAATTACTGGCATGCATCTGCACCACCTCCAGCCTCAAGCTTTTTTTTCCAAGAGCTTCCTAAATATCCAGTTTAATACTTGCCTGAATGTCAGCTTATCTTGTTCTCAGAAAATTGTTCACTTTGAAATACTGAACTGGGAAAATCGTATTAGAAATTCTCTACCTGTGGACTATACTTGCTTCTGGTTCTCCTAAATGAATGGTGTATTTTGCGGGCTTTTCAACTTGCATATAAAATAACTGTAGTGACCAGACCATCACTCTGAGTATACCAGTGCTAAAAAGTGTATCCTCTGAAAAAACACAGACTCTGTGCCATCATACTTAAGCGCATCATAGGTTTAGGTTATGTAACTTCATCAGTTACAAGTAAATAAATGGGATTTGAAAGTCTTTGCTCAAGGAGTGGAGCAGACTTCAGGGAATTACTGTATTTTTTTCATTCTTCTCATGTATCTCTGGCTTCATCTGTTATTTTTAAAACAGAATTATAATGTTCTAGATGTTGTTAACAGTATGAAGATGCTAATGCTGCCTTTAGCTCTCTTAGTAGTTTCATGACAACTAACAAGACAACAATAAGCCCTTGTTTGAAAACACAAGATGACAAATAAACAATGCTAAAAAGTTCCCTTTTTTCCCCTGAGTTTCAAGTACCAAAAAGAAAATTCATCACAGCAACAGATCAAACTTCCACTCCTCCCTTACAGCTGCTAAAAGCCTTCAAAAGCGCTTCCCAAATTACTTGCAATGGCAAGCCCCCACACACAGGCATCGGCTGCCGCTGACAAGAAACCACCCCACGGGTACCCACTGCTGCATCCCGCCCTCCTCCTCCTCCCGGCTGGGGCATGGCTGCGGAGACAGGGACCAAGCTGACCCCTCGGGAAGCGCTGGCAGCTCAGCAGCAGCAGCTGCCCCCGTCCCAGCAATCCTGTCCCAGCGCTGCCTGCCTCCTTCACTGCAAGGCAGCCGCGGCCAGAGCACAACAGGAAAGCCTCTCCTACAATTGCAGGAAAACCCGCTCCACCTAACCGCCTCCGCCAGCCAGCCAGCCGCCCTTCTCGCTGGGCTGGAACTGAAATACCTGCTTTCTCTACCAAGACCCAGCCTGAAGCGGGTGAGGAGGCAGGGAAAAGCGGGTCCTCTCGTGCAGCACCCCAACACCCTGCCCGGTGGCTGCTGGGGGCAGGAGGCTGTGGGATGGCACTGCCACACAGCCCAGCCCAGGGCAAGCTCAGCCCCAGGAGCAATTAACCCAGCGCGGAGTGACAAGGGCGCAGCAGCGCCCAGGCCATGACTCGAGACCCATCTGGGTTGTCCAAACCTGCCACATGCAGAATAAGGGTTTCGGAAGTTGATGTCTATTGTTTTCTCCAAATATTACTAAAAACTTAATGACAGTCCAAATCCAGCAGGAGTATGCAAAAAATGGAGATGGTCTGAAAGAGCATAGTGCCCAAAACCCCATGGAGACCCCACTTTCTGAAATTTAGCAGGTGAAATGCAATATAATAGCAGTTGCTCAATTATTTTTTTTAGCTAAACTTGCATGCAAGCAGCAAATTGCATCAGAAAACTACGAATGCTTCAGCAAAGTGCCCAGGAGGAATCCCAACTGAAGTCACACCAGACATTTGGTCTCCAACAAAGGTGTTAAATATTCATGCAAAGTGGAAACAGCAGGAAAGAATTGCTTCCTTGTGTTCTCCGCTTTTCATGTTGCAATGCCTTCTTTCGTACAATAGTAACAAGGCAAAGTGAAATGAAACATACCTCAGATGTTTGAGCATAAGGATGCAAACCCACACCATCTTTGGTCTTTCTTCCATGGACAAGCCAGCGCTTTGTTCTCATTGAAACAATAAACAACTGTTGTGATTATTTAATTTCCTATTCATTTCATTTCCTTGAAACAACAGACTGTCACCCTCACATGTGCACACCCTTCATAAGGTTTTTTTAAAGGTTTCTCCTGGCAGCGTCTATTGTGTGGGGAATGTGTGGGGAATGACAGCTTGTAACTGAAGAAATGAGCATGCAGCAAGGAAGACAGATGTGCAGAGGGATTGCCATTACTGCAACTCTTTTTCATTATATTAAATGTCCGTGGGTAATCTAAAGGCAAGTCAAGTTTATAACCAGCCCAGTAGGGGCCATAGCGCAAGTCCAGGACAGAAGAATTTTATATTCCTCAGCTCATATCCTATCCTTGAGCTTTCATTAAATGGCATCAGGAAGTTCCTTTGGAGTGTCCTTCCAGCCATGCTGGCTCACACTCATCCAGGCGCATTTGGGATCAACTAGTGTGAAGACCAGCACTATTGGCAGATGCTGCCCTGCTGCTCTGTTCATCCACATTACAGTAAGTCTGAGCTTTTAATGCCCTTTGCCTGCAGACAACCAGCCGCAGTATGAAGCAGAGTTTCAATAAACAAATAGCTTTTGAAGTCAAATCTTCTAACCAATTACAAAAGTGACGCAAAACAGTTCTAATAGTCTTAATTCTGCTGATACTTCTGCCCTGATTTCTGCATGTGTGCTTCTTAGGTTTCAGTGTACCATTGCATATGCTTTAACAGACAACACTGGAAGAAGCTTCAAAAACTTATCTGAGTATGTCTATATGACAGTACGTCTACGGAGGCTTTAGTGCACTTTTCACTTCACATACATGAGTATGCACATGCACATGTGTACAAGTAAACAATTATTGGTTAAAACCCATAGCCTCAAATACTTCTGCTTGCGCCACTGGCTATGCTAGCTCATTCTAGTTGGCATTCAAGAGACTTAACTTGGGATAAAAAATGCATTTGAGAAAAATCTACATCATCTACCATACTAATCTCCCTTTTTCCACTTTCTTAACTCCTGTCAAGTATAAAACAGATGACTTTTAGCCTTCCTCTTTGCACACATTTACTGAAATCCACAAAAGCCCCACCAGGCAAGTCTTTGGACATGGAGTTCAATTTTCATACAGCAGGAGGACTGAGGCATATGACTGAATGTGATCAATTTATTACAGTTTAACAAGATACCACCTTCAGAGCCAGCACTACTATGCCTGTGCATGCTTACGGTACCCACGAAGAGCTTTGGCAAATCTTACTAAAAAAACATAAGGTGTATCAGCCACCAATGCCCCATTTTTTGCTGAAAGTCGCCACCTTCACCACAGAATCAGCAGAGTAAGTGCTGAACCACAGCTCATGAGTTTCTTCGCAAGGTAAAAACTCAAAAATGATTGCACAAAGTGCAATACAGTTGCAGTAAGTTACAGCGGGGGAAAGAAGCAGATAGCCAGTAATGATAATTTCTTAAACTATGGCCAAAAGATTCACCAGATTTCACCTAGCTCAATAAGGATATTAAGAAATTCAACCTAAGACTCTGAGCTAATGTATTACCAGAGAGTTAAGTTAGTGTATCTAAATTTAACATCGCTTAAGAGACAGATACATAAATGAATATCCACTTATTGAACCACTGTGAAATGATTGTTTCATCATGTGTGAGTTCTAAATAATGCCTTTCTGATGACAGTATCTCTAGAATTTATCTTATGTTTGTGCACGCTTCTGTTTCTGCAGAATTCAGGGTTAGCTCTGTATGAGAAGAGTTTGCCAAGTGCGGTCCTGCTGTTTAAGGGAGCGTTAAATAGTGTGCTGCATATTCTGCACACCTCATAGCTATGCTGTATAGTAACCTAGTATACTTCTGGTTACAATGCTCCTTGCAACCGAGAAACACAGAGCTGTAGGAGGGAGCAGATCAATGATAGGACAGAAACAAGCAGGTGCCTAACTATGTTAAACGAACATTCAAAATCCTAGAAAAATATGATATCAGGACTGACTGTGATAAGCACTCAGGGCAGAAAACTCTGCTCCAGCTTCGCTACTGCAATTCACTGAAACAAACAGCCAGTACTGCTTTTTGTGGGGTTCGGGTGTCCTGTTGCTAAGTCAGGCATAAATAACTTGGTAAAAATAGCTGGACTTGAAAATTGGTCCAGATGTTTTTTAAGAAAGCCAAAAAGTGAGACTTTTACTTGTTTGTTTGGAGATCCTAATATGCAGTCTCAGAAACCTTGTTTTTTCCACTTTGCCATCTACCCCACACAAGACAATTCTCTATGCTACTCATTTCATGTGCAGAACAGAAATACAAGATTTTTTAAAAGCTCAAGTATTTGTGGAATTTTATTTAATCTTATTTTGATGGACAAGGGATACATATTTTTAGATTGATAAGTGCTGCTTGCCAGGCACCAGGCAGTTGACACTTCAATCAGTCCACTGCACATGGTATGCAAATACCATAGCACAGTATAATGAGATCATAGCGGAGATCTGTTCTAATATTAACAATTAAAACAAATATGCTAATATGTCTGCAGTTCATCACTTTATCAAAGACAAGCAAGAGAGCAGACTCATGAATTACTTATGCTTTACAGCTAATCATAGGATTTTCTGATGAAGAAAAATAATAACAATGGGTGGTTTGATAATAATGCATCTCCATTCTTTCTTCTCTTGCTATATTCTCAGTCAGCACAGAAGGGCTGATCCACAAGACATTTTGCAGCTCTCTCTTTTGCTTAGCAGTGCCAAAGTTAGAGCAGCCTCCTTGCTGTTCTGAACAGCACGTCAGAGGCATAGGACTTTCCTGCTCTGGGCAAGTACCTTCAGTATATTATTGATTAGTCCTTTCCTCTGCCCACCCCAAATATAACAATTGGAGAGAGTATGGATGCTCCCACCATTTATTTAGTATTTGCACCTTGTGATTCTCTTTGCGTATGAAGGGCATAGAAGGAAGAAAAAGCCAGCCCAGCTTTTTGGAAAAATTAAGAAATGTCATGTCAGCAAGAGCAACTCATGTGATACAATTTGAACAGCTTCTTAACATGGAACTGTTTCATATGAATACTTAGTACCAATTCTCCTGCAAACGGTTGTTTAATATTAATTGCTCTTTGAGCTATAAAACCCCTCTGCTGTCTCATGGATAAGACAACGATGGGTGACTGTATGCAGGTATGCCATTTGCCCCCCTAATGTTTCATCTGCATTTTATAATGGTATTTAAATATTCTCTGAATTTGTCTCAATAAACAGTACTATAAATGACCTACCATTAACACTCTCTGGAGAAAGGCAATCCCTAACTTCAGTAACAGTACATGATCCTGGAACAACTTGTGCCTTGCTGGAGGAGAAACGTGTAGTACTTGATTCACATCAGACGAATAGACTATGAATTTCATGATCAAATATCAGATTTCCCTTATTCAGACAAAATAGTATCTTTCTAAATTTCAAAGTAAGCCACAGAGGAAAACTCCCCTTGCTTCCAATACACTGCAGCTACCTGTAATCTTGGGGGTAGGTGAGGTGGGGAAACAGAAAAATAAAAGCTACTCCTGTCCCATTTCACTGCTACAGAGAACTTGCTTTTAACATTCCCCTGTGATCACTGATGCCATTTGCTCAATGCTGCATGTTGGGTTTTGGATAGAGAAAGATTAATTACTCTGTTCCAAATTGTTAGATTAACGCTACAGCACTGAACTCTAATCTGTTCCCTTGAAGGACTCCGAGGGAGTGATCAGGGCAGGCGTATAAAAACATCAAGAGGACCAAATTATTAAAATAAGATTTAAAGACTATCAATGTGCAAGTGTATGTTTATAAAATGGAAAAAAAAAAAAAAGAAGCAGAAAAAGAAAAGAAAAGAAAAGAAAAGAAAAGAAAAAAAAGAAAAGAAAAGAAAAAAGGCATGAACTACCCCAGCCAAATCCAGGGGAGCCTGTTCCAGTGCCCGACCACCCTCTCGGTGAAGAACCTTTTCCTAACACCCAGCCTGAACCTCCCCTGTCACAGCTCCATGCCGTTCCCTCAGGTCCTGTCACTGTCACCAGAGAGAAGAGATCAGCGCCTGCCCCTCCGCTCCCCTCGTGAGGAAGCTGCAGGCCGCCATGAGGCCTCCCCTCACTCTCCTCCATGCTGAACAATCCAAGTGACCTCAGCTGCTCCTCACACATCTTCCCCTCTAGACCCTTCACTATCTTCATGGCCCTCCTTTGGAGGCTCTCTAATAGTTTCATGCTTTCCTTATATCGTGGCGCCTGAAACTGCACACAGTGCTCGAGGTGAGGCCGCACCAGTCAGAGCAGAGCGGGACAGCCCCTTCCCTCACCCGGCCAGCAGTGCCATGCCTGATGCACCCCAGGGCATGGCAGGCCCTCCTGGCTGCCAGGGCACGCTGCGGACTCGTGTTCAACTTGCTGTCAACCAGAAACCCCAGATGCCTTTCTGAGGGCTGCTCTCCAGCCTCTCGTCCCCCAGTCTGTACGTACAGCCAGGGTTGCCTCATCCCAGGTGCAAAATCCGGTGCTTGCTTTTGCTGAACTTCACGTGTTTGGTGATTGTCCAGCCCTCTAATTTGTCAAGGTCTCTCTACAAGGCCTCTCCATCCTCAAGTGAGTCAACAGATCCTCCCATTTGTCATCTACCAACTTACTTAATACACCTTCTAGTCCTATGTCCAACCCATTTATGAAAACATTGAAGAGAACTGGCCCTAAAATGGAGCCCTGGGGAACGCCACTAGTGACTGGCTGCCAGCCTGATGTAACCCCATTTACTATAACTCTTTGAGCCTGACTCGTTAGCCAATTGTTCATCCATTGGATTATGTTTTTATCTAGCTGTAGGCTGGACGTTTTGTCCAGAAGGGTGCTGTGAGAAACCGTATCAAAGAGAACCAATTTAAATTTATGTTCTTAAACATTGAACATAACCCTATGTTTCACAGTCTCACAGGAAGATTGTATGGTATTCATAAGTAGTAATACATATCTATGCTTACTGTAATTAAAAATATATTTTATTCTCCTACTCAGCCCTCCGTTTTGCTGAAGGCAACAGTGATGCTTCAGTGCTAGAACTGAAAGGTGAGTTTCACAAAGAGCTCCACAAGTGCAGACTCAATGTTCATTAAGGAACAATTAGTATTTCAATGTACAAATGTGTTAGTAAGTACCAAAATTGCTATATTTCTTGAAAAGACAGAAAAAATCTCAAGATTATGCCATCAGTATATTAAATCTTGTTTCACTTCTCATTAAGAGTTTTCTTTCAACTGATACATACTTAGCTTCTTCATTCAACATCTGAACAAAATCACAGAATCACAGAATCAGCTAGGTTGGAAAAGACCTCTGAGATCATCACCAAGTCCAACCTATGACCTAACACCCCCCTGTCAACTAGACCATGGCACTAAGTGCCACATCCAGTCTTTAAAAATGGGTGGGTAAGGGCTGTTTTGGTCTTGTTTTTTTTTTTAAATAACAGTTTATATACCTAAAATTTGAATATTCTTTACCATTCTCTGAAAGAAAATTCAGTTTCCTGTGATAAAAACAATCCAGATAACCAGATATTTGGTTAATGGTTAGGTTAGGTTTTGCAGTTAATTATTTTATACTTGTTGCTCTATGTAACATGCTATTCATTGTGTTTTCTACACAGCACTGTCTTGGAGGAAAGAAAACCTCTTATTCTGCTCAGTTAGCTATGCTGCAGTAGCAAGCATTTTGTTAAATCAGCCTCTAGAGGAACTGTTGTTGCCTTGCAGTGCTAAGGCCTAACTCCTTCACTCTCTGCCAGTCCTTCGCCATCTCACTATGGTATCAGACCAGGTTTAAAGAGGAATAGATTCATACAAGGCTAATACATCGTCTTTATTCTTTGCTGTCAAGCCAACATCCTTGCTGTTGAAAACTGCAAATTTTGAGTCACATACACAATTAGGTCAAAGTACCCTTTTAATTGTGTTTGACTCAAAAATCCTGAAAAATTGCATAGAAGTGATCAAGACTGATAGGTACGAAACACCTTCATTAAACTTGATATAAACCACCATATGTTATCATTAGTGATTCAGACTCTGCATGTTCACAGGTAGGTCCAACTACATTTCTCTTTGCCATATGTGCTTTTTATGTTTTGTGCTTTGTCTTACAGAAATTAATGTATTCCTGAGCAACTACAAAATATTTCAAAAGCGCATAGCTTTCTAAACTGTGTGTGGCTATCAAACTATTATTTTAATTACAAACCTAGCACTGCATACTGGAATCTATTATTTTACACATTAATAAAATGTTTTTTCAAATGATTGGCACAATTGTGATAAATTTCTGACTTTCTCGTTCACATGTACACATGTTAATTGCAGCTGAAACTTTGGTTCTGTTTCCAACTAAGGCCATTGTTCTACGGCTTTCTTTGAAGGGGATACCTTCTCACTGCACATAGTAGTGGCAATCATGCTGCAGACACTAAGAGACAGCATCAGATACATGAATTTCCTGGGAATTCTAAATAAAGTTAAGTACATAGATAAAATCTTAGAGGGTTACAGACAAAGCAAATGTATGCTAATGAAATGATCTTTACTCTCAAGGGTATATCTATTGTTTTTCAGGGATATTCCTGTATTCACTGTACCAGTGTATTTTAAAATGAATGAGGACCATCAGCAAATTGAACTGAATAGCCTTGAAACGTATTAGTGAAAGAAAACTGTCTTTTAATAAAGAACATTAGCTCATGCAAAACAAAGCAAAGCATCAGGGAACGCAAATCCTTACTTAACAGCATAGTGCCTGTTGAGGGGCTTAAGTGCATTTTACATTTGCAAAAGACTGCAGGATCAAGACCCTCACTGCGTATGGAAACATATACACCCTTACGTTATTCTCCTAAGGCTTTATCAAGTGAAGAGATATAACTATTTACAAATGCAAGTCCATAAAAGAAGATGATTACGGATATTCAATGTTCTCAATGGAAAGCAAATTGCTTAAAACATTGTAAAAATCATAGAATTACAGAATCACAAGGTTGGAAAGGACCTTCAAGATCATCTAGTCCAACCGTCATCCTATCACCAATACTACCCACTAAGCTACTAAACCATATCTTGTAGCACCTTGTCCAGGCGCCTCTTAAAAACCGCAAGGGTCGGTGACTCCACCACCTCCCTGGTCAGGCCGTTCCAGTGCCTGACCACTCTCTGAGAGAAAAAGTTTTTCCTGATGTCTAGTCTAAATTTCCCTGTGCGCAACTTGCGGCCGTTACCTCGAGTCCTATCATTAGTTATGTGGAAGAAGAGGCCGACCCCCTCCTCATCACTACCTCCCTTCAGGAAGTTGTAGAGTGCAATGAGGTCTCCCCTGAGCCTCCTCTTCTCCAGACTAAACAATCCCAGCTCC
>VXAL01005084.1:452786-544804 GCA_013399475.1 Chauna torquata | reverse complement strand
ATCTCAGGGGGGCATTCTCTACTTGAGTCACAGGGGACGTCATGGTCAGGAAGTAAAGTACCCTGAGGATAACTGATCCGGCTATTGAAGACCGATGTAAAGAAGGCATTGAGAACCTCAGCCTTATCCTTATCCTCAGTGATCACATTTCCCGCTGCATCAAGTAAAGTATGGAAATTTTCCTTGGTTCTTCTCTTGCCGTTGATATATTTGTAAAAAGATCTCTTATTCTTTTTTACTGCAGTGGCCAATCTGAGTTCTAGTTGGGCTTTTGCCTTTCTAACTTCCTCTCTGCATATCTTGGCAACCTCCTTGTACTCACCCCAAGTAGCCTGTCCTTTCTTCCAGCGGACATAGACTCTCTTTTTCTCCCGGAGTCTCAACAAAAGTTCCCGGTTCATCCACGCCGGTCTTCTTCCCCTCTGGCTCAGAGGGGGATATACTTAGTCTACAGTTAGTTCAGAGACTGGTTCTTGTAAACTCACGTAAGATGAATTTAAACTCAGACCTCCAGAGACTGCTAAAGAAAATATCTCCACAAAGGCTGGCCTTGCTGATTATGAGTGATTTATGTGTTGATTTGTGCTTTTCTGATTCTCCAAAGAAATATAAATCACTGTAATGCGTTACATATTATTTTTTATATGCACTACTGACCTGTTCATCTGATTTTTCCTCCATTCAGAAACAAAAAAGAGAAAATTCATAAAACAATATGGATTGTAAGAGCCTTCTTACAAAGTTCAAGTTTTAATTAATGAGGTCATTATAGCCAGGAGTACTTGTTAAACATATAGCCCTAATTAATCCCATCAATCGTACTCCCTCTTTAAGTACTAGTGATTTGCAAGAAATTAAGCGAGCACCAATCTTGGGTAACAGAGCAACCATTTTTTTCTATTTATTATCAAATTTCTAATTATCTGGCAACTTTCCTCTTGTGTCATACTCTTTATTCTCTTGTTGGTGTCTTTGTCAGGGTAGTACACCTGCATCTGGAAAATAAAAAACAAAGCTCATTGCCAAATTACAGATTATGAGCCATGTAAGTATTAGCTCCTGTCAACCTGAAAGAAGAGCCTGTCACTATGTCATATGCTATCCACAGCCCCTGCAAGTCTCAGTATCACTGTCATGGTAGTTTATGTAAAGGAATTTTCCCTAAAAAAAAAAAATGCTAACCAAGAGACAAGGAAAGAAATACAATACAGTTTACTTTCTGCTTTTCATCAAAAGAATCTCCTGCTGTGACCTATCATAAATTACAGCATAAATTAAAACTAAAAGCATACTTCCCAGCTCAAAACAATGGGAAACAGTGCATTTATTCTCAAGCAAGAGAGAAGGAAAATACTTTTAAATAACAATGCAGTCTAGCAGGTAAAGCTAAGAACAAAGACTCCAATAGTGACTCAAGAAAAAAAAAATCAGCTGATTATTTAAGCAATAACAATATCCTTGGGGATTAATTGTTATGAAATGTTCAGATCTGGAGCATGAAACGACAAAGTCCTCTAACTGATACGGGTGTTAAAGTTTTTGTAGATGAAGAAGCCATCACACACTCAATTATGTTTCAAAAGCTCCACATCATACAAGAATGCTATTAACATGCCACAGAGAACACAAGTTGGCCGGCTGAGAATAACACATATTGCAGCTATTAGTTTTAATCTATTTGAGCCAGAGATTTTTAATATAGGCATATTTTTCTTAGTAAAATGTCATGTTCCCTATGAAAAATGAACAGTCTTCACCATTGCCATTGACATGCTATGGCCCATAGAAAATGTTTAAGTTAAAGGAAAACTGAGGAACAAACCAGTTACTGACTGAACCTCTCCTTGGAATACCCACTCTACTGCTGGTAACAGGCAGCTGGACAGCCATCAGCACTCCCATTAACCCATAATTTTTTCCTTTCAGAGCATTTTTATACTTTCGGCCTTTGTAACAGTCCATGGCAATGAGATCCACTGATTATTTTAAACTTTGGATCTGCTGAGCAATAATTTCACAAGTAAATGGATGCGATGTCTAGTAGTGCCTTGCACAGTGAAGATACACAGCACTTTAATATTAACTGCAAAGTCAATTTTCCACTCCATGTGACTTCTATTTCCCGTACCTATCACTAAGTTATTCTACCTAGCTTTCTTTAGGTCAAAAAGAGCAGAAGTCTCTTGAAAAATAAAGTTACTGGACTGCAAAGAATGTACTAGACTGGGTTATTCCCTAGCGATGTTTGTTGATGTAGCTCATTTTTCAGTTGCCAGTAGAGAGAGTAAGCTTCCTCTCCACTTGTCAGTCTTGTATGTATTATCAGCTCAGGAATGCAATAACGTCTCTTTTCTTCTTTTGTTCTTTCCCACTGTCTTCATCTAATTAATGCCAACCAGAATAAATATGCCTTTGTGAACCAGTCAGACATAGTAGTGGCAGAGCCAAGAAGCTGCTCCAGGTGTTGTTTGTGTCCATCCATATTTCACAAAGCAAGCAAACAGGTTCAGCAACATCTGACATCATAGCAGGATGAGAGAAGGAGAGAAGGAGAGAAGGAGATAGAGGCTGACAACCCACCTTTGGATTATTCTGCACTAACTTCAATGAATCTTTGTTAAATTCAAGGTCATGATGACTTTTGTGTAGTAAGAAGAGAATAATTCCATTTTTTCAGCAACAGACAAAAATAATCTACTCGAGAGCTTGAATGACAGACACAGCACACTTACTAAACAGCAGCTAGCCAACAGGAACATCTCTGGGAAATCACTCTGGCTGGCGGCTAGTATCCCCCCACAGATGAGCATGCTCTAACCATCTTGCAATCACAGATTCTTGCAGGTGTGATGTAAACATCACATTTTCTCACCACCTTTGTTTTCTGCTGGATCAACCTAATATTGTCTTCTACTCGCATTTGTCCTAGCTGAGAAAATCTCCTAGCAGAACATGAACACTCATCCTCTCCATTCCAGCAAAAAGAAATGATGAATAGGTATTGCATTACCTGAGGTGCTGGAGAAAAGAAGTAGCTGCAGTATGCCAGAAAGAACATTTTGCGGCTACTGGAAGTTAGAATTAATAAAGTTGTTAGATCCTCTGAAACTGACGTGTTAAGGGCTTTCCTCCTGCACTCTGTTTTGCAGTGTTTCCTACTTCTTCCAAGTTCTTCATCAGCATAAACATGCACACTCACAATAGTGGCACAACCATCATCAGCCAGTGGAGTCACATCTGGAATATAAATACATGCTATGTTCACTCCATCACTAAATTTCTTGTAGGTTCTTCTCTCATCTTCAGCTAGGAAAAGACAACTTCAGTTGCCTGTAGTGCTGTGGACAGCATGAAGCTGTTTATATTGTTAAAAAACAGACCTGAGAAAGTGCAAAAAGGGGCAAGGGGAAGAGTTATGTTGCTTAAGTTAGGTTGTCTTTGTCATTAACAAACTGATAAGTAAATTCCTTCAGACATGACTGAGAGCAAGACCTTAATTTCAGCCATAAAAAGCTGGACATAAAATTTTAGCCAGCTGCTTAGGTTTTGCCTGGAAAATGGAGTGAAACAGCCACCACAGGATGGGAATAATTTTTCTCCAGAAATAGATGTCCAAAACAGATAGCATAAACATCCCTCTGGAGGTAGCCATCTCTTCCATGGTTAAGTCAGAGAAAGTCAGTACAACTGGGATTTTCTAGGTTCCTGAACTTCAGATTCCTGACCAGTCTTCTCTAGAAGAGAGGCACAGGCGCATAAATACAATGAACAGATTAGCTGAATCCGAATTTAAAGCTTACTCAGGTCTCTGGTTTACCATCAAGAATGGATAACCCAGCATTCCTCCAAGATTTTACAAAGGCCATAGCTACTTAAGCCAAGCAGAAATGGGCAAAGCTTGTTCCAGTACACGTTTCCTCTTTCTACTAACCTTGCAAATGCACTTGGAAGACTTCCAGATGAAGTGGTGAGGACAGATTCCATTTTAATGACATAAAAATGCTCACATAAACTGGGACAAAAAAAATAAGTCTGTTTCAGTAGCTTTCTTTAGCTTGATTTTGAATAGTATCTGAAATACTTACTAAAGCCAATGGCAGTTCTCCCTTCCAGCTCGTAAGAACCAGGCACTGAAAAACCCCTCATGGAAGTGCTTCTTTTTTCCTGGGCTTTCAACTCAACCAGCAACACTGCATATGTGCAAGAGCTACATATGGAGGCCTTATTTGTTAAAACAGTACTTTTATGATATTTTCTAGAGTGCATTCCTTCCCTAAACTATGGACAATTCTAGAAAATAAGGACTAATTTAAATCACCAGAGGCAGCTCTCCTGTCCAAAAGATGAGGCAGTAGCAGCAGAGCCTGGCAGAGCTTCAAGATCACCTTGGGTTGCCTATAATTTAGCAGCAAAAAAATAGGGTTCCTAAAGCAGGGGGAAGACCAGGTTCTGAAGTGTTACTCTAAGAAAGATCCTGTGTAAAACACTAAGTTTTGCTGAATAGTCTGGAGAGATTTTGCAGCCCATTTCTCAGTAAAACCAAGTTAAAAAAAAAAAAAAAAAATTGAATCTGTGGGAAATAGAGCTCATAGCACTTATTTTTCTCACCTGTATTCCAACATTTAATTGTATACCATATTCTGAATTATCTTCTTTGTTGCCAATTTAGGCCTTATAATTGACAAGATATTCATTCTTCTCCCTTCTTTCAAAGGAGATACATCTAAGGGACAGAGGAAAGTAATTTACAGCATGCTGCTTTGTTCTATTAAAAATGTATGCTCCTTAAGGACTCCATGTGTTTCAGCTAATCTAAAGTAAATCTATTGGACTAAACCCATCAGCAATATGTTACCCTCTCTGTTCAAGGACCTGAGTGTGCCAGCCACTCAATGAGATATTTTCTGGAAAAGATCAGAAACCAACACATTTTCCTCCCATTAGCGTGGTTGAGATATGCAGGAAAGCCTGAGAAATGAAATATTTTAGCAGGCGTACATGAATTCAAAAGGCAGCAGCACAGCCATCACTTACTTAAATGTTTAATGCCAAAAGAAGTTTTAGTGCTGTCCTCCATAAAACTTCATTTGTTTTAGTTAACCAAAAAACCAATCTGTTTTACCCACAACTATTTTTAAGTCATTTAGTAGTAATTGGATACAAAAAATGTGCCATATAAATATGCAAGCAACACAGAAATACTATCTACGTACCAGAACCACCAGCAGGGGCAAGACAGAAAGTATTTTCTTCTTCCATATCACCATTACAGAGTATGTTATCCTGTCACCAGTGCTAAGCTCCCTTGACAGAAAGAAGCTACTTAAAAATCTGCAGACACCCTGCGTCTGGGAAGACAGAGACTGAAAAGTCCAACAAAATGGTTCACAAAGAGCCTTGCTACCACTGCTAAGATTATTATTTCAGTATAAACACTACCTCAATTAAAAACTATAAATATATATATATTTCATTGCTGACTTTTGGTTTCACAATCTTGCTTTCTCTTTAGGGTAGTGATAGTGGGGTAGCTGTCTTCTGAGGAACTCAGAAATTATGATTACTTGACAGGCTGAGATTAGTGAAGGGAGCTTTGTTCTCCCTCTTTTCTCACTTTTAGGGCCAGCCAAGTTTTTCCCTCTCTTCCCTTCTCTCTTTTTGAAATGCAACTACTCAAACATCAGCCATATCTACAGAAACCCTCCTCTTCTCCACTCCCTTAACTCCATCCCCACAACTTGGCCCATCAACATCCAGAAGCAGTTCCTTGGATGGGTGTTTTTTAATCACTGTCTTAATTGGCAGCACAAGGATTAAGCTATGGTCCATTCAAGAAGTAGCTTTAACACACGTTAGCCCCCTTAAAGTGCTAAACTCTATACCTGTTTCTTCTGCTGTGTCTATTCTGTATCTTGCAAAAACCTTTACTAATGGTTGCAGTAGACAGCTTTTCATCTATACTTGGTTACAGAAATGGAATTAATTGCCACGGTGCTTTTCAAAAACCACAACAGTGTTCTTTTCTGAATTTAATAATGCAGGACTAGAAATATCCATTTTATAAAGAATTTCTTTTTTGTTGCCTTTATGACTTAAGACCACATTTTTATTTATTCCAATATAAACTTATTTTAATCAATTAATTTACAGAGTTTTACACCAACCTATCATTCCCGTTATAACTTCAGGATGGGTCAGATGTAAACAGATGACTGAAGACGTTGATCACAGTCAGTATCTTCCTCATGTAGCATAGTTTCTTGATGGTCACCTGACCATCTGGCCAGATTCTGCTATAATGATACCTTTAATTAACCAGTGCAAATCACTTATACTTTAGTGCTGTTCCTCCTACTGAGGATTTCTTTTCCAGCAGTACCAAAACCTTTTCCATTTGTAATGCAGAATAGTCTATCATCTGTGAGAATAAAGGCATTCCATCCAGTGGGAAGGATCTGACCAAGTAAAATTTCAGTAAATGCTTGTGCTGTTTAAAAGAAAGAAATTTACTGGATTTTTTTTTAGAGCCAAGTTTATACTCTATGCCTCTTTTATGACAGTTGTGCCAGTGGCCCTCAACATGGGTCTGTTATTGCGATGCTCAGCACTGTGTTAAGTATGTGATTGTGGTTTCATAAACAAGGAACTAAACTGAGACCATTGAGCTCTTTCAATTGTCACCTAAATCAGATTACAACCTAAGCTTTTCAAAGGTGAATGGAAGACTGTAAACTAAATATCCAGCATCACTTACATTAAATCCCACAGGATAAAAACATTTGATAAAAAGAAAATAAAATTAATTAATACTTTATTTTTTCTGTGCATTCACAACAGAATTTTGTCATAAGCACAGAGACAGCATAGAGTACCTTTAACGTAGCAGAGAAACTCTGCTCCATTTATTTTATCATAAGTTATTTTGAAATGATGTAGTGCTGCTGCTTAAATGGAATCATAGGATCATAGAATCATTTAGGCTGGAAAAGACCTCCAAGATCATCTAGTCCAACTGTTAACCTAGCACTGCCAAGTCCACTATTAAACTATTAAACCATGTCACTAAGCACCACATCTACACATCTTTTGAATACCTCCAGGGATGGTGACGCAAGTCATAAGAAGTAGTTCCCTGGTGAGCCTGTTTCAATACTTCACAACCCTTTCAGTGAAGAAATTTTTCCTGATATCCAAACTAAACTTCCCCTGGCATAACTTGAGGCCATTTCCTCCTGTCTTATCAGTTGGAGCTCGGGAGAAGAGAGCGATCCCCATCTCTCTATAGCCTCCTTTAAGGTAGTTGTATACAGTGATAAGGTCTCCCCTGAGCCTCCTTTTCTCTAGGCTAAACAACCCCAACTCCCTCAGCTGCTCCTTATAAGACTTGTTCTCTAGACCCTTCACCAGCTTCTTTGCCCTTCTTTGGACATGCTCCAGCACCTCGATGTCCTTCTTGTAATGAGGGGCCCAAAACTGAACACAGTATTCGAGATGTGGCCTCACCAGAGCCGAGTACAGGGGGATGATCACTTCCCTAGTCCTGCTGGCCACGCTGTTTCTGATAGAAGCCAGGATGCTGTTGGCCTTGTTGGCCATCTGAGCACACCGCTGGCTCATATTCAGCCCGTTATCGACCAGAACCCCAGGTCCCTTTCCACCGGGCAGCTTTCCAGCCACTCTTCCCCAGCCTGTAGTGTTGCATGGGGTTGTTGTGTCCCAGCAGCAGAATCTGACACTTAGCCTTGTTGAACCTCTTACCATTGGCCTCAGCCCATCGGTCCTATCCAAAAATTGAATGAAAAATATTTATTGCTAAAATCTATTGCTTTAGATTATATTCGTGCTTGCGATTAGGAAGCTACAAGAACTAGCATTTCCTTGAAACCAAAGTACTAAAACATGATTCTGTGAGACATGATCCTTGTCTTTCTAAGTGCTTTATTATCATGTCAAACTAAGCTTTGTAATTGTCTTTGGGTAGATGGTGGGCTGCACCCTTTGTACACAATCAGGATGTGGTCAAGATGGTTTATAATTATAAAGCATGTTAATGACTACAAGGTACTGTCAGCCTGCCTTTAGATATTACCTCTTTTATTTGTAGGGAAACATTGATATAATGTGTGCACACAAGGAAAAAACAACAACAACAACAGAACACCAAAAAACACTGCATGAGAGATCCTTGAAGTTACTCAACTATGTGGTGAAAAATTGCAAATTCAGGTGACTGACCACAATATGAGCACAAGCTTCACTTCTACACTACAACTAAGTAAATTACATTATTCAGTTTTTATACCCAAGCAACAGGGAAAAGCATCTGACAATATGAACAGAATTACTCATGTGTATGTCAGTGAAATTCAACCACCACCGGTCTGAGCAGTGAAAATTAGACATAAGATGTCTGATCCACTCAGTCACTGAGTAATGTTGATTTTTCAGCAAGATTTGTGTAACATCCCTCCCCCAAAAGAGTTGAATGAAAAGCCTATTCCATATACCTTCATATTGCATCCGGAACATGGATATCCTACCATCATACTTCAGATGCAAAGCAAGACAGAGCTCAAAATAATATATAGGAGAGATAGGAGAATATATAGCATTCAAAGCATAGTAATTCACCATCCACTTGAGGTTCTCTGATAAATATCTTTCTTTACTTTGAGTCAGACCAGTACTCAAAGGGACACAAGGGCATAAAAAGAAGATTTGTTCTGTCTAGTCTGAAGATAAATATTGCCCTATTGTACCAGATGAAGTACGCAAGTTCTCAGAGTTTTGGTGACGGATTGCTTGTTTGGAAAAGATCTCTACTATATTGAGTATTGCTTGTTCTTAGGACTAAACATTTTTTAAAAAATCAATCTTTTAAAGCAGTCTCCCATATATATGTTTATTCTATTACTACACATCCGAAAGAATCAGGGCCAAAGGGCCACAGTCTTGCTTTCGACCTATGTATTTCAGAAGCAGACATTTGTTCATATTTGAAAAGGACATATTAAAAATGATATTCTTTATTTCTAAACTAAAAGATACAGTTTAGATACAGGCAGGTTTTTTTTCTTTTTTTCTGGTCAGAATTACCAAGCCTCCCTTTAGCTGTCCATCAGCCTTTCTCAGGTGGTTGGGGAGCAGAAGGGAGTTGTGTGGAAGCATCTGGAACAGACTGACTTTTCCAGGATAACTGGTTTGTGAATTGGTTGGCAGAGTGCTGCCAGAGAGAACAGTTCAAGTAAATATTCTCCTCTTCCTATCACATCTGTAACAATGCCATAAACCACCAGAAAGCTCATTCTTACCACCTTTGCGTGTACACAACAGGAAACAGAACTTAGAAGAATGACTTAGAAGTTACTATTTTGTTACATCTGACATAATAATTTAATAAATAAATTGAGAGATCTTTTGAAGTGCTTCCTTGACTTTGAGTCATGCAGATTTCTGCGCTGCCACAAGAGCTCAACTCTTTCTGTATGAAAGCCAAGCCTGCAAAAGCCACCCAACATCATGAGTAAGTGTTAGCATCACTGAGGGTGGGAGTTATCACACCTACCTTTAGCAGGTTGAAAGCTAAATTTCCCTGTGCGACTGGGATAGGGCTACTGGGGCATCTGTACCACCAATGACTATAATGTTGTCTGAGCTGTTGTTTCCTTGGTGAGGGAAGTACTTTGATGCAGCAGGGAAAGAAACCTGGAAGGAGGCAAAGAGGAGAATTCCCTGCACATTTTGCTAATTTGGTGTTTAACAGCACTGTTCTTTCACCAGCCTCTTTGAAAGTAATTTTGTGTCTGTCAGTGTGGGCACACCACTACAGATTGAAATCTGGACACAAGACTTATGGTGGTGGGTTTTGTCAGATGTATTTAAAGCTAGGAACATGTGTGACAGTTAATCTTGGCTGTAGGGTTGGACTCTCAATAGAGAAGCGGTGGATAAATTGTCTGACACAAGTCACTGTCTTTCTTATTGAAGAAAATATGGATTCAGAGACCTATCTGACCAATCAAACTGGGATCTTTGATCTTCTGATGCAGTAATCTGGACAGATTTTGGAACTGTTTGGTTATAATTTGGTTATGAATTGTTTGGTTTGTAACACAGAGGGGAAAACTGAAGGCAGATTTAATTTTTTCCCTCCGTTACTGCTATGAGGGCGTATAATGTCTTACGTTTTCAAAAGGGCATACAGGAATATACATTTCTTACACATCCAGTTTGTGTCCAGTTTTTCACAGAAGAACTTAATGCTTTTTAAAAAACAAACGAACAAACCCAGATCCATTTAATACATTACTAGTGGCTCTTGAAAATACAGGCTGTTCTCTCTGCCCATTAGCTTGCATAAGCAAAAATGAAGTTGGTCACATAGCCAGAAAAGTGCTGTTTGCATCTGTCCCCAAAGTGCCTTGACATATGCAATGCTCACTATGCCACAATTTCCTTCCTGAATCAAAGTTTCCCTCCTTTCATCTCCAAAGTACTCAGCTAAAAAGTCAGAATTTGATGGATACAATTCTTCTAAATGATAGCCCAACACTTTGAAGTTTGATTTTCTTCCTTACCAGCATTACACAACAGGCTCCATATTTTCCTGCAGCATAATTTTGTTTAAATACTAAAATAACAAGACCTTAATGGAACATAAAATGACTATACCACTCTAGATAGCTCTTTGCTGCCAGCCATTCCATGCAGTCTTTACAATGCATGGCTCATTACACAGGAAACATTTCCAGTTTTCTTGTGCCTTAGCCTCAGACAGCCTATTTCATTTGTATGTGTTGTTCCTTCATGGATCATAACATCAGCCTTTTTATTCCCAGACTTAAAAAAAAAAAAAAAACTGCTAAACACATTTTAGTATTTTTTGGAATTATTGGCATTAAATCACTACACTCAAATAGTCAAACAGACCAGATTATGTATGATGGTTGTCTGAACAGAGAACACTTGTCCATCTTTTTCTCAGCTTTATGAATGCAGGAAAAGCATAAGGTGTCATTTGGAGGCTAAAAAGAATATATCATTCAAGCATAACTTCAGAAAGAGTTTTGGCCATTGAAACTCAACAGCCACAGGCAGCAAAAATTTCCCATGGATTTAAAATTCACGGAATTGGCAGACCTTTTGTAGAGGCAAGGGGTAAAGTTCATGCGTTTCATAGCTTCACTAACTCCAAGAAACAAGGGTGCCTTTATGTAATCCTGAGCTTTTCTATAGAAGAGATTCTTCCACTGTTTGCAGAGATAAGAAATAATACGACACAGATACAATACTCCCATACTGGTGAGCAGTATAGCCTCCGAAGCACATTCATATGCTCTTTCAGCATATATTCCATAGCTTTGGTTGAATTACAACATTTTAACAGTAAAAAACTGCCTACCACCTTGAAGAAACACTAGCTTCCTTTTGCAGTTTGGCTCCCTGTAAATTATGGAAAGAAACAGCTCTGCTTGAAATGGATGCCTGGGAAGATGGAGCGAAGCCTGAATAATCAGGCCCCAATAGGGGTCTAGCAACAAAGCCCAGAGAGGAAGTTAAAAGGATTAGCAGTATAACACTTTTTAGCGTTAGTCCTCCCCCCTCTCAGCCTGGCTCAAATGCATCTCTCTTCTACTAAGCCTGCCCTTCATATTTTTTTTCTGGGTTCAAAATACCTAAGTTACACTCGTACTAATTTAGCCTCCACACTTGAGGGATAGCCACACCACTGCACCTTGTGAGTGGTTTGAGTGTAGCTTGCTCATTAACTGTTATCTGCATTGTTAACATCATTACTCAGAAGGAGCCTGGTTTGGAAAGCTCTATTAGGCAAATGAGTGGTTCAAACGCAGATGCTAATTCAGGGATACCTGTGCCTCTGCAAAGCGGAAGCCCCTGTGCTTCCTGTATGTCTTCTCATTGATGCTTTAGTTCAGGTCATGAGAACATTTTTAAGCAGTCTCCCAATCCTCCCCATTTATTGAGGTTTGGTTTGCATTGCTGACTGATGCTGGAGCATGTGAAGTTTCATCCTCTTAGATGAAATAAACCAGTTGATGAGCTCTATGTGAGCACTTAACAATGATCTTCAGCTGCTAATGAATATTCAATCCTCATGCCCCAGATAGAAGGAGTACAATACAGGAGTAAAACGTGTATAGTGCAGGTATTGGGTTCTCTGCACTGATTATTTCACTCTACAGGTCTGCTGTTAACTAGTCCAGCACTACTTGTTAGTGTGGACACAAGCGCTGAGTTTTAGCACCTTCAGGAAAATATAACTGAGGTTTCAGGAGCTGGCTAGTTTGTGAAGCAGGGAGCATGGGGTTTCAGAACTGGAGCATACGGGAAAAGGTGAAGACATAGGAATGGGAGTGGAAGACACTGCAAGGACAGGGGATACTTAGGACCATAGTCCTGGTTTGTGAAGTTAAAAATGTGTGGTATGAAGTAGGTAACACTTGTCACAGGCTGAGATCCCCGCTAGGAGACCCGCAAGGTGCAATACAGCTCTCAGCCATATTAACATTCTGGATGGCAGAAATGTTTCTGAAATTAACATATTTGAAATAAATTTGCCCATTTGTGCCCTTGCTCAGTTCACAATGACTGAATATCATAGACGAGTTATGTAAAATAAACCATAGTATACATTCTGCTGAAGTACGTGGCTGCTAGGAGACTGGTACCACTCTGATAACCTTAGTTGGTCCCATCCTCTGTAAAGGCTGAAATTCATTGCACTTCACTGTAGGTGTCTGGAAGTTAGATATATGTTGTACGGAAAATACTGAAAGATTACCTAAAGCAAGATTTTTCTGACTGTCCTATGCAGTCATCTTTGAATGCAATATAATTGATGTTAGTGAAAACAAAGTCCACCCTAAATGATAGTAAATTTTGATTCGTCTGTTGAAGTACAGGTGTCCATAATAGAAACCTACAGATGACTAGATCCTACTTATCCTGGGATCCTTTTATAGTCAACAGGCATTTCAAGGAAGCAATTTACCTGAGCAGTTTGAGATGGCTTTAGCACAAAAAGAATCATCTCTTGGACTATAAAAGGAGCCTGGAGCAAATGGGCTAAGATGTAGCTGTCTACATTGTCTGTGTCTCTACTGTCGGATGACTCCCACCAGAAGAGGGCAGTATATCCAGACTGTTTCCGGTTAAATTGGTACACTTCCTGGAATGCAAACACAAATGCATGGTTTAATTAAGATTAGAATGGCTCATTAAAGGAATGGCATCTCACAATATTTTCTACAAAAGGACTTAAACTAACAAAAAGAAAAAATGGGTCATTGAATTTCTTGCAAATGTGTAGTTATATGCAAATGCTTATAAACTGGCTTCTTTAAAACCTACAAAACACCAGGAAATCTGGATTTCCTGAAGTCAGTTTTAAAAGGTTGTGTCTTTCATAGGCAACATGGACTTTTGCTGTCTCATGTAAGCAATATTTCTGTCTTAAATACTTCAGCTTTAATTTTTTTTTCTTTTTTTTTTAAATAAGATTGAGGGAAGAGTACTGCAGACTAAGAGTACAGTTGGATTTAAAGGTAGCATGAAGTTTTTATAGTTTTCTTAAAAATCCCCAGCCTACTGGAGATGCCTTTCCCCCATCATATTCCCTCCTGTTGTAGCAGACCTAGCTGAAACACTAACAAAGTACTCTTTTACTAAACCTGACTTCTCAGACAGCAGAAAAGCTCAATGTTATTTCCTTTATTCTTTATTGTTCTGCCTCAATCTAGCCTATATTAAAAAAAAACAAAACCAAAAACAAACAACAACAACAAAAAACCTTTAACCTATTTAAAGCCTTACTAACACTTTTCTTATGTTAAAATGAGCATCCCACATAACACCAGGAGGCTGTAGTTTTGTATGTCAATCCATCTATCTTACAGATAGATAAAGATTAGTTATATAAGGTTTTGTTGGGGAAGGCATAATTCTGCAGATCCACTTTTATATATCTCCTCCCTTGTTTGATATAAATAATGAGCCATTGATTTAGACTCAGAGGTCTAAAACCCAATTAATAAGATAGGTAAGCTTGTTGTGTTCACTCAGGTATTTACAATTTTCATTCCATAGTTTTTTCACACCAGTTTTCACTCTGAAGTTCCTGTGGCTGTTACTATGATTTCTCAGGGCAATTCTGAACAGTTCCATGATGCTTTCCACTCAGGAAAAGTGGAAAGCACTTGCAGGAAGGTTTCCCTGACCTTCTGGGCACTTGGAGGAAAGTATAGACAGGTACTAGTGGATTATCAGCATAAAATCATTTCATCTGCATCTTCACCCCAAGGTGAATGGGGGAGATATAGCAGCTGACACAAAAGCAGAACTGGGCAGCTGCTTCATACCTATGTCAATTAGCTTGGGAGAGTTGGGGGGCACCACACAAACGAGAAGTCTTAAGTCCTGAATTACCGCACGGACATGCAGAGACATGAAATTGTAATAGAGCCATGAACCGTCCCAGACCAAGCTTCCTGTCTCAGTGCATTTGTATTTAAAATGATAAGATGAACCTGCAAAATATTAAAAATACCAACCACATACATAACCTTTAACATAATGCTTTAAAACACATCCCCATTTTAGGATAGTAAAACATCTGTGAATTATTTCATCCACTGAAATGACATGCTCTGAATATTCGGAAAATATGGTCAACACATCTTCCTTACGTACTCAAAGTTACACTGATAATACATCTACAGTGTGGACAGAAGTTTCCCAGGTCAGAGTTGGAGATTTGGAGTACATTTTTTGGAGCAGTTCTCTTTAGTATGAACATAGTCCACTTCCCATTATCATCTGCAATTTTCTCCCAAAGAATTTCCTGCTAGTGCAAGACACCAGCAATTTATCTCCCTCATTCCGAGTCATTGTAGAGGCTTTTATGGCTTTTGATCTTTTATAGCATCTCACTTAAATATTTTATGAGATACTATGACTCATTTCATTACTTGTGTAATCAGGGTTTGAAGAATCGATATTCTTTGCATCCTTCTGAACTACTGGAACATCATTGCTGGCATTAAGCTACATATATATGTGTACATACATATATATATATAACTATACTAGAGATTGCAATCAGTTCTTTTGTACATGTTACTACTAAATTTTGCATCAGTTTCTGCTTCTGGACAAGCACGAATGATAGCTGAACAGAGCCCACTGCTGACGCCCTGTGCAACCTTTAATGTCCTTTTTTCTTCACTTCTTAGAAGAGTATGTTCATACATGTCTGCGTAGAGGTGTGGTACTAGAGGAAGTATTCAAAAAATGAACATTTGTTATCTTGCTGTAAAAGCCTAAGATGAAACATGGTACCTGCAATGTTTACTTTAGGGCAGCTTAGCAAGATCCTAACTCTAGCCTAGGCTAAGGATGTTTATCCACCACATTATGAATTTTTCTCTTCCAGAATAGTTAAAATATAACAGTTATCCTGTGATTATAAAAAAGACCATTTTAAAAAATTATTGTCATCAGTAGAGTCAGAATAACTGATCAGATTAAGCACTTCTGACTACTGGAGACTTCCTCTTCAAAAATGAAATACAAACATTCCTTAATAAAATTTAAAAAATTCATATTTTACATTTCAGAAAGTCTCTTTTATATCATCTCATCTGACAAAATTTCACAATGATATTAACTGGTTTAAAAATTCGTGTGAATTCTTCACCTCCTGTTTCACCAGATGCTTTAGTGCCAAAAAGTATTTCACTCTTATTCACAGATTGCAGGAATTGCTGGTTTTTTTGATAGAACAGTTCCCTATTGAAAAGTCAGTTTCATCAAAATGTACACATTTTACAGGAGTTTATCAGCGTGAATGAAATGTTTTAAGGAACATGTCAAAATGAATGATTTTAATTCATTTTCTTATTTATTAAACACAAGTATTTTTGTTTGTCTATAGTATGTAGAATAGCACATTTAGTACTTTAATATAGTCAAAATAATAGTTCAGTCCAAATACATCCCAGAACAGAAATACTTAGCCTTATTTTGGGGTTCTGTCATCTGAAAATAAAACAGTTTTACTGGGCTGATTGGTTTGGAAGGGTAATTTGGAGGGTTTTTTGGGGGGAGACAAAAGTGATTGATTATTGCTAGGAAAGAGAAGCGTATTCCACAAAGACGCAGTATACACTTCAACCCTGCAGTCATGAGCTGACTGCTATGCCTTCTTAAATAATCAATATCATCAATTCTTATTGCTGTTTGTGAAAGTAAACATCAAAACATATTTCAAAGTCAGTATTATAATCCCAATTTTCCAGATAAAACCAAGGCACAATTTTTGCAAAGGCTCTCTAGTATGTCATTGTCCAAGTCTTCCTCCTGATTAACAGTTGGATGGTGTGGAGTGGCCAAAAAAGGGTTTGTTGTCCTTGCAATCTCTTAGCAGTAGTACACCAGAAAGTCATAGTTGCCCTGAACCACACCTTAGCTAACATTCTTCTGACACTATTGACACAGAAAGCATCCTGTCCTCCAACGTTCTATAGAATCAAGACTAGCCAATGGAACATATCTTCAACAATAAACAAAGGTATGATGTTAGGTCATCATTTTTATCCATATACTATCTTTAATGCCATTCAAGCTTTCTCATACAATCCCGCTGTCACCCTAGGGTGTAAGTGGCAACAGCCATGGAAGTCGGTTGTTACTCCCATTCTCCTAGGCGCTCTCTCTCTCAAACTTCTGCCTGCAAAACAAAGTAGTGTGGCATAGAGAGTTTCCTACTTCGTATAAGCAGACTTGCACCAAGAGCCTTCCTACATTTTTTTTTTTAAATCTGAGTCTTTCAACAACGACAACAAAATAGAAATAAAAAACAAATTGCTACAGTTTACCCAAGTGCCATTTTGCATACTGTTTCTGAAACAAGAGTTGACAGGCCAACATATGTGACCAATAACTGCTATTAAGAGTTAAGCTCTGCAAATGGTGACTGACATTGTGCTGGGCATTCCACTAGCCAAGGGAGTTATCAATTATAGACCAGCCAAAATAAACTCTGAGAAATTTCCTTTGGGTGTTAATTGTTCTGAGCATCATTCTTTCCCACACACTAGGCAAATGTTCTTGACCTTTGGATTTGGAGCAAAAACACCCCTATTAATTAAATAATTTGTCCATTATGACCTGAATACATGCATAACTTTTTCACCCTACACAAGAAAGAGAACAGAGTAAGTAAACAAACTTCTATCGTAAATATAACCAAACCTCCAAGCTCTGCTAACTTGCTTGATTTGCTATAGTGCATATGCCATGCTAATTGTGCATAGTATATATCTGCATATCAGAACACATTGATTCTTTAAATCTCTGATAGATAAGTCTCTGCTCAGCACTTTCAAATGAAACAGTCCAAAGCAGGGAAAATGAATTAAGTCAGTCATCTTTAAACTCTACAGGCTGTACTTACATCTGGCTTGAAGTACAGCATTGTATAGTATCTGTCCACAATAAGTAAGTTTCTAACTGGTGTTACATCCTTCATAATAATTTTTACTGAGACAATGTAAAAAACCATCAAATGTCTTTATCATAAAAACTAACATCTCCCAAATAACTGCAGTCATGAAATTGTGTTGGAAAAGTTTGGGTTTGGGGAGTAAGCATTTTCATGTATTTGCAAAATAAAGAATCATGGTTTTGTTTTTCTGCCTACTAAAAGCCAGATTGTCTCTTCTGTAGGGTGAGTCTTTGTTCACACAATGGAAGAGTTACAAGATCAGGAGAAGTAAGGGTCTTATCATGGGAATGAAGGCCTTTTTAACAGAGCCTCACAATAAACAATTTCCCAGAATTTTTTACATTGGTGCTTTCCAATAAATCTGGCATACGGATTTCAGAAATGAAGATACATATACCTATTGGTATATTTGACTTCTTAACTGATGATTTATACTTCTAGACCTCAAGTGCAAGGTTTCAGCACCCGGTAGAAAAAGTTTATTTATGCACACTACTTAATGACCTCAAGATTAAAAAAGTCTTTGTGTTTTACCTGAAAACTAAGCTTTGTACTTTAAGTGGTTTTAGAGATGTTAAAAATCCAACACTCTAGAATATTGCCATCTTTTTAATACCCATTAGAAAGAATAGCTTGCTAGGGAGATGGATGTTCAGAGGTTTTATAAGACAAAACACCTTTCATCATCCCATTACAACTTTACAGTGTAAAGCAAAGGGGCCTGCAAAGGACAGGTGTCATCAGAAATGGTCCTTCCAAGAAGAGATAGGTCAGACTGTTTAATGGAGAAAGAATGGGAAACTACAATGGCTGTTGTGTTTATATTTCCCTTTGTATGCCTTCAGAAGTCTTCTTTACCTTCCTTAATTTTCTGGCTGCTACCTTGCTTCTCTTTGCCTCCAAGCTCTTGAAATTTATCAACTATTCCTCTTTCTTGCCTCTCTGCTTGCCAAGGCAACTTCTGATTCTGTAACACTGAAAGTCATATTTTCATATTCATTCTCAAGGCTTTCAAACAAGCTTCATTCATAATTTCTGTATAAAGGCTTCTTCCTCAGCTTTCCTAATGCAATTTTAAGAAGAGAGTTTGGTAATTTCCTCTTTCTCCAGGTTCCTCTTGGTCTCCTCTCCCACATAGTTGTTTTCCCTCTGGGCCTCTCTCTGTCCCTTTCTTCTACACTTTATTTTCTGAGTAACCTAGTCTAGTCTCAGGAATGCACCCTGGTATTTTAAAGTGCACTGCTGTCAAGAAAATCAGAAAGCTGCTTCTCCTGTTAAACAGGCATAGCACAAACAGCCAGAGCTGTCCATGTTTCTCTTCCTCTTCCTCTCCCTCCTCTCAAGTACCTCAAAAAGGCAAACCCATTTAGTCATCCCCTGGTATTGCATCAACTAATGGCAAAATCATTGTCCAAAAATGTCCAAAAAGACTCAAAAATATTTTCAAGCTTAGGATTTTCAAGGAAAGTTTCCAGTTCAGTGATAGAAAGAAGAATGGCCAGCAGGTCGAGGGAGGTGATTCTCCTCCTCTACTCTGCTCTCGTGAGACCCTACTCAGCTGGTACTGCGCCCAGCTCTAGGGCCTTGACCACAAGAAAGACATATTAGAGCAGGTCCAGAGAAGGGCCATAAAGATGATCAGAGGGCTGGAGAACCTCTCCTATAAAGACAGGATGAGAAAGCTGGTTTTGTTTAGCCTGGAGAAGGCTCCAGGGAGACCTTATTGCAGCCTCTCAATACTTGAAAAGGTCTTATGAGAAAGATGGAGAGAGACTTTTTACCAGGGCCTGTAGTGATAGGACAAGGGGTAATGGTTTTAAACTACAAGAAGGTAGATTTATATTAGAAATAATGAAGAAATTCTTTATGATGAGGGTGGTGAGGCACTGGAACAGGTTGCCTAGAGAAGTTGTGGATGCCCCATGCCTGAAGTATTCAGACCAGGTTGGATGGAGCTTTGAGCAACCTGGTCTGGTGGAAGGTGTCCCTGCCCATGGCAGGGGGTTGGAACTAATGATCTTTAAAGGTCCCTTTCAACCCAAACCATTCTGTATTTCTGTGTAAGGGAAGAGAAGATGAAAAAATGATACCAGTTTTCTTCTTGTTTGTCATGCTCAAATTGCCAACTGAACACTGACCAGGACAGGAGTCCCAGGTTGGCAAAGCATACCTGCCAGATGAGGTTAAAAGCACATTTGAAAAGGACAGGGATGGAGATGGCATCTTGCCTCTTTCTTCAAGATACCTCTCTTCCCTCTGGGTTTTCCCTACAGCTCCTGTGAGCTCTAGTGTTGTTCACATACCTAGGGAAGGAGAAGGAAGTTACAGACAGAGTCCAAAAATCTGATGATAGGGAAGTGTGGGGGCAGTAATAGAAATCCTAAAGCAGGGACAGGGTAGTGGGGCAGCAAGGCTTGACCCAAAGAGGTGAAAAACACTGAACTAGGACAACAAATTACTGGAATGAGTCTGAAAGTACAAGGGAACCTTAGGGAAAAAATCAGCACCATCAGTTATTCGTCTCTCTTGGGGCATACCTATCTCATCAGCTCAAGACAAATGGGGAAATAAAGTGCACTTCTCCACAAACCTGCTTTCTCTGGTAACAGTTTCCAGATTTTCTAGACCACAAAGACACAATCTATCTTCCTAAAGCTAACTCCTCTACAATATTTACAGGTATAAATTCATAGAAATGGGCAATAGAAAATTTCATGGAAATAGACAAGATCCATGACCTAATACTACAGGATCTGTAGTCCAGAAAGACATATGATGCTTGAGAAATAGCATTTGAAAAAGTATTTTGTGGGCAATCATGAAATAACATCAAGCTAAAGGGGGAAAGTGTGGTTTTGTTTTGGTTTGGTTTTGTTATCACAGCTGGGAAACCTCTCTTGGAGGCTGTAAACTAACTTTCTTAACACAGCCTTAACATAAGTTTTAACAAAGATAAATATAATGTCCTGCACCTGGAAAGAAGTAATCCCAAGCAGCAGCACAGGCTGTGGATTGAAGAGCAGCTCCACTGAAAGGGACCAGGGGCTAGTGGCAGGCAGCGAGCTGAACGTGAGCCAGAGTGTGTGCCCTGGCTGGGAAGGTGGTCAGCAGCATCCCAGGCTGCATCAACAAGCATACAGTCAGGAAATGAAGGAACATGGCTGTTTCACCCTACTAGACACTTCTTAGGCCACACCTGGAATACTGTGCCCAGTTTTGGTTCCCTCAGTTGAAGTTGGAAATGGTCCAGTAGAAGGCACCAGCATGATTAGGGGCCTGGAGAGCTTGACATACAAAGAAAGGTCGGAGGGACTGGATTTGCTCAGCTTGGAGAAGAGAAGGCTCAAGGGGGATCTAATCATACTTCTTCAATACCTAAAAAGTTAGTTATAGAGCAGATGGAGCTATTCTGTCCTCAAGGATGCGTGCTGACCGAACAAGAGGCAGTGGGCATGAGCTGCTTCAGTGGAAATTCTCTCTGGATATTAGAAAAAAATTCATCCCCATGAAAGCAGTTAGATATTGAAAGAGGCAGCCCAGAGAAGTGGTGCAATCTCCTGTGTTAGAAATACTCAATACTATATGAATACATTGCTGCAATGACCTATGTTGAAGAGAAGGTGAGACCACCTAATCTTCAGTGTCCAATCTCGGCTTTTTGTGAATCCCTATCTGTGCAGTCTTGCTAGCCGTGTGAATAGTGCTTTTGTTCCATAATCATCTTTTCCCTCAAGCATATCTCTTCACACTGCCTTTCATACATTAAAAACACCAGATATTTTCTTTTGAAATGGGATTGGCTTTTCCCAGTCTTGCTACACAAGATACAGCAGTGCTGTATTTTGCTGCATTCTTCATTTCCTTGAGACAGTAAACTTGAAGGGGTAGCAGATGGGTTTTCTCATTTGCTTGTAAACTTTCATGGTCCTGGATGATCAGTGTACAAACACACACACACACACAAGACATTCATTACCTGGGCTTACACTACTCTGGGGATATGTGATATTTATTTCCATTCCTTGCTAATCTTTCATGAGCAGTTTACACTTTATTTCTATTTAAAGGGAGGAGGATGGGAGGGAATAGCATACTTCTCCCATGACAGTTTATTTTGCAGTCAAGACATTCAAGGAGAGTTATATTATGGGAGGATTTTTTAACCTTCAGTAACAAGGCTTAATTAGGGATCAAGAGCAAATGTTACAGCAAAGAAGAGGCACCTCTGAACACTCACTATTATTGGGCTTTTGTTCCAATTAAGCTGGTTAACAAGGGATGCAAGTGCATTTGCATCTGAAGTATACTCAAAGACTTCACATAGCTATTACAATTTTAAATTTTACTTGAGCTAAAAAATTTGAGTAAGTGGGACCTTTTGAAGATTTGATGTATTTGTGAAGAGGTGGTGAGGAAACTGTACAACTGTTACCTCATTAAAATATTTCAACACAGCAAGGAACAATCTCATGCTGAAACTGAAGTATAAATTTCTTAAAATTCAAGAAAAGATGCATCAAATTAAAAATCATTAAAAAAAAACAGGAAAGAAAGCCTGGGTTTGCTCTCACACTAGCACCTGATTTGCTCTGCGTTTGTTACAAGGGTGACAATTTACTCACACACATATCTCTTGAATAACTACAATAACACAGTATTCTGAAGGGGGAATCCACCCCACCTCTGCAGTGAAGCAAAAACTGCAACCTTGCAATACCTTGCAGTGGTAACACAGCAGTAAGGGACTTAGCTGTAGGTGGATAGGTAAAGCTGAGGATTAGACTTTCTAGCGCTAACCAATATACTGTAATTGGCTATAGGAGCAACAGATTACTTTTCCACTAAAGCAAAGAACAGTAGCATTTAATCCTTTAGTTGATCCCTGATGTACCACAATTTGAGGCCTGGCAAATATAAAGTCTTGCCTTACGAGTCCAGATGGTAAGAGAGGGGGAAAAAAAAAACACTATAAACATAAATATGAAGGGAAGTCCTTGTGACTTTGTTCAAGACTAAAAGAAAAAACTCAGTTTTTCCAAGAGAAATACGGATGACTTCATATGAGACCTTACATTTCACAGGGAAAGTATGTGGCATGGTTCCTTTAATCCACTCTATTTTACACGCGCATCCAGGTAAAGTTAATAATTCTATTTTCTAGTCATGGAAGACCTTCATGGGAAAGGCGTACATGACTACATGAGTTAGCATAGTCATTTTTTATTCACGAACTTAATGAGCTTTACAGGCGAGAGGGACGAGACATTTCAGAATTTGTAGATATAATTTTGCTGTGACTAAAATCACTCCTTTTTGTTGCACAGAGAAGATATATAAAAGAGAATCCAGTTTCAAAAGGTTTTGTTTTGTATCATTTTTTCCCAGATCTCTAGAATTAGCCTGAAGGATCCTTTTAGAGAGTAGGTAAATATATATAAAATATTAGGACAACACTGCAATGCAAAAAGGATGTTAAATTGCTCATCCAAGGAGATGACATAACTAATACTGACATAATTTCCAAGCAGCAAAGCAAAACTAGGTCAAATCACGTTGACCTATCTAACATAATAAGCCTTTTTTTTTCAGATTTTTACAATGTAGACTGTGTCTGCAGGCATTAATGTCCCCTGTTATCAATGTATAGTGTTGTCACTCCGCTTTAATGTCTTATCACCATGTTTTGTTAATTAGACCAAAACAATATAGTGCACTTTTGAACTGCTTAACTCCCAGTTTGAAGTCTCTGCCTAATCTATACTTTTGAGGTTATCTGGTCAGAAATGAAGTCATTAACTCTTTACAGTCACTTGTTTCAGTAAGTGCTACCAAGGCTGGTAGAATAGTGTAGCTTTGCACACAGGTCAAAATCTAAGCTACACAAGTTGCATATTTTTTGTCTAAAACAAGGTCTGTCTGCATAGCTAATGTCTGTCAGCTAGCAACATGCACACCGGTTTTGACACCACTTCACACCAGGCAGAACCCAGATACAGGGTGAGTATCCCATGTGCTTGGCTATCACGTGTCCCCGCCCAAGCACTTTGTCCTGAGAAGGACAGCCCTTTTCCTTGCTCAGGGCAGCCTTCCCTTGGGTACTCTTGTTGTTCCTCTGCACATCAGATTTACAGCACATGTGTTTTGCAGTGAGACTATAAGCAGAGTTGCGTAGGGTTCTGGCTACAGCCTCTCACTAATCCCAGAAAAACTGAAACAGGAGAAGTGAAAGCGATACCCATCTGTGTCCCTGCCTCTAGAGCTGAGGTAGGACTGGAGAACAAAAGGCTGAGTGCTTGAGGCCCCAACTTCCCAAGGTGCTGGAGCTCAAGCTGAGGCAGGAATCAGGTAGACCGTGGTGGCCACAAAGCAGAACATGTCAATGGAGTTTAAATCTTCCTGCATATAGATTTTGTAGTAAGTGCATAATCTTAGGGCAATACAAAAAAAAACAATACATTCCAGTGATAAACCCCTCTCCTTCAGAGCTTGCTTGGTGATGAAGAATACCTTGAAACTGGGATGCTGGTCGTCCTTATGATAAAGTGGCTGGATTTTGCAACTCCAATTCTAAATATATAGGTATGTAATTGTTTAGTATTTCTTTTTTCATTTCTTGTTCCTTTTTCTTTTTTTCCTTTTTTTGTTTTTTGGTTTTTGGTTTTTTTTGTTGTTGTTGTTGTTGTTTTAAGGTCTCCAATTACCTCTCAGGAAGAAAAATCAAAACAAAACTGAAAAAAAAAAAGGAGGATTTGTGTTTCCATATGGGACACGTCTGGAGAAAAAAAAAAATTGGGAGGGGGAACCATTTTGCCATAAGATGCTGATTTCTCAGAATTTTTTGGAAGAAAGCACCAGCTTCAGCTAATACTCAGAACAGTTTCTAAGAAAAAAAAAATGTAGACCCCAGAGGTGGTCGGAGTGGTCTCATGTGAGCAAGCTCTTGCTTCACCTGACTGAGAGTAGTGCATCGGCTCTCTGGTATCACAAATGAGCCCAACCTACCGCTGTGGTGGGGGGGTGGCTCTCAGTGCTCCTGCTGCGGCTGTTCAGTAATTAAATACTTAGAGACCCAAAGAGCCAAGTTAATGCCATTAGTCATGGGCACCTGCTTGGGACATAAAGCAGGTGCAGGACCAGGATTTCAGCCCAGATATCCCACAGCAGGCTGCTGCCCCCATGGGAGCAATCCTCCATTCAGATGGACCGAGAAAGTCTCTTGTACCCCGAAAAGCTCCACGCAGCAACAGAGAACTTTGTTGCTCCCAGTTTTTGTGCCACACTGTGAAGGAGCAGGCACCTAAGGGAGGTGGGCAGGCGGGCGATGCCACCAGGCTGCAGGTGCCCAAGCAGCACAAGGCGGCCAGGGTGAAGCATGACAGGAAGCCACCACGGCTGCCAGAGGCACGTGAAAGATGTCGGCCTCCCCACCCCAAAACACGGTGCAACTGTCATAGCATTTCACCTTTCTGAGGCCATGAAATACCCCTCCACAAATGTTTTCATTACAGTCTATCATGCTGCAGTGAAAAAATCATATCAGCCCCATGGATCTCCTCATTTACTGTCCCATTAAGCCAGGAGTAAAAGCCTGAACTCTCTGTTATTTATTTTATGGTCTTAGAATTGTTCTTACACCCAGCTATCTCAACACTTATGTAACCAGAAAAGTTTTATTCTACTTCGGAGCCAAACAAACATAGCCTATTTGCCAGCTTTTTAGCCTTCCTACATTTGCCAGCTTTTTAGCCTTCCTACATCCCCCTGGGAAGATATAAATTACAATGATAAACAACCACGACATGACAGCAAATAGGAAAGAATTTTAAAGAATTAAGAGCTATTTTCATTGTTTAGGAAAGAGATCAAAATCAGCTTCCTACCCTGTAGTGGCTCTTCCAGCTTTCAGACAGGATGGATTCTGTACCATAAGTCAGTGATCTCAGGGATATAGAGTAATTCCTTACAGCTTTCTAAAGCATTACAAGCTCCAAGCTGTAATAAAAGACTTTGAACCCAAGAAGAGCCTAAAGAACAGAGTACCCTAGCAAGTCCGAAATTCAGTTCAGACAAACCCCAGTGCACATTCAAAAGGCTATTCACACAGTTGTGTGTGAATACAGGTCTGCTCCTTCCTCATAGCTCAGTCTTCACCCTCAGCCAAACCAAATTGTTTCTCCATCTTTCCATTTACTGGGCTTCAACATATCTATCCCCTGAGCATTTACCACCACGAGCTCCTCATTCCCAGCAGCTCATTTTCCTCGACCCCAGGCTGCAGCAGACCCCTTACCTCTGGTGCTACTCTGCGTAGGGACTCCGAGCTCTGGCAACTTTTTTGCAGAGCTCCAAGGCTGCTGGAGCGCTTTGCATCACTGCCTGCCTCCCCATCCCTCCCCAGCAGGGAAGCCCTGGGACTGGGCAGCGGTGGGAAGGCATCAGCCAGCGCAGCCGAGTGCTGGGCAGGCGGGAGGGTGAGAGCCGGAGACAGACCTCATCAAAGGTAGGAGGCCTGGTGGGGATCAGAGAGAGGGAGATACACATCTTAAATAATTCAGGCGCTAATAAAAGCTTTGGGTTGGGCTCTCTCCAAGCTGGGAGAGAAGGCTGAATTTTGATGTATTTCGAGCTGCTATTGATGCAGAATGCTGTGTTACTTAATAACCCGATACTGATAAACCAACCTTATTTTAAGAGTATTCTGCATAAAGTTAATGAGGAAAGTGGCTGTGCCCAGTTTTGTATTTTTATAGCCTTAGCTTTCGGTTGAAATTCTATCATGTGAAGATTTTGAGAGCTTCAAGTCTGACCTCTACAGGTGGGCTGCTGAAATAGGTGCAGTATCTTTTGATCTCAAACTATACATAGCATTTTTTAGGTATTAGAGAAAGGTAATGGATGAGATGTAATACAAAACCTCTCACTTTCGTCATTACATCATTAAAGCCTTATTTTTAAAACACTGTTATCTGTGGTAATTTGGTTCATACAAATGCCTTCTTGCAAAATGCATCCACTCTGCAGCAAAACCAGAAAAAGCACATCCAGCATGAACATTTTTACATTCAGAAGTGTTGCAGGGCTTTGCTTCTGCTTTTTATTATCCCTCCTCCTCCTTCCCCAATCTTCCATTTGATCTGCTCCTTCAGCACTACAGAAACAAATGCTACTTTGAAACTGATAACATACATTTGTGTTTTGCAAAACTGATGTTTTTAAATGCCCTGATCGGTGCCACCTTTTTCTAATCAGAACCAACCACTCCAACAAACTACCCTTTGTCCGGTGATCCTGTCCCCTCTGTTCCCACCAACCTACAGCACATGTTGCCATAGCTACACTGCATGTCTATTTACCACACAAGTGATCAAAGGAGGCAGACAACACACATACACACACGCACAAAAACCTCGCCAGGCTTCCTACAGGGCAATGTCCAGCCACTAATTAACTGATACACTCCCAGCCTGTGGACTCTGTACACTTGTTTTCTTTATTCTGCATGGTACACAAAAAAAACCAGCATTCTCTGAGATGCTCATTCTTCCCTTACAGACCAAACAAACAACAAAATATCCCAGGAGAAACTTTAAAGAGAATTTTCTAAAGCAAGACTAAGCACCCCAGGATAAGAAAACAGCTTTTCCACTGAGGAATACATTAATTCTAAAAGTTATGCAAACGAAAATAGGAAATACGAAACACATGCTAAGAACTTAAACATCTGTAAGGAAAGGGGATGATTTTGAATTTTGCATGTGCTTTTCACTGAAATTGTATGCAGTATTTATTCACTTGGTGAACTGTATACACACTAAAAGCTGTATGACTGCAGTCATGATAAATAATTGTAATGGCCTTATGTGCCTTAGAAACACACTTTTTCATTTTTAGGTGGCCTGTCAGTTAACAGTCATTTTGTTGGACCTCTTTGTGTGACGAAGGGCTCAACTCTGCCTTGATCAAAGTCAATGGGACTTCAATAGGAAGAGGCCAAAGTAAGGAGTTGCATTTGTTGTCATGACACTCCCACGAGCTGCACTTCAGGGATTTTTTGTGGGTGAAAGTGAGTGAAAATGACGTACTAAAATTCATCAAACATTTGATTTTCCATGAAGTAGGCTTAGGGAACTTAAAACAGAGCTCACAGTGCCCTCTCCAGTTCTACAGCAAACGGGGAACACAGCCACGCGACGGCCTCCAGCCACACGAAACCGCCGCTCTAGCACATGAAGGCTGAGTGCCTTCACATGAGTTTGCATCACTTGCAAGCTGCCTTGCTTAGGCATGTCTTTTTAAGTAACAAACTGAACAGAGTAGTCTGCAAAGTAGAAAGTGTGGTTCCTGCAAACATTTCTTACTTGTCAGGTTAGTTGTTCTTTCTTGTCTTGCAACGTGTTATATACCTTTAAAAACTGCATTTCTGCTTCCTATCATTAGTCTTGCAGCACCCTACCACACCAAAATGGGTGTGTTTTCCTGTGGATACTTAAACTCTTACAGGTACACAGTGACTAGCATGCTTTCACAGATGTCACATGCACAGCAATAGGACAGAAATTTTCCCATTTTGGTTACTGGGGCTTCTGCACAAGGTCATTATTTCTATCAGACAGCAAGGAGACAGCTCTTGCTGAGGTTTTCAATTACCAGCTGAAAATGACTGCTTCTTTATACCCGTCTCATTTACAAACCTCAACACAGCATCCTACACTCACCCTTGTTACTAGCTAGAGACCATTAGCCTGGTGCTGTGGTCAAGTAGGTTGAATCTTGTCAGCTCAACAGGCTGCATGTTACATTTCTACAGTAATTCCTGCACTTCTTTTGGGAAATGAGTGCTTTTGCCTTGGAAGTGCTATTGTTCAGTACCTGTGGGCTGCCTTTGGGCCGATTCAGTCATCAGTGCAACACAGAGTTTCATTCCAGTGCTAGCAACACACTACATACCTGCCTGATGGTTAACTTTGCAGCCCCAAGTTAAGCAACAGCTGCCACCAAAAGCATCTCCAGGTGGGAGCAGTTGCTCCCAGAGCCTGGTAAGAGGAAGGAGTCAATACAGCCCCTCATTGCCTTATACTAGCTAGCATAAAGATGGAGAAGAGATCCCAGGAAAGAGCAGGGAAGGCAAAAGGGCAGGTAGGGAGGATACTGTGGAGAGGGAGGATTGCTGGGCAAGTGGGGAAGGTAGGTAAAAACAACTCTCTGCTGCTCTGAATATGAGGGCAGTAAATGGGCCAACAGGAAAGTCATCTTCTGCATGTTTCTATTTTCTATAAAAATGTCAAACTAGAAGCAGGGGTGAGGGCTCCAGCTGCATGTGACATTCCTGGTCCTAAGTGTCCGCTGTAATGGTTTTCCTAACCGTCTTGCACGGTTAGTTCATAGCTCATCCTAGCCTTCAGGTCCCACTGAAACAAGAAGTCTGCTGCTGGGGCCAGCGCGCCCAGCCTCTGCCCACCCTCAGCTGCCAGCTCCATGGCTTTCACCCCTCCAGCCCTAGCAGCACGCACAGCCTTCCCCTGCCAGACTGAAAATATTTGTGCACAAAAACCAACCAGACCCAGAGAAATACTTCTAAATCGTTCACTTGGCTCGGGGTGAGAAACCGCACTCATGGGCAGGTGTTTAAACAAGCTCTGGCAGCTCTTCAGCTGGCTCTCCCCACACCTCCTCAGGAGGAGTAGCTGGGCGGGATGGCGTGCATGCGGGGAGCGCGCTCGCCCCGTGCATCGCTCTGGTGGGGGAATGAAAGGAGGCAGGCGCCTGCGGGACGTGCTGGGCCATGCACGAGTAAGCTCCTCTGTGTCTGTGCCTGCACCTCTTCTTAGGCGGGAATATCTCCCTCCCTCGCCTCTTCTTTCAGAGGGGGAGGGAGGGTACCCGTGCACATTAACGATGTTCACTTCTCCATTCTGACTGTTTTAACTCACCAGCTATGAAGCTTCGTTACACATAAAACCGTATGCTTCAGGGCTTCAGGCAGAAATATTTCAGGTGAGCAAAATGTGTGTTTCCCACAGCGTTTTACTTTTTTATTGCCATCCTGTAATGTTTCTGCTTCTTTCTGTATTCCCTATTGGCAACCCCCTGTGCCAAAGTACCCTCTTGTGGTGATAATGATTTCTGATGACTGTGTGCATCCAACTGACCAACCTGAGCTATGCAATATACAAAATGTCCTTCATTTTGCTTCACAAGGACAAGAATTTCTCTCTTTTAAAAGCTATAAAAGTTTTTTTTGTTTGTTTTTTTGGTTTTTTTTTTTTTGTTTTTTGTTTTTTTTTGCCTAGTGGAAGAAAGAAATACCATTCCTCTTCCTTCACCTGTATTCTTTCTTCTCCCTTCCCCACCTCCCTTAACTTAGAGAAAAATGGTGTGAGGAAGCTGAGATTTCCCACCATGTCTTCAGAAAGTGTGCAGAAACCAAATGCTCCATTTGCACTACAGGTGCAAAATCCTCACACGTACACTCCCTGGACACGTACTATAAAAGTCCCACTGAGAGCTGAATGAATAACACCCACACAGAATAGAACCTAGAAAACTTCTCTCATTTCCTCATATCTATCCATTGTCTACCTAGAAAATAACATATTAAGTGCAAGATTTGTAAGTTGACTGGCAGGGCTTTTTCAACTGGGACAGATCTCTGATTCAGTCTTAAGATACAGCCCAGCCAGTTTCCCTCATTCCCACAAGGCTCTTCTAACTGCACATTGTTGTTGCAAAACTATGAACAGTGAGAATCAAAAACATTTTGCCACTGTGCCTTTTAACTGGGAGAATGAGAATAAAAGCTCCTTTTGTCCCTTCAGGTGAATAGAAGTCTTTTTAAAAAAATCTCATTTGAATAATCTTGGGAAAAAAAATCCCCAGAAAACCCATCTTAAAGTACTTTTGTGAAGCTGTAAGACAGCTTGAAACTACTACATTTTAAAACAATCAGAAGATTAAAGCACTGGCAGGCAAGGAACTCATGCAGAGCTGTTTAAAAAATTATCCCTGGGCTGAATTATTGGCATATTTAGCTTTATAACACAGCAAGTTTCTTCCTTTCACATGTCACAAACATGCCTGCGAGACAGTCTACACAATGCATTTAAACCCTGGCAAACGGGAATTGTTTTACACATCTCGCAAACAGCTTTCGTCCCCGCACAAAACTCAGGCACACAAGGACCTGCACGGCATCACTTACTACCCGGAAGATTGAACTGAAAGAAAAAAAACCTTTCAATCGCTTAATTTTTCTCTTTCCCTGAAACTTGCTTTTCACGAGGCTAAGAAAAAAAAAGGGAAAGAGAAAAGAAACCTCAGCAGAGGCTTGTGCCGGTGCTACCAAACCGACAAGGCGGCGTTTGTACCCGCAGCGGGCGCCCGATGCTACTGCCCCGCGGAGCCCCGGGGGCAGCGGCTCCTCACCTGCCTCATGTTGAGCTTCCCATCATCCATCCATCCAGCCGGGAAGGGGCTCACGCCGCGCTGCTATCCACAGGGCAGAAATCCATCAACTTTCCCACTGCACGCAAGTTTCCCCCCCGCCCCGCTTTGGTTGTTGGCTTGTTGTTGGTTTTTCTTTTTTCTTTTTTTTCTTTTTTCCTCTTTTATCCTTTGCTGGGGCGACTCTTCCTAAGACAATGTCAAGTGTCCCAACCTTCCTTCCCAGCCTATTAAAAGTCAGGAGCCGGGAGGCAACTGTCCGCCTGGCTCTTGTTTCAAATCACAGCTCAGGGATGTAGTAGTTGGCTGAATTAGGCCATGAAATAGCCTCGCCAATCAGGAGAAAGGGGAGGGAGGTAGAGCACAGAAAGGCTGCCTGCATGAGGATTAGGAAAGCTTTCAAGGATTTGAAAGACTGAAAGCAGCTGGAAACTGTGTCTAGGGCTACAAAGAGGGAAGTCAATTTGTGGTGTGAGAGATTATTCCCATTCTCATCTAACTGCTCTGGGTCTGCTTAAAACTTAGCGGGCTCCCAGGACTTAAGCGAGAAAATGTACAAGTCCAGTGAAACTACTGAAATACCGGCGTGACGCAGGAACACTTAACAGCAGCCCCGCAAAGTGGCAATATCCCGTACTAGCAGGAGCCACAGGCACTCCATAAGCACCGATTTCCTCATGTCAGATAAAAAAGTAAATTGCATCAGGACATGAGCAGGAAGTTAGTAAAATACGGTATGCCAGTTACACGAAGAGCGAGTGCCTGTCTGCCAGAAGGTATGCACAGAAAGCATAGAAATGTTTTGTTGCAAAGTTTTATTTGTCTGGGTGGCAAATATTTAATCATCCTTAGCGTTAGCATGTTATCTGCTTTTCCTTCTTTAGGGAGGATGATTTCCTGATTTCTGAAGCTTAGTTCCTTTTCCAGAATAACACTGGAGCCCAATTTCAATTTTAAAGAAAAAATATATATATTTTAACAATGAGATCAGCTTTTATCTGCTGCCCCTTAGTGGCTTTCATTAAAATAAACAAACAAAAAGGCAAAAAAAAAAAAAAAAATCCCAAATCTGTAGTGCCATTGCTGTTTGAGTTACATCCTTCTTGAGTCAAAAAAAAAAATGTGGAGAAACAGAAAACTGCAAATTCATACCACCCACTTTTCTCTGATGTGTTTGCCTCTCACTTAATATCAGTTCAGAAGCTGTTAGTCTCTCTGTTCCGCTCTAAAAGGAAATCTGTCTTTTGATCTCAGGGGACAATCAGGCAAATCTGATGTCTGAATAAAAGCCCCAACATCATGGATTTGCTTCTGCAAGGGCTTTATCTAGCAAGGCAAAAAGTAGTTGCTATCCAGCAAAATTCCTATCAGTACAAGAAATTTTACTGAATTGAGCTGCAGAAAAAAAAGGCGTTACAGTGATGTGCTTTCAGGATTTTAATTAAAGGCTTCTTAAAATATATTTCCTTTTAGCTTATGATAAGCTCCAATGCTGGGTATGACAAAAGAAAAGGAAGAAAGGGTCTGAAAAATCTATTAATTTGCTTTCCTACTGAAAAACAATAATGATTTTGCTCATAAGTGCTACTAAGAAAGGTGTTTGCATAGTATTGGCAGTATCCAGCTCAGAACTAAGGCACAGAGGAAGGGAAAACTTGCTGTAAAGCACTGTTGCACTTTATCCAGGGTCAGCTGTGCTCGTTTGGTTTATGTCCTGAAGTGGAAGTATCCAGTTATATGCTCTAACTTGCAACACAAACCAAGTATCTCGAGGGATACTCATAAGGGTAAGACTAGCTATTTACGCTAGCCAGTTGTAGAGACAACTCACTGATCCTCCAGTGATGGTCCAGTCCTGCACACTTGCTCAATAGCTCAAAGCAGCTGCAACACACAGAGCCAGGTGCATTAAGAGCACTTAACAGGAATGCTTGTCCTCTGATCCCCAACCATAGCTCAGCAGACACATGTCATTTGAAATGAGTATGTGGTATTTGAAGACCTTTTACTGTGGTTATATCTGGGAGAATCTCTCCAGAATGCATTCAAAAGAAGGGTAAAAATGTTTTTCTGAAGTAATTAGTGCCTTAGCAAGAAACTTTCTTGGTGAAAGTGATTTAGCAAAAGGTACAAAACTTACAACATTAGCAAAGACTATGAAGGATTCACCCAAAAACCTTCTATTTGGTTTTGGGGCCTTAAGAAGGCGATTCTGAGGGCAGTTCCAGAGTTTCATGTGGAAACACAGCAAAAGATTCAGCAGGAACTCCAACATTATTACTATAAAACAATTGAACTTTTCTGGAAACAGACACCTCTTAATAAACAACATACATTTCTCACAGGACGTGATGGTAATTGCATTTTTCTGAAAATTCAGCAAAATGCAGCATCAAAAATGAGTTAATTCCTTGGGATAAAACTCAGTGTTAACAAAAATAAAAATAAAAACATTCAAAAAAAATTGGCAATGACACATGTTCAGGGTGGGGCAGGAGCTATTCTTTTACTGAAATAATCAAGTGTCACAGACAGGCCCCATTCAAATTCTTTCACTTTCCACTTTTGAGGAATGTGTTTTGGGATCAACCCCCACGACACCAGTACTGTCACATGCACAGGCTTCAGAAAACTCAGTTTTGCACTTAACTTCTTAATGACTTCTGAGTGGCTTGTGAGGAGGAGAAAGGGTCCACATCTGAACTGGTTTTGAAGGTAGTCAATCTCCAAAGGCACAATAGTACAGCTAGATATGAGGAAGAAGAAGTGTCACTTTGGATACAAGAAAAGATAGGTGCTGCTTTTTACACCTTCCTCTGAATATTTGGTTTCACATTTATAAACCAAGTGTATGTTTGTGTGTGAGAAAGTCTTGTTATATTCAGGTAAGTGAAAGAAGATTCTGGCTCTGAAGGAAGAAACTTTTACAGTCTATCCAGTGGGAACGTATGGAGGGAAGGGCAGCTAGAGGAGGTGGTGCCAGGTGTAAATTCAGGCATCACTGAGAGGAAACACTTGTATAAGCGAGAGCAAGGTCATGGTTGGGAGCCTGATAGTTTTAGAGGATTCTCATGGAGGTAAATGAAAGGACAAATGGTTACCAGTACAGGTAGTGGGATGAGAACTAGCTTAGTGGAAGTCAGTACAGTGGACAAGTTTGAAGGTTATAAGTTGTGACAAAGCAACGACAACGGTCTTGACACCAGAAATTCAGCGCTATTTGAAAACCTGAAACTTCTGCTTGTTCTAGTTTGTTAACTAAGCCTTTCTTAATTAGCTTCATTCTTTTCAATAAATTGCCAAAAATCAGGAACAGTTTTGAATGGGTGGACCAGACACTGAGCAACCTAATGTGGAATTACTTGATCACTGGAGCTTTTGTTGTATAAAGCAATTTTACGTATTCCAGGCCAGCCAGGTCCCTGCCAGTCGCAGGGGGGTGCAAAACAGGAAGTGGAGGAAAGGACTTTCTCTCATTAGCTGAATTCCAGCTGTCATGGAAATCCTTCTGCGCTCAGAGAATTCAATATAAGTTCAAGACAGAAGAACCACTCTGTGTCCTTACTGAGCTGGGCCAGATAGAGACAGACCAGACCCCAGGATCTGCTTGTACCCAGTAGGAATAAAAGAATTACAGCAGAGAAAAATATGACCCAGCGCATAGTTTAGAAAGAACACTTAAAACCTCTTCAGATATGAAGTCTATCACAAATAGATTGCCTTTAATGTGCAATATAGACAAGTGATAAAAATAAAGATATATTGTTGTTGTTGTTTTAAATAAACCAGCAGCTGAACTGTTGCACATTGGGAGGAAAAGGTAATACATCCAAACTATCAGTGTTGCAATTCATTTCTAATGGTTTTTATAGTCCTTCCCCTGGAAAATTCAAATTGGCTCCTGCAGGAAGAGCGGCATGTCCAGAATAAAAAATACTATTTAATAACCCCAGATAACATTAGAATATAACTCCAGGCAACGCTGGAATGCAAAAATAACCTCCAGAAGAACTGGCACAAAATATTTGAGTTAAAGATTGCAAAGTGAAGAAAGCTTTCTGAGAAGATGGTATAAAAGAGAAGAAAGTCTGAAACAGTATCAATATGAAAAAACTATTCTCAAGAAGTGAAAGAGTCACACAATAATTTTAAACATAGTTAATGAATATAAGAAAGTGCAGAGCTGAATGTGCAAAGCAGTACTTAACTGCTTTTATCAACATTGCTGCGGTGAACAGTAGTAAGATAAACTAATTATCCTGGCAGAGTGTCTGACACGGGTATTTAAGTGCACGTTTTCCAACAGAAATTCAAAAATAAGACCAGCAACGTCAGACATCCTTAAATTTACAAATACATGCTGAAAGCCACAGTGCACAAAGAAGTCCTTAAGGCAGACCTTTGGGAAATTCGTTACCTTTCAAGTCAGCTGACTCAGCCTTTTGGCAGAGTATCACTGAAAAAAGGCAGAGAGATGAGAGAGATCAGAGCACACTGCAGTCCTCTTGGTGAAGTGGTCCTTAGATGACCATTCCTCCTCACTTGGTTATTTACAGCATCCCCTAGACTACTCTGGTCTCACTTGGGGCTGTACCAGCCACAGGCAAGAGAGAAGGAAAGGGGTCTTCAGGACAATTTCTTCCTCCATCACTTACACAACCTAAACAATCCACAGCTCAGACAGACAGAAACATGGTGAAAAATGATCCACCTGTACCTGCCTTAATGACAAAACTGACTAGACTTTTTGATTAAGGTATTTTAATCAAAAGAATAGTATCTTCTGGGTTTCATTTCATTGCATCTGTGCTACGAGGCAGATGCTTGATCTGCTAGGCTGAACAAGTTGGTGCACATTCACATGTAATAAATCAGTGATAAGAAGTCTCTGATAGTCTGTTCCAAAGTTACATGGAAGTACAGACAAAGAAGCGTGCTATAAGGGTTCAGAGTTTCTAAAAACATCTGTTCTCTAATACAGGTACACACAGAATTTAATGCAAATCATAATTAGTTTACTGTTGTTTCTCCATTTTATTTGATAGGGTTTTACAATTAGTTGATAGTTCAATGACAATAATACCTAATACTTTTTAAAGTAACAGAAAATAGTTAAATGACATCATTTTTTTCTTAATAGTTCAATGTTAAGAAGTATCCATGAAATCAAGAATGATAAAATAGCAAGACAAAAATTGCCTTATGTTTCTGTAGCCCCTATTAGCATAGAAAAAAAAAAAAGAGCAACTTTATTTCATTGCATATTGTATCAACTACTTATTTAGTGACCAACCGCAAAATTCAGTCATGCAGCGAATCAAGCTAAGTAAATAAAGGTTGAGGCATATAGCAAAAACATCTCTCTACAAATCCCATCAAACAAAGTACCACTGTTGGGACAAACACCCAATATTTCACTGACTTGAAATAAGACATTTCAGCTCAAATCAACAGAGCAGAAGTTGTCTAAAAATTCTAGTCAGACTAAAATCTTTTGTTTCAATTTTTCCAGGCAGAAAAAGTAACAAAAATTTGGCAACAATCTTTATTTTCTCATGAAAACTAATTTCATGAGAAAGTGACTTTTCGAAGTTAAAGCCTCCCAAGAATATTCTCAAAGGGAATTCTCGTTTATCTCTTCTCCCCAGTGCCTCAGCTACCCATGCCAGCTTCCTGCCACATGGAAAATGAGCTCCTGTGAAGCAGGCAACCTATTGGGACAGGAGACGTAGAAGTTATCTGTCAGTTATACAGGGTCAAATGGAAATCTTGTGAAGTAAAGTACACTGTACCAGAGGACTCAAAATTGTACCCTAAACACAATAGCAATACACATTGCATCCTGTAAACTGCTTGTGTCTCCATGGGCAAGGCATTTCATCTCCCCCACTCTAATTCTCAGAATTTATATTGAAGCTTTGTTTTCCTAAGGATAATAAAGGAGACGATAAATCTACAAAAGCTAAAAGTACCTTAAAGATGTTATTGTAATCAGGGCAGTGCAGGCTCTGCCATAAGCAAGAGTGAAAGGCGCAAAAAGAATAATCTTTGTAGAAGCAACTAAAAGATTTTGGGCTAAATAAAAGTAGTCACAGTGGAAAAGACAGTATTAATCAGACAATACAACAAGCAGACTGCTGCAATTATTTCTAGAAAATTGTGCACACCTGCTTGTGTAAGTGAAATATGTTACATTTATTTTTACCTAAAAATTTGAAGTTCTTGCTCTTTTTCTGCTAAAAAGATAGACGTTTTAAGATTGTCTTCCCTACAGCTGAGCTAACTCTTTCTCTAGCCAGGATGCCAATGCATCGCAGTGTTTGCGGTGAGATTAGGTCTGCAGGGGGTGGGCTGGGGAATGACAACAAAAACCTAAACCCATTCCTGAAGTCCTTAGACTCCACCCACGAAAACCTCTTTATATTACTGAGAATTTGCTGCTATATGTGATTCATGATTTGACTTATAAGCCTCTGGAGTTCACAGGGTTACCATCAAGGTCAGTTTATCTATGAAATATCAAGTTACTATCCCTTCCCATTGCTTCAGCTCAGCCCTTGGTAGTGATAATGTAATATATTTACATGGGAAGTTTTACACACACACAAAAATCATATTCTTCTAATTTCAAATGAGAAAAACAACAAAAGAACTTAGGAGAAATCAAAAGAACCTTCTTACCAGAGAATTTTAAGTTAAGCAATTCAAGGACATGGGCAGACCACAAAGTATTAGTTGTAGCAGTAAAGCGGGGACAGTTTCAGAGAGTCTTACCTATCAAAATTAGTGCTTTTTCTCACCAGGAGCACTGCTTAAAATTATTTATGCATACACTAGCTAAGGACAGGTTTGAAACACTACGCTGCTAAACAGGCCCATTGGGAAATACTGCCCTGAGAGGACAGGCTTGGTCATGTCTCGCCCTTCTATCTGTGCCAAGTAGCCCTTTTTTAACCTTTAAATTGTTTTCAGATGGTACTTTTATGAGCCACTGTACCTTGTTCTTTTTAATTACAGACATATATAGTATAGGTTTACCAGTTTCCAAAAGAATTTTTACTCTATTTAGCTCACATTTCCAGATGTGTCCCCTCCTTAGGCCTCTCTTTTTGTTAAATGGCACTGGCAATAAAAGACAATGACTACAAAGGTAATGTACTTCTCCAGGTTCCAGGCAAACCAGTTTTATAATCCAATTCTTTAATTCTTGTTCTATAAGGTACCCTTATTAAAAATACTAAAATAATAATTAAAAAAAAAACCACCAGACCGGTCCATGAAAATTATATTTTTACAGTTGGTGTTAAACTTTTTCATGAAAATCGGTAACTCAGAAAATCTGATTCAGGTAAGACTTTTAGAGTATGAAGGCCAGCACAGAGATGAAATGCATACCACTGGGCTCTAATTTCTGCATTTCTTACTTCCACAGTTTATTATTAGTCTGCATTAGTCACTTCAACATTAAAATTCTCAGATATTGCCAAGTGTGTCCTATTTCATGAGTACATGTGTTTTTTACAGGGAGATACAACCATTCAAAGCCTGGCCTGCAACATACTGACATCATTTTTTGCACCAATGGCAGGAAAAAATGTACATAAGTAGCTGCTACTGCCCATTACATGAACAGTGAAGGTTAATGCATGCCTTCTAAGCTTTTCATGTAGATTTTGATCCCTAGGACCACACTTTGTCACATATGCTCATAGTCTCCCTCTTTTTCCAGTGTCTTCATTAACTTGTATTTTGCAGTAATGCACTATGAGACTGCAATGATATATGAAGGTCCTAATTCCCATTTCATAAAGGCCTTTTTCAAATCTCTTGGGCACTCACACTTTCATTTCTTTCAGTCTCCTATCTACCTTCTAGGATTAACAGTGAAGAACTTGGTACTACATAGCGCAGCAGTCCAAAACTGGACATGAAGATCTCTCAGCACATACAAGGAATTATGCTGAATTGTGCAGCCACGTTGCATAGTAGTGACTTGATAACCTTTGATTTTGCTACCCTCATTCTATGTGTGAACTCAGGAGTGGACGTATATATACACAGTATACTGCACTTCAAACTGAAGTAAGAGAGAAAGAAATATTGAGGATCTGAAACCAAAGACTTTCATAATTTAAATAGTTTCCATATATCTTTTATCAGGGGAACTCTGAATACACTCGGATCTTCAGATAACTGAAAACCACCTGCCTCTCTAAGTAGTTTATAGATTAGGAAAATAAAGTCCACCACAATAAAGGACAAAGCACGGAGTCCTTTGGGAAAAGGTGGTGATACTTTAACAGGGTAACTGCAGGCCGTCCCTGCATCTTTAGCCTTGGGGCTGTGGGACACAGAAATGACACTGCAGAAAAATTCACCTGCCATACCCACATTTTAAACTTTAGAAGAGTAAAGTCCTGACCACTTGCAGCTTGGAAACTGAAAAGGAAGGAAGAGCATCTGAAATGCAAAGTCTAAAATGACTGAAACTGGCACTACAACCAGAAAGATCATTATTGTTATGGCTTTATGTGATTCAGAAGCCTGCAAATAAAGCAAACGGCCCTAGAGTATTTGTAAATTGATAACTGCTTCAAGGGAGGGATCTGCACTTGCAAAGTTATTTTGTGTGCCTTCCTGTGAGTTGCCATGTTCAAGCCTTTCAGGAAACCTTTCCCTATTATGTTGCCTCTGTTTGGCCACCACAAACCACTCAAGCCTTCAGAGCAGTAAACTGAAGGCAGTTATTATGGGCATGCTGTGGATGAAGGGTAATGTGTACCCACCACCCTGCTCCCTCCAGTGACTCCTTGTACCCACCAAACTTTTGCTTTTGATAAATAAAACTGATATATGTAAGCATAATAGAAGGGCAAGGAGAAAACATATTATTAGACAGGGGAGTCATGAATCTCAAAAAATTTTTACACATTTGTCTTTCAGTGTAGCTCTCTCAAGAAATAATATCATTAACATTTTACAAATATTAGCAGGGCATTTGGTGCACATTTCATTAAGATGTTGCAGTGTCTCAAACAGGTGACAGAGGGGTTGCTATGGTTACTTATAGTCTCTTAATCTGAATACTAAATAGGTTCATAAAATATATATTCTTACTTGTTATGTAAAATATTAGTTGCCCAGCTGGCATTTGTTTATGCACTCCTTTTATTTTGTCAAGGACTTTCCACTCCTTCGTCATTCAAATAAAGTGGATTTTAGTACTGTTTAGAGAAAGGAGAGGTCACTAACCATTCTCCTCCTTCAGGAAAGGGGACAAGTTAGGTAGCTCATTATCTAGCCTGTTTATAATTAAATCTAAAAATGATTGCTCCACTGTACTGGAATTGTGAGAGCTTTTATTTCAGAGGATTTAATGAGTCATGGAAACGTGTTTACAAGGCAACAAGCCCTCACTACACAAAGAACTCAACATTAGCATGGCAATAGACCATATCGCTTTTAATGGTCTGAACTCTTTGTTTCACTTGCAGACACAACCCTGAGATTGTCCCACCACCACCATTTGATCCAACGTTTCTTTCAGATGGAATACTTTTTTGCCAAAGGACCTGAAGGTGATATTTAGGAAGTCTATTATCAGGCATGCAAATTGGGAGAAAAATGTGTCACATCAAATCATGACAGTTTAATAAGGTATTACTCATGGGCAAATGCTTTCATGTACTGCCTACTTAGAAGGGCAGGTTGAAAGGAGTTACTGTAAAGACAACACGTTCGGTATTTTTATACTTGTCTGACTCCTTCATGATGCAACTATAGGAAAGTTTCAACACACTAATTTCATTTAATTTTATTTAATTTATTAAAATATCCAGAATGAAAACAAACATGAAGTTCCCTAATTTTTATTATGATCGAAACACTAGTGTTTGTTTTTCTTTAGACTACTGTGATCATTATATACCTTGTACTTTATTTTGAAAATTTTCAATGACATCTGTTGCAGTAATGGTGTGGTATCCTGCTACTAAGAAACTAATTTACGGTAGTATCAGCACAATTTTTAATGAGCTGAAAGTTACTAGGATTTCATCTATATTCCACTGATATAATGATGGCAATAAGAAAAAAAAAAAAAAAAAAAAAAAGATTCCTCCAAGCTAGGGTAATAACAAACATATTTGAACACCTGTTACTATACTGGTGTTAGACAATAGTTAAGTTTTGAGTAAGATTAAGAGCAAATGTGCTTGCAACTTCTAGATCCACTTTCACAACTTCTACCTAGAGAGATTCCTGGGAAATGAGTTAATATTTTGCAGTCTGAGGCAGCAAATTTTTACAGCAGTACAGAGCAATAGGGTAGGAATTTGTGAAAGATAATATATTGAGCAGACCTAAGTACTAACTAGGCACTTACCTTATGTATTTTAAAGCATAGAATGTTGCATATTTCTAGAATCAAAAATGGACATAACATATTGTTCTTGCAAGGTGTTACCATGTTAACAACTAGGGCACCTTCTGTTAAAACTATTAGTATGTGGCTTATCACTTCATAAAAGCTTGAAATCACAATGCAACTACAATAAGCACATGTGGTACATATGAAGTCGATCTGCAAATACAATAATAAGCATTCAGCAAGAAGCATTTTTGTGCTATAGTTAGCAGAAGTAAAATTAGCTGTTTGCTCTACAATTGCCACTTTTGTTATCCACAAAATAACCCATCCGTACTCACTCTGTATTTTGGTTCCTTTCTGAAGTGTAAGAATGTTTTTTGTTGCCTCCTCCTTCCTCAGCACACCAACCTGACTTGTGAAGTTTGAGGGTGATGGTGATGTCAGCCACCCGAAGGCTGTACCATTTTTAAGGAAACCTGTTCCTGAACCTGCAGCTAACCCTCTGTTGACCAAGACAGCTATCATCTAGCATAATGTCACTGGTACTTAGGTACTTATGGCACTTCCAGAATAAGAGGTAATGAAAAAGTGGATGGGATGATGAGACAGAGAAGCAGGAAAAGAAAGAATCTTCCGTGCAAATATGCACATGTATATTAGAATAACAAACTCAGGAATACACAAAAATCCAAAAAGCTGTAAGATCAGAAAGACATTTCTCAGGAAAACCAACCACCAAAACTTTTCTCATGTACAACTAGGGAGGCAGGAAGAAAAAAAAAAAAGCGTGCAATAGCAAGGAGTGGGTTTGTGATTGATTTTTTTTGTATGTTTATTCACTGATGTCATTAATTAAAGGTAACTGGTGGCGGAGCGAACAGACCGGAGCGCAGAGTGATGGGAAAAGCCCAACGCGGCGGGCCGGCGACGCTGAGCTCGCTCCGTGGCCGAGCGCAGAGCAGCCCCTGGCGGCCGTCCCCTCCCCGCTCTGCTCCCTTCGCACTGCTCTGCCCCCGCTCACCCGCCCGCCCCTGCAGCTCGAAGCACTGACGACAGTTTGCAAGCTTTGCAAGTGTCTCAGAAAGAAACAGGAGCGCACGGCAGGCTCCCTTCGAGGCAACCGTGATACCAGTTTCTTGTAGACACTGCAAAAACTTTCTAATTAGTTGCAGATAAAAGTTGAAGTTCTGCAGTTTTAGTTGCTTCTCAGCTAAGCTTCAGATCTAAACCTGGCAATGTTAAAAATAAAAAATAGAAATTAAAAAAAGCATATATGTTAGGCAGTTCTATTAATTCTTGCTGTGCCATCTATAACATTTTAAGGTATCTTCCTCTTATTCCTGAGAGAGATGTCATGACCTGTGTTTCTAAACCCTTCTAATGCCTAAAGCTGATCTCTAAACACAAAAAGACAGCATCCATTCAAAATTGCATCTATTTTTACTATTTTCATCCTAGTTTGAATGATTATAAAATGAGTATACTATTAGTGCATACCAGGAGTAGTCATGCCCCAGCTCTATCACCACAGTGAAGTCTCTATGCTGTAATTTCTCAGTAGTTAAAGTCTTAAAGGCCCACAAGAGTTTGCATACTTGAAATTCGTGATAATTTTTTCCCAGCATATCCCTAGCCCCTTGGGATAAAAAAAAAAAAAATTGTTAAGGACCAGCTTTCTGCTTGCAAAAATACGATGAAACCACTGAACTCTGGCCATTTAAGCACAGTGCATTCCACATTAGCCTATAGCAACAGGATATCCTGATAGTCAGCATAAAGGGGATAAAAACACCAGCAAATAAACCTCAGGATAACTCAAACCATTCCACTTAAAGTATGTGGATATCAATCTGTCTTGCTCATTTTCATACTCCTTCTGTCCTTCCTGGTTTAAAACATACTTTTTGTTTGCCTACAGAAGAAGTACCCAGCAAACCCAAACACCAAACTTTTGAACCAAGCAAACAACACAATTTTGAATGTCATGTCCAGACAGAACAGAAAGCAGTTCAATACCAGGGCAGCTAGGTTTATATAGCGACTCTGTTGAAACAATCTTATTCCATTGATTATTACGTCCTCCAAGATTCATGCAAAAAACACATCTCATAACGAAATGAACTTTTATCCCTGTTCGCATGCACAGTTTTCTGTCACTCATTTCTTCCTAGATGCACAAATAATAAATACTGGGGAATTTTAACATAAATCCTACTATTTCCACCTTTGTGAATAATAAGCTTCATACTATTTGTGGCTGTGAGCAGGCTGAATCCTTACCTCTGTGGTGAGAAACCATGTAGAGCTACAGTTAGTATCCAAGCTTGAACTCCTCTTGAAGATAGATTCCATTCATGATATGGAAAATGAACAAAAACAACACAACTTAACCTTCAGACTGTGCTTCCTCTCCAAACTTGTCTATTCATAGTGTTTCCTTCCAGGAATTCCTCTATCTTAACTCAGTGATTTCTTCCTCTTACTCATGCTTCCTTTATTTTAAGAGTACTTAATGAAATGGCATTTGCCACAGTAATTCAGCAGAACATCAAGAGCTTTGTGCAAGATCTTGACACTTGTGAAGAGGGTGGGACAACAAGAGTATCCTGTCACTCGTACCTGTGTCCAAGAGCAGTGCTGCTGACGAATGAATAACTGGCATCTTACTGTTCTTCTCTTCTTCTTCAGTCTCACAAAAAAACAGCTTACAATGGAGAGCAAGTTTTATTCAGCTATTTTAACTATTTCTCTGTATTTCATCAGTCCTGGCATTAATATGATATTGCAGTGATTTAGCCTAGGAGTGTGGGAATTACTGAGGGATGTGCTTATTTTTCTAACCAGAGTTCAGGCATGCTATTATTAGCAACCTATGGTATGTCATCAATGTAAAAGGCCAAATAGTTTCTTGAAATGTTTAGGAATCAAGTATATTCTGAATCTGAGGAGTCTCTGTTCGCACTCTGCTATTCACATGCACACACGGGAGTATACTGCAGAATGACTCCATCTTGCCAGGATGCTCTTAAATAATAGCATACTCAGGTTCTAAGGGAGATCAACATGTATTTCACAGAGCAGACTAACCTCATGAGCTTACCTAGGGCAGTTCTGAAGGCTGTCTTTGCCTGTACAAACATTGGACCCGCAAGCTTGGACCCAACCGTTTCGGAAGCTAATTTCCACCTCATATGGCTCCTTGCATGTGGAAGCATATCTGCCAGTATCTCAACAATATTCAGCAAACTGACTTAGCAGGTCACCAAGAACATCCAAGGAAGACACCTGGAGGGTATTGACATGATATCCATTACACAGTTGTGTAAACAGGTTACGGACAGACCGAGGAGCAGAGGATGTTTCTGAGCATTCCCAAGATCTGTCTTGAAGAGCAGAGTAGATCCACCACATCACAGTGGTAGTAGGCCCTTAACAGCTCTGTCCTTCTTCAGACTTTTGGACTGAGCTTTCCCTTTTACATTTTATGAACAGAAAGGGTAACCAAATCAAAAAGTAACGGCCAGAGTACTAGTGGTTCTTTCATTTAAAACTGACAAAAGATTTTTCAACTGAAAACTTTCATCTGAAAATATTAATGACAGATGCAAGACACTTCACTGAGAAATCACGAGGTAAGAGTGAAAAATCAAGCCCAAATCTTTTCTTTCCCAAAGAAAGGGTTAGGTAATACAATTATTTCATTAAAAGCAGTGGCCATCTGTTATGTTTTGTAGAGACTGGCAAACAATGTTAAAACCATTCATTACGTGCAACAGAGAGGAGGAAAAGATTTATTCAGTAAATACTAATGTTTCTGAAAGATGTTTGATTAGAGTCTGGAGTTTATCAGCACATGCTGGAGCTCAGCCTAGAGGACTAGCATCATCAACACACATTGTCAATAGGCATTAGCAAACAGTCCCATCTCCATATGAAAAAACAACAGTGACTCAGTACAGTTCTTCCAACGACAACATTTGATCCAGCATTCTCCATAAAACATGATATATGCTTTTTTACATCCCATTCCAACAAATATTTTATAGCACCTCTCAGATCCATTATTAATGGCTTTTTTCCTGTGTGGTATGATGTCAAAGATTAAAAAAAAAAAAAAAAGAGGCTTTAAAAACAAAAAGGCAGGAGGCCTTTCCATGAGAAACAGGAGGCTTTAAACTTTTACAGGAAACTTTTATACAAGCCGAAATACTAACGTGATTAAGCATGAGAAGGAAATTGAAATAGTTCATTTAGTTCATTAACAAAAAAGACAATGTTAAGAAGCATGTGGCTTATACACAAAACTGAAAGTAAGCCACAGTTTCTATTTTGATTGGGTGGTTGCTTCTCCACAAACATAAATACTTTCTTTAAAAAAGGAAAGGAAAGGGAAAAGGGGAAAAAGGGGAAAAGGGAAAAAAAGGAAAAAAGGAAAAAAGGAAAAAAGGAAAAAAGGAAAAAAGGAAAAAAGGAAAAAAGGAAAAAAGGAAAAAAGGAAAAAAGGAAAAAAGGAAAAAAGGAAAAAAGGAAAAAAGGAAAAAAGGAAAAAAGGAAAAAAGGAAAAAAGGAAAAAAGGAAAAAAGGAAAAAAGGAAAAAAGGAAAAAAGGAAAAAAAAGGAAAATGATAGTGGAGCTTGTCTGCTGCTGCTGTGGCTGCCAGATGTCATCATAGATACTTTAATGGGAAAAGAAAGAATGATGCTAAATTGTAAACTGAGACTTCTTGTGAACATTGGTTTGAAGTTAACCCAACAATAGAAGAAGAAAATATACTTCTTCACTCAGCCCATCTACAAGAACAAGAACAGCTACCCTCCAGTCTTGTATTCTTTACACTGCCCCTAACTGTAGCTCGAATGAATTACTTGTCATTATAGTGCTGTTTTGCCACAGCATAACTTAATGAAAGCAATTGCTTTTGTATTAGAAAATGGATGGGGAAGGGGGAAGATGAGACACAGCCTTATTAAACATATATAGAGAAATAGACACAAAGCTCCATTCAAATCAGAGTAGATGTCCACTGGCTGATCCACTGTCCCAAAATCAGAAATCCCTGTGTTGGGAGAAGCATAGCAGAAAGATAACAGGGATATATATAACAGGGGGAAATCTTTCCTGCATGGGCCTCATTCTGCACTCTGACAAATAAAAAAAAAGCTCTCAATAAAATTATGTTTTGTACTTGTTTGGAAAAAGGGCTGAAGGCAAGCTCTTCCCATTGACTTCATTTGAAATTGTGGGGATTTAGCAGTTTTCAGGATAAAGTGCAAAGTCATCCGAGTGGTAATCTGGGACCTGCACTTGTTCATGAAAGCCTTGTTCATGGACTTGTTTATGAAAGTCTGGCAATGCATATGATACCTCTAGCATTTCACCACACTGTGCCCTGTGACTTTGTCCTGTGCAGGTCCTGACCATTTCAGGCACTCACTCACTAAGGAGCAGTATTTACTAGGTCAGGAACTCAAAATCACACACACGTGATTGAAAAGACTGTGTAAGTTTTATGATCACTCTTTGGTACACATTACTGCATTCTGTCTGCTTCTGAATTTCCAGTAAGTGATTGTACATTTGTTACTTACATATACCTATTTTGAAACAGCTTCAAGTCATCCTACGATTTTGTTCCCTCCCAGACTTTTAGCGATAATTAAACATAACAGGCTTTAATATTTGAGTCCATTTCAAGGGAATGAGGATACACTGGAGGCTGTGGGGAGGGGTGTACGCTCTCAGAATGAAAAGACCACATGGAAATGCTTTTATCCCATTAGCACAGGCACAGAAGGCTGCTGTAATACATCTACAGCTGTTGGAGAATAGCATGCAGATGAGCTCATGATTGGGTCTGAATGGGACAAGGATCCTGCTCTCTTTTTAAGGAAAGATCCCCAAGGGAGAATAAGCTGTTCGCTGTGTAGTCCCTCCACCTCTGCTCTTCTCAAACTTTCCAGGGTTTTAAAGTAGAGCAGCCGCTCATAACCACTTCTGGCCCCATCTGTGCCCATGAGTCATTAACTTCTCTGCGGTATCCCACATCTCGTTACCACTTTGCATGCCATAACCATCCAGTTTAACTCAACATAACACTTCAGTGAGCAGCTATAACAATATGCGAGTCCAGAGCACAACTGTCAATCACTGACACATACAACGTGGAAGCTGTACCAGCTCCTGTCACAGGGACTATATCCTTGGTCATCTGTCTCAGGAAACATTCAAAGACTGAAAGGGTCCTTTCGGTCCATTTTAACAGCATAACTGAGACGTTACGCTATGGAAGTCATTGGGATAATGAGGAGTTGCCATTTCTTACAGTTCTGTCACAAGGCTCTGGCTATTTGATGTTTTCTGTGAAGCCTCAGCTGCTGATACCAAGTCATTATGTGAGAACTGCAGATTTATTTTCTTTTTTAAAAGGGATTTAGCCTTTGCACTGTTGCAGAGAGAGAACTGACAGTCTGACCTGAATATAACCCCATGATCTGAAAGCTAGAGGCTAGAGAAAAGGAATGTAGACTTGTTTTTAACATGTTATGATTTTTAAGCTAAAACATTGTGATTGTGAAAGAAGTGGAGACTGGTAGGAGATCAATGCTTTTCAAAAGCCAGCCATCCTTTGCAGGTAAGAAAAAGATAATGACCCCCAAACTCATGCCAGCCCAGGCAGGGAGGCTTCTGGATGGGAAAGTGTGTCCTGCTGCAGCTAAAAAGGCTGCTGCAAGCTGCCTTCCTCTGTGGAGCAGAGGCAGAGGAGGTTTTGTAAACCACACTGACTCAAGGGTAAATACCTGTTGCTTTAAACTGTCTTTGTGTCATTCATTAGCTTTGGCTCAGGCTTTACAACCTCTTTAATTGGAGGACTACAAAAATCTTTTTTCCTGAAAACCACCCACAAACTATCCTGTTTCCCACACCCACGTGATGCTTAGAAGAGCTGGTATCAATAAGGCATGAACCACATTGTTCACTACCTTTATTAAAAAATGTTGATTGTATAGTCAACATTGCAAGCATTTTAATTAAAATATTAATTACTTGCCCTCCTGACTTCCCCTGCAGCCAAACTCTGGCAAATGCTTCTGTGTAGCTGTACATGTGTATACAGTTCTTGGTTTTCCATTTTCCACTTTTTGGCCAGTATTGCACAGACCACATCCCAACACCAAAAACCTCCTTGAGCCCCGCCAGCCAGCTCTGGGTGCAGTGGGAGGCAGTCGGCTGCTGGGGCAGGAAATCAGTGGGGGCATTGCTGCCTGCAAGGCGGCAGGTGCTGGTGGGTGCCTTGCAGGAGGACAGGGAGCAGAGAGGGGCTCCCACCTCCCCACCCTGCACACCCCTTCCCTCTGCAGCTGCAGCTGCCGCAAATGCATTTTCCCAGTGGTCTTGCCTTGGGTCCCCCTTCCAGCTTCTCCCTCTCCCCCGATGCTTCCCCATGACAGCAGCTCCCTGACCCTGCTGCTTTTTGTCCATGATGAGATAGCAACACTTTTGCCTGCATCAGTCCCGAGGCCACAAGCAACACATTGAGCAACATTGATCTAAGTAGGACGTGTGGGATCAAGTCAATGCCTGGTCCTTATGGTGCATTTCACCCTACAGCAGGCTCATTTTTTTGACTCTTCGACAAAGCTGGAATGATCTGAAAAGGAAAGCAAACGTTCCCTTAACTAGCTAAAACACTACAGTTTTTATCTTAACTCTTCATATTATTTTTTCTTCAGTTTCCACTGCAGCACCAAAATGCAAAGTCACAGATTAATAGGGAGCCTTGTACGAGTTAAAGAGGGAAAATGGGCCCCAGTCGCTACATGGTTACAAACCCTGGGTGCCACACCAGCAGTGCCAATAGTAGCAAGGACACGTTAACAGAAACATACAGAAAGCAAAGTGAGCTGTTCAACTCAGCAAATACTGTAGAGTTGTTAAAAAGATCAGATATAAAAAATGTAAACGTAGTACATGCGTGTGTGTGCATGGATGCATGTAGGTATATGATATCCTGTTATTACGATCATTACTTACAGGCACCTCCCATAATCCTGCTTACTGTAAAACAGAATAATCACAAGAAAATCTGTGACTGCACCCAAATTATTCCACCCAAACTACAAAAGCAGTAAGTTCCTGGCACTGCCAAAGACCAAAACCTACCACTTCAAACACAGTAGCAGAGCGATACACATGTTGCTGTTCATTTTTATGGTGCAAATACTGAGTATATCATTCCGGAAATGCTCTATTAAATGTTTTAACAAATTAAACAATTAGGGAAATATCATCAGCTAAATCCAACCCTGATGTCAGTAATATGAATTCAGACTGTTCCAAGCAGTGAAAACTATGCAGTCACCGCAAGAGTGCTTACTCTCAGAGGGATTTAGAGAGGAAATTATAGGCACATGTCATTTTCACATTGCATCAGAACCTGATAATGAGAGCCTGCAAATTCTAAAAATTTTTCAGCTGGTAGTGTTGGGAACACCAGGCTAAATATCCATTGTATCCAGGCACTAATTGACTCGTTTCCCTTCAGAACTTAACATCACTTGGGCTTGAGCGGCTTATCAACTCTTGCACCATCCCAGCTACGGCAAATCTTGCAGTGAGCTTCATGCATGAATCTGCCGGCTCAGAGTTCACTGTATGACCGTGGCTGTGTGGCAGGTCTTCATTGCACCATGGAGCCTGATACACATAACTTGCTATCTAAGCTACTGGAGATTCGAATTAGGGTAGCACAGTGAAGATTTACTCAGGTCACGGCAAGAAGCCACATAGGAGCAGTCTAATATCTTGGAATACTTACTAGTCAGTGCTCTTCTCAAACTGGATGTGACTATATTGCTTCTGGATTTAAGCTCCCACATGATTTGGCAGCTCAGGTGCTGTGCTGCATGGCATACCTCCAGCTCCTGAGCAAGAGATACAGAGCCAGCTGAGATGCTACTCCTCCAGCAGGGCCAGCTGCCGTAAAGGAGCTATTGGAAAATCCTGCCTACCTTGCTTAGCTGCTTAGGAGGATCTTTTCTCCAAATGACCTCACATATTTTACTATACAGCTGTGCCTGCAATGTTAACATGCCTAGACTAATGCATCTGACACTTTAGTGCTGAGATTGAGAAGGCATTTTCTTTTTCAAACCTAACGCCGAGATCTTGCTGGATGCTCAGAAGACAATGCCAAGGGAAAAGAAAAAGTCAGCAGTTTTAAGATAGTAGGTTAAAAACCCTAAAGTTAAAAATTCAATGGCATCTTGTCTTCCTCTGGCAGACAGAGGGAGAAGGAAAGGGGGGGGGCGGAAATCAGTATTGCTGTCCACTATTGTTTTTCTTAATAAATCAAGCTCTGCTTTTCCAAATACTGTGTGATCTCCTAAGCATCTAATGTCTTCTCTATCTTCCTACATGTTCCCTGTGCTAACAGTATCTCATTTCTTTCCTTGTAAGGTGGTTTGAGCCATAACAAGTATGAAAGGGGCTATACAAAAGCATTCTATTCTCTCATATTCTAGTTAACATTCAGAGCCAAAATACTGTCCTTGAATGCACACATGCAGCTTTGGCTGTAGCCATTGGGAGTTTCCTGCTTGTTATCTGTGGGGAGAACACAGGCCTTGAAGATTTCAAACTGCTCAAATATTGGGGGGAAAAGTGCTTTAGCCTTGGAGCAATCTTTCAAAAATGCCTGCATCAGGCTGCATCCATTTGAAACCCCTTAATGTTCATATCCGTAGCAGTTATGTAGCCAGAGAGGACCTGTAAAGGTCACCTGCCATGGAAAAGAAATTTCCCAGGACAAAAAGGTCTTAAAATATTTTATTACAGAAATATACTTTTCAGGCCTTAAAACAGATTAAATATATGAGAATTCCTAGAAGTCTATATTGTTCCCCTTAGGGGTGCCAGACTTTATTTACAAAGCCTATATATTGCTATAGCAAGGAGTTTTCATGGCTGAAAAGTGCTCAAGGCATTATGATAGATAGGCAGATGGCAGTGAATGGAAATAAAACACATAGAAGCTCCACCTGGCTGAATAGCATTAAGATTTCCCCAAGGGAGTCATATTAGGATGCAAGGTTTTTCTCTTCTTCTTGCTTTAAGAATGACATGCATACACAAATAAATAAATAAAATCACCCACAGCACTCAATAATTTATTTACTTCATCCTGGTCGTGAACATACTAGAATAATAAACCACCACATTGGTAACAGCACAGTTACTACTGGTGATTGTACATTATTGTGGCTCTGAAATAAGATAGCTTAATCTTTGTTTCCTTTGAAAGAACAAATAGAATATAGTCCTTCTTTAACTTGTACTTTGTGTTGTACATATTTCCTCGTTTTAAATGGGCAGGACTGAACCCAGTTTTTAACAACTACAGTCTTGAGGGCAGAAGTAAATCTAGAAGAACAAGGACTAATAATTCTAATGGTGCTAATGGCAAACACCCACATATGTGTAAATAATTAATTGTTTTCTTGTTAACAAGTTCAGATTTTTCATTCTTTGGTTAGCGACCCCAAGAGTCAGCTTTTCTATGAGAAATAGGAACATTTAGGATTCTATCTTCCTAGCCCATAACTAATTTATAACCTCTCATGGCATCAGGTGCAAAGATTCAAGATTCAATTTATCACCCCAGGCAATTCCCACTTTAAAGGACAGTGCAGGTATTCTGCAGAAATAAATGAAGGGAAACATTAATGATGTAAAACCAACAGAAGTATGCCCTACGGAGATCATATCTTTCAAATTCATAGAGACACATCAAGCTATAGAATGTCTTTTGTACTGATCTGGAAAGACTATAAAGCCCTCTAATGATCTCCCACAGAAAAAAAAAAAAAAAAGAATTAACACATTTTTCACACCGAACAGTATTGACTACAGCTGGTTGTTTTTCTTGGCCTGCTTTTTCTCAATGAACTGAGTTTTTTTTTGTTACTCTTACTTTTCTCAATTTGATCTAGCATTTTCCAATCTCACGGCTCTATAAAAAGATGAGAGCACACAGAAATAGCATAACAGAAAGAGTCAGACACCTAACTGAAACGAAATTAAAACATAGGCATCTTTGTCCAATTTTCCACACTTTCCAGCAGGATCACCAGTCACATAAATATTTACTTTCTGTGCATGCTCATATTAATTGATGCATTGTTAATGACTACAATAGTGTTCAAATATCCATGACTTCATTTCAATAAATCCCACCTGCTCCCCCAATATGTCTCCCTGGGACTGATTCCAGGAGAACATCTTCTCATAGACAGAGAGGATCATCTGTAAAAAATGTCCAGTGCTCTGATCATGAACACTAGAAATCTTTGCTCAGAAATACCAGAAACATGATTAAAACCCTTAAACTCTGCCTTTGTTTTTGTTTCTGTGAAATGGGAGCACTTTGTACAGATTTCCTTATATTGAAAGACACCGTGTAAATGCCAGTTAATTATAGTGTTCTTAGATGAATACTTCCAGGAGGATGACTGATTACTGGGATACATCAACACAATGTATATCAAGACAATTTTAGATCTTTTGTTCTTTTAAAGTATATTGTAAGCTCTTAAATAAAAAATTACTGTAGTACTGTAGAAAACAGTTGTTCACTCTTATGACTTGCAAACTAAGCATCTTAAGAAAATATTGCTCATATCACTTCACCATATTTTAATAGTTTGCTTTGTTTCTTGGTTATATTCACTTGAATTCAGTATTTTCAGAATTCAATCCAAAAACTTTAAAAAATATGTTCTACTGTTGAAAATAGGCACTGCAATTAGGTCTTTTCAGAGAAAAATAGGTTGTACATTACCAAACACTTTTGCTGTCGACTGCTTATTTCAAGCTGTGATTAAGTATTTTGGATGCCTCTCCTGTTTGAAAACTTTGCCACTCTATTTGGGTAGGGATGGTCTTTTACTTTCTTTAAATTTCAAGATAATTCTTCAGACATTAATATTATAACAACACCAAATTTAATTTATTAAAGGAGAGATTTATCTCACTTATATTTTAAAACTTACAGTTAGGGGTTAAACCTAAGCATGTGAGCTTCTGCTGTAATGGAGAAAGACATGAACCTCCAGAAGGCGTGGATGAAAGGACTTCAGAATTTCGTTGGAATTTTAATTTCCTTCAGAATTAACTAAGAAACTATCTAGCATTTTGATTTGCTGAGGTTAGAAAAGATAAATCTCCATTTTTAATTAATTATCCAGGATGGATATCAGAAAGGAAATGAGGAATATATAAAGCATACTAATAACATGGACCAAAAGTCCTACACTGATGATCTAGTTTCCAAGGGTTCGGCTAAAGCTTAAACTTGCTGTTGAAAGAGGGATTTAGACGGAACAGTTTCCAGAGCTATTGTCCATAGCTAAAACACAAATAAATTATCCAAATTTCAAATACCAAAACCACCTCAAGAATCAATATTTAAAGGTGCCATTTATAAATATGCTTTCTTTACATTTTTCAACCATTAAAAACTGATTTTTCCTAGTCACATTACTCATCCCAACAGCCATTTTCAATTACCACATGACAACTGTAAACTGCAGTAACTTCAGTGGCAGGTCACTTAATGTGTTTAGGCTAAAAAAGATTGTACCCAACTATTTCTTTGTACTTAGCTTAAGAAATATCGGTAACATCTGTATTAATGCAGTATGACAACTGCAGATAAGTGTTGCTTTTTTTTTTTTTTAAATGATTGTCTCCTTGAAGATTAAAATGGGTCTTTTTTTTTTAGCTTAATATACTTAAAGTACTATATGTCAAAGTAATTTTCTACACACTGTATTTCAAGACATTAAATTCTTATTTTATGATGGTAAACATAAAGGCTTTGAAAACTTAAAAGGTTAGCTTTTAACAAAAGGATTCAACACACTAGCAAATAAAAACTACTTTTTTTTTTCTCATTTCAAACTCTTACCATTTATCTGAAACTTACAGTATATTCAGAAATCAAATACAAATATCTTTATAATTATATACAGAATACTTTTTTTGATCAGTGACATAGGTTGAATGGAGCAGGATAATTTGTACTACAAACAGAAGAATGAAGTTAAGTGAACATATAATACCAAGAAAATAAGCCTCTAAATAAGAGGCAAGACTGCCACTAAAGCCTGCAAGGATGGATTGAACATAATGAACCCTTTGAAAGGATGTAAGAAATAACAAGGCATTGGCAGGCAAATAGACCAAGGAAGCTTTCTGGATCTTTTCCACTAATAAATTCTCTGTTTTGGCAAGAGATAACTGTAATTTGTATGTGGTTTTGATTTCAAGGAATTTTTCCATTCTTTCTGTAATGAGGGAAGACTTCCTATATAGGAGGCTGAGACACCAGTTCCCTGGATGGAAGGCCAAGGTAGCATTGGACACTCATGCAGTGACTGGTACTGATACCAAACACAGTTCATACCTCTCCTCAGAAACCAACCAGAACATCACAATGTTATGCCCGAAGACAATAGAAAATGTGAGGTCATAAATTGTTCCCTGTTCTGCTAAGCTGTCAATTCCAAACAGCACAACAGATGTTTTTTTCCTTGTCACTGCCAGAAACTCTTACACCAACTATCATGAAAGTAAGGACAGAAATTGCATACAGTGTATGTTATTTGCAGTTATATTCTGCACTCTTGTGATAGTGAGAACATATAATGCCAGAGCAGCAAAGTTTCTGGCTTCATCATCAAAAGAACTTCTTCCTACTAAAATCAATCATTTCAGAATAGGATTTTCCTTTTAAAAATAAAAATAAATATACAAAGAACATTTCCATCTATGTATCACTGTGTATATTTGGCAGCATTGTAAGATGTACAGCAAGGAATCAAATGGGGAAAATTCTAAACATCCCCTAGTCTCACTGGGAGTTAGTCTTCAGCAAGGTTAGCTTTTGAAAACAATATTTGATAGTATTCAAAGAATTTTAAAACATATCTGTATGAAAAAAAGATGATTTTTACTTGTAAAATAAATTAGCTGCAGACTACCAACCCTTTAAACAAAATACCAGGAGAGACATTGTTAGCAGAGATGAAGTCCTGCCCAGCAGGTTACTCAACTACAAAGGCATACTTAAACTGTGCTTATCCTGATTCCATGAGGGCTCCTGTGGAGAGATTCCTGGGGCTGTGGACATGTGGAACTAATCAATCAGATAAAACCATCCACAGTTCTTAAAATACATATTCGGTGCTCAAAGTGATTTTAATACAAATCTGTTATTTAATATCATACCTGATCCAGGTTACAAATTGGCTGGGCTCTATCCTCTAATGAAGATGCTATGCTACCTCAGGTGTTCTATACAGAGCTAAACAGTTTTTAACTCTTCCCTCATTAGAGCAATTAAGGTCTTAGCTTCAACATTGCTATGGAAAACAGCTATTGAAGAACGTATTCTTGCTGAGAAAAATCCTCAGGGGTGGGAAGACAGGCACCAGTGCCTCATGATGTGCTTTGGCTAATTAAGATGTTGACTGAGCCTATGTTAATCATGGTCCAATCAGACTGTGTTTGATTAACACATAAATTGGTAAACCCTCTTCTGCAATTGCCCTACCATCTGAGGTCTAAATATGGGCCTCAAAACAGACAAGAACTGGACTTCTAATTTAGAAAGTTCAGTTGGGGAAATTATTTTTTTGCACGCATTAAAGAATTCTGAGGAAGGGTGTATATGCATATTGTTTCCAAATATACAGGAATACATTAGACCAACACTATAGATATGCATGCACAATGTGGAAGTTTAAAGATATCTCAGCAAAAGGGCTTTGTGTAAGTGGGGCACAACAAAAGGTAGATGTTTCTTCCCTCAGATAATTTTCTCAGAGCAAATGGACCTATGCAGTTGATGAAGAGAGGTAGGTACATCTAGAAGTCAATTCAAATCATCTGAGATAGCAGTTATGCTAAATTAGATATACAGAATAGCATAGCATAGCATAGCGTAGCACCGAAACTATGTCAGATTCCGACGACTTAATCTATAATGAGCATGCCTGATGTTTCTTATTGACTAGCCCTAGATGTTACCAATTCTGCCTCTTACCAAGGCCACCAGAATCAGCACAAGGACACTTTGTCTTCCCTTGGCTAGATATTTATACATAATTTGAATAATTCAGATAAGGTCTATAACTCTTGACTACAAAGTAACCCTGTGCCCTAACTTCAGTATTGAAAGTAGATGCCTTTATGTATGTATGTATAAATACACTTTTCCCCTTCCTTCTTCTCCTCTACTACCACAATGAAAAAGAAACGCTTCAGTTTTGGTCCATAAACAACACAACTCTTTTTCTTTAGGAACAGTGACATAATAAAATGATGTAAAAAAATCAGCAGTTACTCAAATTGTGCATAGCTGTCTAAGGTAGCACTGCAGCTGGTAACAATTTACTCAACATGAGCAGTGGAACCTGAAGAACTATTGAACTGGACAGCTAAGAGAGCCTCCCTGTTCAGGGGCCTAGGCATAGGTGCCCAGCATCATTCCAGGTGACCTGGCAGACCCACTTCTCCAGAAAGACAAGGTGTCTGCATGTCCTGTGTCATCTGTCAGTCCCATGTGGATGTCCAAGGTACCTCAATGCATCTGTAGTGGCATTAGATGCCTACGGGTGGGCAACTGAATTGAACCAGAGGTGTCTACTGTCATTTGGGCTGAATCACATGCAGACATTTACACACAGGTGCCTAAGTTTTAGAGTCTTTATCTGCAACTGAATCCCACCCAATTGTACTGTACATTCTCTCAGCTTTTACTACACCTCTCAGCATCTACTGACATTTCAAAACTATCTTTCTAGGCTATTTATAGACTTAGAATGCATAAAGGAGTGGAGTACAGAAATAATCTTAAAAATTAGAATAGCATCCAGTGCAAAGTCTAATATATGGCCTTGAAACAGCAAGAAGCAAAAAAGTCATTGATAGAATTTCCGAAAGACGGGTGAAGTCTCCTTGTAGGACACCGTGCTAGTATCAACAGAGTGCATTCATCTCTTCCACAACCTGAAGGAAAATGGGTTACAAATGGCAATCAATAAGTGTCTAAATCTGACCCAGTTAAATTGAAAAAGAAAACAGAAGTTAAAACTGTGATCCAACTGCTAGCATAATCCCCATCCCCACCAACACACTTATTTTGACTACTTTGGGAGAGGTGCAGAGGCAGTCAAAATTCATTGTTCCTTCATTTGCCATCTGGGAATGGAGTCTCAAAGTCTCAGGTTACAACCAGTTGGCTGGATTGGATAAGAGGGACCAGTGCAGAGAAAAAAGTCGCATACATTTTTTCTAATGTAGATGAGTTTAGATTGAGAGGTTGACCCTTAGTTTCCTTTATTTAGTACTGAATCATGATAGTCTAGTTTCTTCATGGAAGGAAAAATAATCCATCTCTTTTCTGTCTGTATGCAATCCAGAATTTAAAAGTTCTTACAAATCTACATAGATGTCAGCTAATAATATACTGGGCTTGGACAGACTCGGGTATGGCTGCAAGCTAATAGTTCTTTCCCCCTAGGAAATTACTGGTGGTCTTTCCCTAAGTGTCAGCCAAAAGACTACTAACATTTCAGTTAAAGTTTTAATTAGGTAAGACCACATATCTCAGTAATTTCATTCTGCTTTAACTATGAGACCTTGATAGACAGCATCCTGCCCCGTCTACCGCACCATGTGGGCTGAATTTTAACTTATAATCTCTTAAAACCTGAAAGTTTATCATAGAAATGGATGCTACTTTTCTAAAAGTCTGAGAATTCTAATATGAAAGATACCCACTGTGTCCAACCAGGAGGGACAATACTGTTGTACATGTTACAGCTTTTCAAAGATAAAGGGATATGGCTACATATCATTGAAACACATTCAGGGAAGATATTGGGATGCTTGTGAACTTTGCAAACCTCAACCATATATTGTTACAACATCCCACACTTCTTGCACTCAAATGATCCTGCAGACGATCTCCTACTCCGCAGGTCAATTCCTGTCTGTTTACGTTGGGTTTAAAAAAAAACAAACAAATCACAGATTATGGGACACAATGCACTTCTAAGGCATTGGAGGATGTGCATAACAGAAAGATGCATAAGTAATCATGCAGAATTTCATCAAAGGAAAGTTTTGAAAATAGCATGGTATTAATTAGAAACTATAAATCTCATTCAAATATATATGACAAAAATACTCTGTTGCTCCATATACTATTACGTTACGAGTAAAAAAGACTGAATTAGTATCTAACTGCTTTCACGGCAATTTTAAAAAAATGCAATTGATTTTTGAAGCAATGTTCAAAATCTCTTGTTTTGTCAGACAGGCAAGGGGGAGCTGTATTATTTTATTCTTATCCTATTCCACCAGACGGGACCTCCTGCTGCTTACTGTTCGTAAAATGGCAGCTTCCCCTGCCATGAGAGCCCAGATGTGTTTTCTTCCAGTTAAGGATAAGGAAAGTAGAACTCTTTTTACACTATGCTTAGCCCAACTTATGATGACATTCATTTCAGGTAGTTATTTCTAGGCCGATGAGCTGCCATGGGCTCTAAGTGTAGGCTTTGTGAGTCCTCTGTGTACTAGGAAGTGTTTAGTTAATGTAGAAGATGCATGATGTTAGCATGTATCTTAATAGATCTGTCTAAACAACTTCTCTTGCAGTGATGCAAGTAAGGGTACAAGTAAAAGAGTACTAATGAAAACAGTGTATTAACTGCATTTTAATAAATTGCCACTAATATTTATACATGCACAGGTAAGCACGTAGGTATATAGTTTAAAAACATACACAATTTGGAGCAGGTGCTACGTGGTCCTTAGGTGACATCTAGACTGAGAAATGTAAAAAAGCTTACAAAACAATTCACCAAATTGTAACACAGCACCAGTATGGCAGCTTGCAATTTCTTTTATAGAATGGTGTATGTTTCAAGCAGCAATATAATAGTTCCTATCTGTCTAAACCTTCCAGTTGTGACATACAGCAGGTACCTAATGTCTGCTGGAATATGTTTAGATTGCTCTAATTTTATGAGTAAATGGATGTTAAGTTTACTTAGATGTGTTTCCCTCCACCTTTGGAATTAATTTTGTTCTGCTTTAATTCATTAGAAGATATTTATAGCCAGATTTACTTCATTATGCACAAATGTGAGATTGGTGGTGATCTTTCATTTGCAATTAGAGGCTCTTTTTGCAACAATAACTGCCTTATATCAGTATATATATTTCTGCATTATAAAAAATGCTAAGATAGCAACATTACTGTTTCAGGCAGTTAATTGTAGGAGTCTCTTGCTCGACTATTTCAGTGCAGTTCCATTACCATCCACATGTATAGATATAATACTGATTGTGAGTTCCTTTAAGTCAGATGCTTTTTTTTTTTTTTAAATCATATTTGGAAATTGAGAATTTGTGAAAACTAGAAAAGGAGTTGCAAAAAATACATCCCTTTATCTCTATAAACTAAAGGATGCTAGTGAACAGTTTAGAAACACTGAACCAAAGTAATTTCTCCAGTAGAGAATGAAGGATCCTTAACTGGTGTATCAATGACCAGGGAACACGTCCTGCCTTGTTTGCTTGCAATGAAACCACGGATTTGAAAATAATAAACAGTGCATGCTGGAGAACCTGAACCTTTGTCTAGAGAAAGCCAGGAGAAGCCTAACCTGAAATATCAGTTTGGTGTCGTTTGCCAGAACTGACAGTTATTACTAGGAGCTGGGAGGAGTATGCGATAAAGGCCAGGCTAAATTAACTTTTATTCTCAAAGTGAGGAGTAACTCATAGTTGTGCTGTTATTTCAAGGGTCATGGCCATATCTAGCGATGCAGCACAGAGAGATGAATTATGTCTCTCCTGTTTCTAAAACTGTTAATAAGCTAAAGAGAGGGAACATTTTTATCATTCTTCTTGAAATACCGCTGTCAAGAGTCTATCACGTCCTTATATTAAATCAGTGAATTTGCCTATCCTTGGGCCCCTCTAACAAATCTCATTAGGGGTTGTTTTAATGGAGATTTTTGTTTTTAAGCCAAAAGAGAACCATAGTAACTGCACACTTCCTAAACCATTTCATTCATGAATGGGAAATGAGCCTCCAAATCTTTACTCACATGAGTAACCACATTGATCCTTGGGCTTTCCATTATTAAGAGCTAGAACTGCGAGTGTAAATTTGCCTTTTTTGGATGTGGCACTTCATTACTTCATAACAGTGAAATCTGTAGCTGAAATCAATAGTTAAGCATGTGAGGCATATAAAAGGTACACATTCTTTCATGGAGGTCTGATTATAATACTTCCCTCAATTTTGTTTCAGCATCAACAAATAAGCATATCATTGTAGAGAGATGTACAGACCATAGGCAGTAACTACAAAGACACATTTTAGATAAACATTCTAGCCTCAATAGGGGAGTTGGGAACCGTCCACCAGAAAGAACGGAATAATAGTGAAAAAGGTCAACACTTCCTGAAAAACTAACGTACTAAGTCACAGACCAAGTTTTTGGTTCTCTGTCAATCAGTAGTGCAACTGTTGTCAATCATCCCCCCTTACCTTGTTTGTGATTTTTGAATGGCCACAAAAGAAACTTTTGTTGGTAATTATGGCCTTTACAATTCATCTGAGTCACAAGAAGGATTTTCATAGCCTGCCTGTGGAATAGACTTGGTATGCCCCAAGCTGCGCTCACGTATGTCTAACCAATTCAAGCCAAAGTTTCCCACGATAATATGAAAGGAAAAAAAAAAAAAAGCTCAGACAAATACAAGTCACTATTCTAAAAATAACAAGGAGAGAGGAAAGGGACAGGATAGCCAGTATCTTCTGTTTTTCTTTTCTTTTTCTTTTTCCTCCCGAAGAGGATAAATCTGATAACTCCTTCTATGGAACGGTGCAGTTAGACAGGATATGCACCTGTGCATCTTCAATCTTCTGAAGGAGTCTTTATATTCTCCACCTTACCACATGTTTAATCTTATACTGATGAGGAGCATTCTGCTAAAAATTAATGCCAAGAATTAATGTTCCTTCATTTATTTTTAATTTCAGAGTTCCCCTAGGACTTCTCCTTTCCCCAAATATTTCCACCTTCCATGGACACACTTTTGCTTTGTTTTCTTTGGCTATCAGTTCAAGTGACCTATCTTGTTCCTGCCGAAAATGCAAAGAAAAGATTTGTGAGAGAAGGTTCTCACATTAAAAACAAACAAACAAACAAACACAAACAAACAAAAAACCCCACTGTTTTGGAATTGATCCAGAAGAGTGACAAATCTGGTAACATCAAAGACAGAGCATCTGAAACAGGGATTCAGGCAGAACAGCTTTTTCAACAAATTGCAGCCTCCATAAATTTACGCGTTTCCAAACAGCTGAGTCCGCCTATTTGTTTATTTTCCTAGCTTCACCGAAAGAAAGGCTGAAACAACTTTGGAAAAATAACAGCAAAGTTGTTCAGCGGAAACCAGCCCCTCTACTGTAAACAGTGCCTCTCCACAAACTATGCAGCTGCACAAAGCAGAGACAATGCAGGGGACTCTCAGCATCATTAACCAACTTCCCTTCCTCACGCAACAGCCGCTTCAATAAAGCAATTACAATAGCATCGTGGAACAGTAGAACAAGGGGGGGAAAAAAAAAAAAAGAAATAACCTTACCAGCTTCTCCTACAGTATATAGCTGAAAGGGAAACAAAACCCCCAGCTGCCGTAGCGCACGCAATTGGTCTCCCAGAATGAATTGACTGAAAGAACTATGAAAGGCTAAAGTCTGTCGGCCCCTCTCAGCAGCCTCTCTTCAGCTCCCTCTCTCCGCGCCTCCTCACAAAGCCTTTCTCCCGCTCCCTAATCCTCGCACAGGAAAAAGCGGCACACACCGACCGACTTNGCACTCAAGCAGTTAGCCCTTTATTATTATTGTTATTTTTTTTTCCTCTCCTTTTTAAATTAGCTGCGTTGAAAACAGTCCTAAAGCTGTTGCTGGGCCTCAGATTTTTTTAACAAAGAACACGCAAGTAAGTAGACCTTCAGATATTGCAAACAGCAGAACAGCAACAAAGATGTTCCCCCAGATAATCAATAACGAAAAGGTAAAAGAGCAAAGACCCATACAGACAAGACATTAATAGTGTTAGGAATCACCAAATTAAAAGCAATATAAAAAACATCAGTGCCTCCCTGAAATGCTTTTGATAGATAAAATCAGAACAAACTATTGCATTTTTCATGATGAAAGAAGATTTCTATCTACATTCCCAGTTTAAGTAACAAGAGACAGCATTTTTCCATATAATTTGTCTTGAAAGCATGCCATAGATATTGAGATAACATCCCCTTCATAGTCTCAGATTTTCAAGACAGCTTAAAATCTTCATTAAAGAAATGCTGTTGTCATACAAGTTTTTAATGCGAGTTTTACCTTTCTGTGATATGCTGGAACTCAGAAATAGACAGCTGCCACAAAGTAAATCAAAGACCTAGAAAAGCAGATGGCATAATTTCACATCTTAAATGATGGCTGCGAGCCTTCCACTAATAATTTATAAGGAGACTTCCTCCTGCTTGTTCTTCTGCTCGGCAGCATGCTGTTTGAGCCTTTCAAACAAAATAAATAGACTTCAAACCACCAGCTTCACACACAGTAACACTTACCAATGCTATTTCAACCTGACACAAGCTGACTTTGTTCCTCTGTGACCCTGGACAGAAAACTGAGGTGACAGTTTGATGAATGAGATCTTTTTTCACAATATGGGTTGTGACTTCACGGCTCTGTCTCCCCATTATTGCTTAGCCGAAGGAGGAGACAGGAGCAGAGGAGGATCTTCACTATATCGAGCCATTTTAACAGGGAAAATGAACCAAGCATGTGCAAGAAATGCCTTTAACACCTTTATCCTACTGCAAAGTTGGGAAGTTGGGGGAATCCCTTTCTATTTTTGTTGCAGTTAGGGTGTAGGAGAGCATAGGGAAGAGGTTCCAAGGAGAGGAATTGATGCCAATACTTTACTCCAAATTGTATCTTAGATTAAGAAAGTGGCAACATCAGCAAGGAAGGAAGGAAGGAAGGAATTCTGTTTGTTTCATTTATGATCAAAGAACACTTAGACTGTGAATTTTATGACTCTTCTCTTAACTATGCTAACTGAAGTATTTACCAGGAATCTTGGACAATTCTTTACTGGACAAAGGCCTTAGTGCAGTAACCTGCCCATTGCAATGGGCAGTCTTCTTCATTACACAAAAATCATCATAAAACATCAGAGGAGTCATACGTATACAAAAACAAATCGGTACCTACTATTTCAGCATTTGAACATAGATGCTCTGCTAAAATGAATACAGAAGTCTTTTTACAAGACTTATATTACCATGTTTCACATAAAAACTGCCAGTTTTCACAGAACTATCCATGAAGAAATTGCCTTTCCTTGAAAAAGTTGAAGAGGGATGATGATGAACAAACTCTCTGAAATGTAGAGCTCTACCTTCCATAGGCTTGAGCTCATTAACAAATATCCTAACATGTGAATTGGCCACTTCTTTCCTTACAGAGGAATATAGACTGCCAGTATCTTTATGCCTTTATTTCTGCTTTTTCATATAATCAGATGGGTTCATTATGATAATACTAGAGTGCATCAAATCTTTGATTTTATGGGTACTCAGGCCAAATGACCTGGCCCAAAGAAGTCTGTGGCCAGAAGCCAAGTCTGCTGTTCCACACTACTGCACCTCATCTCCAGTTCCTCATGCTCTGAAAGATTATTTCTGAGAACAAAGACTAGTTTACCCTATGTTTGAGGTCAAGTTTTTATATATTTTGTGTTTGTTATCACACAAATTATGTTGCTGCCGTTTCTAGTTTTGGATTTGCTATTCATAATTCCGAATAAAAAATATACAGGGAGTCCCTCCAGTAGCAAAAAATGTATCATAAATGCATGTGACTCTTATTCATGCTTTAAAAAATACTGTTTTCTTTCCAAAAAGATTCACTTTGCTTGAGATGATGGTACGTATGTACTTTCATATTTATGAATATTCTTTCTGTAGAATTTCTGTGAGGTAGTACTCAACTCTTGAAAATATGGAAAGGATACCAAAAAAAAAAAAAAAAAAGCAAAATCTGACAGATTCATATACCGGAATATCTGCAATTACCTTTTGTTTCATCAGTTCAACTCGGATTTATATGTGGTTTTATTTTTCTGAGAACCACTTTAGAACTACAGGCTTGCTTTTGGTGTCCCCACTCAGGGATTTAGGTGGGAATCTAGCATGGTGAAAGTCACATGGTGTGAATGTCACCTCCTAAAAAGGAGTTTTGAGAGGTGTACTTGTGAACCATTTATCTCCCAATTACAGCTTCTAAACTGCTGTCCTTGTTTCTGTGTCTTAACAATCTGAGAACATTCCCATTGTAAAGAAGAAAATAAATTAAATGTTTTATAAACAATAAGACCAGTTCGCAGACCACATCATTGCCTCTAAATAATAAAGTTCACACCATCCCACATGTAGCTAACTAAGATACGCACAAATGAGAAGAGCTCTGAAAAGCAATGCCACCCTCGTACCTGGAAACCAGTTAAAATGAGTTTGTGGGAGGGGAAATGAAATCTCACAATAGGACATAATGCTGAAAATAGCAAGCGCTAAAAAACTGGAAGAACTCAGTATTCTCATGCTTGTAGCAGAACGTAATTTTCAGACTAATGCATGACGAATGCCTGAAGGAAGTCTGAGCTTTAGGACATATCAGCAGACTTACACACTCTGCTTCATAGCTTTTTCTTTACTTGCTCTCAGTTATGTCCTTTTATCTGTATCAGCTGTCGAAAACACCTTATTTGCATAGCATTTACTCTCTTCTGCGTTTCTTGGATTAACAAAAAGCATAAGGCAAGGTCATTTGAATAATAGCCCTGCATTTTTAATAGGAATCGTAAGTGCATTTGAAATCATCTTTTCTACAAGCAGAATGGTGCAGACAATTGCACTGGAAAAGATGCCAACAAAACTAAACTTTAAAGGTTGCTAAGCTCTTTGAGAATCACTGGTGAGACTGATGAGTGTAACCCACTGCATTTCTTTGATTTTGCTTGCTTACCTTCTCCTAGGAAGAAACTTCCAATAATTCTTTAAAGCAGTGTGGAAAATGGAGGTAGCATGTCTTTAAAAACAGCAGGAAATGCACATTTTAGGGGTACACACATCATCCAACTTTGATCAAGAAGCATAAGCTTCATAAATAGTCACTAGAGGCTCTAGAGAGCACATCTTTTAAACAAGTCTTTAACGTAGTCAATTAATATTAAAACTTTACCATTCACAGGTAAGTCTGTTTAATGGTCTATGCCCAGCCAACCTATAACATACGTATGTTGAAATTCAGAGACAATCTTTGGCTGTGTCACAGGATCTATCTCCTAAGAAAGCAGTGTGGTGACAAATCTGAAACTGGAAGAGTAGAGAGCTGGTGAGAAGGAAGGACGATTGGCAGTAATGAGGGAAGAAAACAGTAGAAAAAGATAGTTGGGTAAAACGAAAAGAAATAAGAGATGATTAGAGAAAGTCACTCCAGCAACAACTGCAACTTTACCCAAGCCAGTGTTTCCCTTTGGCAAGGGTTTGACCTCCATGGGCTCCATCTAACCCCACTCCTCTCTTTGCTTTTTTTTTTCCCTGAGTTGAATGAAAGTAAGGATTCAGCAGTGCAGCTGGGTTTACATTAGGAGTGTATGTGTGAAATTGGCTTGGCACTTCAAAGCATGTCAGCCAATGTTGGTTCGTCTAGCCTGTGAACTTCAGTAAATATGTCAGTCTTCCTAAAAGTTTGATGGAAGAACAAGATAAAAACAGCAAATGGAATGAACAGCCTGCAGTTTTTAAAGGGTTAGATCTTCATACCTCCTCTATCCATGAGCTGTAAGGAGCAGAATGGTGTCTTTCAGAGGCTCTGGCATACATGGCACGCTGGTCAGAGAAAGGCTAGTCAGAGATGATCAAACACCGTCATTTTGGACAGTGGGGTACTGCTCCTATGCAGCCAGGAAAAATCTCTAATCCGGTGCATCCTCTGCAGCACTCTGCACCAGTCTAGGGACAAGCAGGCAGCCTGGGCCCTGGAGGGCTTCATGTGGCCCCAGTGACAGCAGGTGAAACTGTGCTTCTGCTGCACAGTTCGGAGGGGCTTGCTGTGCTGCCCTCTCCATTCTTCCACTAGCTGCAGACATCAATGCTGTGGACATTCCCTGGATTTTCTTTAACTGACCAGATGTGGTCTTCACAAGTTACTGTGCTGCAAACAGACTGATAGGAGCAGACCCACAGATGCAGGCATTGAGGAGATCACAAGGCCTGTGAAAGCTCAACCATCAAGATTTTGTAACCCTTTCAGTGCTTAAAGACAAACATCTGCATAAAAATTCCTAGGCTGGAAGCCGCAGGCTGTTAAGTTCTTTGGAGGAGACATGCACATTTTCCCTGTATTTCAGAGGTTTGCAGCAGTGGAAGTCCAACTCCAGTTAAATCTTTTAGATATTACTACAGTGAAAACATATACACAGGGATTTACGTAGTGGTATTCTTGCCCACTTTTCCAAAACAAGTTGAAATTAATATAGTGAATTTGGGTATATTTGGGAAGAGGGAGGAGAAGTAAGGAATAAAGTGGCATACTGACATATGGTATAAATAGCTTGTGGGGAACCGCCCTGCAAACTACTGCAAACACAAGCGTCGTCAATGTCTTACAGTTAATCAGACTCCATACATGAAATCCACTTCTATGAACAAGGATCTGTAGCACTGAGCTGTAACTTAATCACTGTTGCAGATTTATCCCCTCATTAAAGATTTCTCCTAGGAGTTATCATCACATTCACATGACAAGAAAAAATAACAAATGACTTTATCTGGACATTATCCAATAACGTACATGAGGAGAGCAGTAGAATATTAGGTGTGAGAAATGCCTCAGTTAATACCATGCACTGCTCTCGCTGTGAGAAAATGTGGGATTTTTTCATTTGTTCAGAATAATGTAAGATAAATCTGTTGCTATCCAAGACAGATTTCAGAGCATACATTGAGGGCAGAGGATTCAGAAAGCAATAATATGGCTGAGGACTGGAGTAATAAGGATAGAAACTTAGAAAAGCAGTTTTGCGAGACCCTGCTTTCCTGATTGCGTCTCATATGAGCTCACTCTGGGCACCCCAAGCACAGCCCACTCCAAGGCATCACAGGACCAATCCCCGTCCCTCATTCAGAGGCCACTCCAGATTCAGTGCCCGGGCTCAAACTTGTAAGATGAGGAAAAGAGTGGAAGGCCTGATGGTCAAAGCATCTGCTCACCATGAACAGGAAACACAAGCTGGATCACCAAGCACAAGTCATCTGGGAAATAATTTCTGACAACATAAAACTTCTGGGGTAGCTTCCTTTAGATCTCAATTATATATATTAAAAAATGAAATTACCAACAATTTAAATAAAGTTTAACTTTATTAATTTTATTAAACTTAAAGTTTGAAACTTAAGTTTGAGAACTTAAGTCATTTTAAGTTATTCTTTATTCTCTAACTATTCTGTTTTTTCATCTCTAACAATATACTTCCCTTCTGCATTTTTTTGTGCTTTTTAATTCAACAGACTATTTTCTCCCTCTCTATCAGTTTACTAATTCAATTTAATGTAACCAATGTAGTCACAAATGTATTTAAATATATTCACGCAAAGGTTTCCATCCACATAATCAACTCCATCAAAACATAAATTTTACTTTGAACTGTGTAAACATCGTGCTAAGGCCAAACCTAACCTGACTGTAATAAGTGAATAATGACCAAAATATATACTTCTCCAATAACTATAGTCTTTAATGGAGACAGATATGACATAGATAAGAGTAGAACCTATGCAGTATGCGGAAAACTAGCACTTTTTCCTTGAGCAGCTGTAGTGACACCGACAGATATTTATGCAACTCAGCTATTTTCTAATAAAGACTGAATCCCATTCATGTTAAAGTATTATGACAGCCTTACACTCTGTTGGGAGCAGGGTTTCACAGTTTCTGCACAGCTGTTTCTGGAGCTAGCAAGCCTTACTCCTCTGTAAATGTACCTGCATGTGAAACTGCAGTGGATGTCTTAGAGGAGAAAAGGAGTATTTACACTTCCAGATGCAAATTGGTAGGAAGACGTACAAGTACCTGTTTTTAAAGATACCTCCAAAAGCCCATGGTTGCATCTTCCTGTGTAACTTTGGAAGAGGAGAGGCTCCCTCCTATGGTTAAACCGTGTAAAACTGTGAGCACCATCATGAGCACGCATTCTTCAGACATAAAGTCACTTGGTAGATATACTTGTTAGTACACAACCTCACGAAAGAAAACCATTAAATATATATATATTACATGAACATCTAGAAGCTGGGCCAGAAATCCATATTTTGCCCACACCAAAAAGGATAATATCATATAATAACATTGGCATTAATCTTAGTTTTCAAATGAAATCTTAACACCAGCTACAAATGTTCATAAACGCTCTCCTGCAGACATTCTTTTAAAAATGCTTTATTACACTTTTGTAATATTTTAATAGCGAAAAATGGCATGCCAATCTGAGAAGGACCGTATTTCTGGAATAATTATTAGGCAGAGAAAAATAATGAAGATACATCGCATAAAATAATCACATACATTTTACATCATATCAAAGGTATTAGGCATGTGAAGTTTACCAAATGAAGTGTAACACTAGAAACAAAGAGTTTTTTAATATTTGATCCCTATTTATGACTTATTCCTAGCTTTTTAAATTTATTTATTTTTTACACTGTAAAGCAAAGACTCTGAAACTACAGATTTTGAATTAATGGACTGAAAGGTTCAGAGACAACATAGTCTTACTTATCTAAAAGAAATAGCATCTGTATCCCGAGCCCAATAATGTCACTTGCCTAAGTAGTTTAGACATGCAAAGAACAGGAAAAAATGTTTAAGACAATATTCAGTTGTTCATTTTTGACTTGAAACAGATTGTGGTTTTTAAATTTCCTTTATTACAATTACAACAAGTAAACTCTTTCACCAGCTCTCTCTGGGCAGCTCAGTTTACTCTCAAGCCTACGAGGCTTAAAATGAGTTGTCAAGAGTTCTTGGTTTCAATTGTTTTTACGGCAACAGTATTTATTATGTCTCAAAAAAAGAAAAATCATGGAGAGTCTGCTTGGAGAAATAATATTGTTTCCTATAAATTAATCATGCATTGCTTTGCATGGAAAAAAAAAAGGCACAGTGGCTAAAATATTTTTCTTTAGCTTCTATTTTCCATTTTAAGAGGCTCTAATCTCAGTTTTTCATTTGTTCCACTTCAGGCTCAATACCTGGGAGTACAACAGAATATGGGACTGAGTACAATAAACAACCTCTTGACTGATAAAATTTTATTGTGGCACACTCAACACCTGCATCAGCACACTTTTCATTAATGGACTACAGTAAATGTTTGTATAACTACCAAGAGAGTTTATTAATGCGAACAAAAATTCTACCAGATAGATCATCCTTTGCAGCAATTAAGCTGTACCGTAAAATGTAGACCAACATATACACAGTTCTCCAAGGCACCTTACATTAGTGAAAAGGGGGATATAAAATCAACCATGATCATGTGGTAAGAAATCCTGTTTGTCATACACAACAGATTTTCGCAGAGAGTTTAGATGACTGTATCTTCTATTAAAAACAAAAGGACAGATTTAAGTTTCATATAAATATTCGATAAATCTGCAACTAAACTTCATATTTGATTTGAGTTTTTAAACCCCAACAACAACAACTGTTAGATTTTCTGAGTGCATTAAGGGCATGCTCCAACTCCCACTGAAGCCAGAAGGATTTTAAGCACTGACTTCCCTGGAAACCATGGAATATTGAACCATGACCAGGTGGCTTAAGGGCTTGTCCTACATCTTCCATGGGTTTCCAGTGTGTTTCCTCAAGTGGTCAGCTAGTATTAGATCATGAGCTGGCCTAGCACTGGCATGTGAAGAGAAAGCTTGGTTAAAGCACATGTCATCTGGCTTTTAATCAGTGTTTTGTTTTTTTAACCTCAGCTTGTCACTGTCTCAATAGCTGGCCTTCAGGTAAGCTCTGAGAACTGTGACAGAGCACTGTAAAACATCTGGGCCAGACCCTCCAGGCAGGAACATTGCACATTTTCAGGTAACCTTGATGAAACCCTGACTGTAACAGTATGAGTGTTCCCCCCTACTCAGCACCAGTAAGGACTGGAGCACATGGAGTGCTGTGTCCAGTTCTGGACTCCCCAGTACAAGATAGACATGGACACACAGGACAGAGTCCAGTGAAGGAGCAAGAAGACGGTTAAGGGAGTGGAGCATCTCTCATACAAGGAAAGGATGAGAGAGCTGGACATGAAGGCTTCAGCCTAGAGAATCTCATCAATGTCTATAAATACCTGAAAGAAGGGTGCAAAGAGGATGGAGCCAGGATCTTTTCAGTGGTGCCTAGTGACAGGACAAGAGGTGATGGGCACAAACTGGAACACAAGAGGTTCTGGATACACATCAGGAAGCACGTCTTTGCTGTGTGGGTGACCAAGCACTAGCACAGGTTGCCCAGAGAGGTTGTGGAGTCTCACTCCTCAGAGATCTTCAAAAGCCACCTGGACATGGTCCTGGGCAAGTGGCTCCAGGTGACTCTCCTTGAGCAGGGGGGCTAGGTTGGATGACCTCCAGAAGTCCCTCCCTACCTGAACCATTCTGTGACATGGTGATTAAGAAAGAGGAAAAAAAACCATCCTTCACTCAGAATCAATCCTCTGTTAAACAGAAACTGAAACATCTAAAAAGCTCTCATGATTTCATAGTTTTATGTACATTTATTTACATATGCAAATCTTTTGTTACGACAATCATCATAACAAAAGTATAACTTAAAGAACATAAACAATAAAACACATTCCTCAAGAGGAATGGGCTTTAAAATGTAATTGCCAGCAGCAGCCAGGGCACCTTGTATTTCACATGTAGCATGTAAAACAAATTTGCATACCATCTAGATCCGTTTACTCTGCCATTGCTCTGTTAAATTATTTAAAAATGCGCTCTTCTTTAAGGCTGGGTATAAGCCATAGTTTTATTAACATAAAGAACAAGATACTGCCACTAATAAATACATAACTCTAGCCAATTGCACTAGTCCCTGATACAAAAATATTTTCTTCCTCATCTCCTTGACCATTTCCCTAGCTCTCTTCTAAGGTGCTGTATCTCTTTTTTTTTCATCTTGATGAATACAGACATTTTCCCAGGCCTGTGCATGTGTGTGGAGGTTGAAGCAGTGTTCAGAAAAGTTATATAGGTCTGGTTTTGTTACATTAACTCCAAGAAGTAACCTGCTGGCCAGAAGCCTTCATGACCAGAAGTACACTGCACCAGATTTCATCTTTTGGTCCTTTTTCTGTGCTCTTATTCAAGGACGTAGGTAAACTAATCTAATCCCTAGACTGTATATCTCCTTTGAGTGAAAATCAGTTTGAACCATAAGTATCACACATACAGCAACAGTATGAAGCAACATTTCAAGTACTGTACACTTGGAAATGAGCAGTTTTTATAATTCATCTAATTTAATTGTTTTCCACATGATGAGGTAATGGAAGAAATGTTGGAGGTGCTTAGAGTAACTTATGTATAAAACATGCAAAATTTGTTGGTTTTCACTTGTGTGTAATTTTAACCTACACAGCAACCACTGGCTCAGGCTAAGAAGATTCATTAATACAAATAGTTCTACTGAATTAAACCAGTTTACTTGCATGAATCTATATTAATCAGACAAGAGGCTTTCTAATTTTGCAGAATACCTTTACCAAATCATTCAGACATCCCAGCTTTTTGCTGATGATGAACCACACCAACACGTATTTTTTACCTGCACATGTGGACTTTTATATACACGCATATCTATGTAGACACATATATGTGCATACACATCACCGAAATTACATACTCTAAATCCCAGCAGAATAAGTGTTCTTCTATTTTGCTTTTAATTGCCAGAGAAGCTTGACAGCATGCTTCTATTTTTCTCTCCCCAGATATCTCACTGAGCTTTTAAAACAAGTGGAGTCTCGAATATGCACCCTATTTAAATAAGAATGGGGGTGAATATTCTCTTCGGTGGTAGTGGTGCCTCCAAAGACAAATGTATTCTCCCATTACCATTTATGTTGCCGAAAGCCCCGCTCTGAGCCCCGCACCCTGGCTGGGAGCCTGCTGAGCCCATTTCAGCCACGCTGGCAGGGGTCACGGGGGTCGGCCCCATGGGCTGGGAGCAGGGGGCCGGGGAGCCGGTTGGCGACCCCACACACCACGCATTGTGCTCGGGGGCTGGAAGTCAGCCCTGCTTATGCCGGATCATGCAGTGAGCCAGCCCGGCGTGCCTGACAGCCGGCGGTCACCTTCCTTCGCAGGGATGCTTTCATACGAGCGGACCTTTTTTTCTGCCTATTTCTATCGTTTGAATGGCAACGGTGACAACAATAATGGCTTGCAGGCGATATTTTGGGGTAGTGATGAACACATTTTCAAAGACTGTTGGAAGAAGAGACATAATCATCAACGTCTTGCCATTAACTAAATCTCATAATGTGTGACAATGTTCTTTATAAATAAGCAGTGTGTGGCAGTGGAAGAGACATTGTGGAGAGGGAGACTAGGTATTAATACACCATTTCAGAGTTCACACTCCACCTCTGTTACTATTATGTGCTTCCACACTGACCTTGGGTAATCCTGAGCTCACTGTTCTTTCCTTACCTGCCCTTAAAATGGAGATATTGTTCCCTCAAAAATAAGCATTGTTAGGAAAAAACCATTAAACTTTATGAGATATCCAGCTATGCTGTGGAGGACTATCATAAAAAAGCCTTCAAGTCTATAAATAAAAGATATATATCTGAGAGAAGATTACCCTACAAGGTCTATAGCTGACAGNATCATTAAGCTACCAGCCCTATTTTTGGTATTTTAAGAAATAAACTGGGGGTGTAGAGCTGTTGCCAGTCTTTAGAATTATTTAGCATTTTTATTGTCCCACCAGGCAAGTTAATAGTATCTTTCAGAAATTATTTATACGCTACTAATCAAGGAAAGTATCAAAAAATCTGTTCATTGGTGTGTTCCTTTTACTGCTGATCTTTTTACAGAACGAATAGAAATAACAATAAATCAGAAGAGGGATTTATACCATTTTGAAATTATCTAGTCATTTTGCCTATAAAGAATTTCACTTTTTAGAGTATTCACTTACAATTTAATAAGACAATCAAATCATATTTGACTAATCATACTGTCTCCTTTCTAGTAACAGAGAAACTGACGTGTTGAACACCCAAGAGCTGTACTGGTGCAGTAAAAAGCTGCTGTCCAACCTTTTGCAACGTGCCAGATGCCCAAGAGCCATATGTGCCAGCAGTTACTCCATAGAGACTGGCCACTGGGAAGTACTGGTACAGAAGTACCAGCAGCTTCTTGAGAAGACCACCACACAGTCTTTGTCGTAGTACAAAGAAAAGCCTAGAAGGACTAAAAAGACATACACACTCTAAGCATGTGCCTGAGAGCCAACAGATGAAAACACAGCTATGGAAGCCTTATCACTGTGTTCAGTGGGGACGAAACTGTATTCTGTGCCCACACAGCCAAGGCAGGCATATGCTGTAGTCACTAATGATGCTCCTGCGTGCATGGACATACTGAAGTAGCAGTAGATATTTTAGTTGCAGCAACCCTGGCATTCATCCAGTTGCTGATCTGCACTGTGAAAATCTGCAGGGCTCATAGTTACCCAATGTTTGAGTATGGTGCTATTTCTCATTCTCATGCCAATTAGATCTAGGCCTTCTAGAGTTCAACCCTCAGCCTATACCCAAGTTTGAGAGAAAAAAAAAGACTGTTCTTTCTCTTTCTTTTCCTTTTCCATTCTCCCTTTTCGGCCAACACCTTCACTGCCGTACTGTATTTGTTAGGTCAAAATTTCCAATGAGTAGACCTTTCAAGTTATGCACTGCTGCAGGGATTTAGGTTAAATACAGTAAGACTGTAAATCCTTAGATCCTCAATTTTAGTCTGTGAAAGACAATCATCTACTATGCTGGCACAGTGCCTAGAATACTGTACTTTTAAAATACAATATAATATAAAAATAATAGTGTATAATGTGGTATAACATAATGAATAATAAAATGCAGCACTAAAATAAGGGCCAGAATTGACATTTAGGTGGGTAATTGACACAAGTAGATATGGGTGTATATCCTCCCATTTCGCAAAAAAAAAAAAGCACTGAGAGTGTACCTACTACTCCTATTAGATTTGTGTTGCTGACAGTGACTACAATGAAAAAGGGGCAGTAAATTCAATCCATACACTCAGCAGATAAACCAAATAGTATTATATGAAGCATGGATTATGCAGGGTGGTGAGAGGGAAACCAGTGTGCAATGTCTGTTTTTCCCAAAGCCTTGGCAGTCACTCAGATGGAAAAATAATCTACCCTCTGCGACTAGGACAGATCATCTACGGGCAAATAGTAGCTCTGGTGCATAGAAATAGTCAGGAATTTGGACACTAAATGCTTTTCATCAGGAGATTATGATTCCAAAAATTTATTCAAAAAGATAAATCGTTCATGAAGATACCCAGCTTAGAGTTTTGAATTTAAATCTCCTCATCTGAAGTGACTGTCAGAAGGACAAGCTATTCTGAATCTTGTTTTCAGCCTTTTTTTTTTATTCCCCTCCCCCTTCTAGGTAATAGCCTTAAAATGCTCTTCCTTTTTGTGTGTGTGTGTGTGGTTTCTTTTTTTTTTTTTTTTCCGATCCGTGAAAATTTAAATGGGATGGGAAAATTGTTTCCTGCCCAGCTCTCATCATGAGTCGCTTGCAAATGACAGCAAGACATGGAATGCAAACAGCTGGATTCATTCACTGCACTTAGCAGATCCATGAAATGTGGTTGTGGATGCACCAGATACTTAAAGCACCAGTAAAGAGAGTTCTTCCAGACTCCAGGCCAGACATCTGGCACTAACAGAGTTACGAGACTATCAGGGCACATGGCACATCACACACCCAATTAACAGACAGATAAATGAATCACACTGTAATTAACAGGGATGTGTAACGATCGGTATTTCACTGTCTTTAAAGATACATATTCAGATGGAAGAAGATACAGCAAATCCCTGAACTGTCCTACTGATATACTGGTACTTGACAAAAAATAAAACCTAAGACACTGTCACACCTGTCTGAAAATACAAATATGTGTTTCTACAGTATAGCTATTTTTAGGAGGAACATTACCTCACACTTTTCTCTTCAGTAGCAGCACATTTTAAAGTGGAAAATCATTACATGTAAAAGAAAACACATCTTCTAAAGAAAGATGGACTGATTGAACTTGAAAAGAAATATATTTCTACCCTCCAGTCATCTTGCTTTCCAAAATCCATTACTTTAAGTAAAATTTATATATGTCCCACTACATTACTGAAGTTAATGGTTAGGATAAGTGTTTCCACATCATCAAGTAATAGAACAATATTTCCGAAGCCATACTTCATTATTTTTTCCCTGATGGTGTTATCAGACACAAAAGATTCCAGTCTGAATGAAAGATCAAAAAGCAGACAAAATTTAGAATAGAAAATAAACATATGATAAATCTTGTGATCGATAGCTTTGCTAATTCACATACATACAAAAATGGAATTTTTATAGAAGTGGGAAAATTTATGTTAGCTGAAGAGTTTTTGTAAGCTTACTTAAATAAGGTGCTTTATATCATCAGTCAGCATCCAACAAAAATATGTACTAAAATAGTAATAATAATAAACTTAAAGAACTGCTTTTTATGTAGGTTTGTAGCTTACAACATAACTAAGCAAGGAGTCTGGATTGGTCTAGATTGCCTCCAAAGCTCTTTCCAACCTGAATTGTCCTTCGGTCCTATGAGCTGATTTCTCTAAGTCTAAAGCCTCTGAAAAGAATGAACTAGTAAATTGACTTGCAGAGTTATACAGAGTATAACAAACAAACAGGGTAATTTCAACAGCACCAAAACGCAACACTGGCCCTACAACTGTGTTTAATACTACAGCTCCCAGACGACCAGGCAAATCACCCAAGCAGCAGCAGCAGCAGCAGCAGCAGCAGCCTGGTGTACTGATTGCGTTCTCCACAGGGGCTATTACTGTAGTCTCTTCACGGCCACAGTAGAAGACCACAGAGTGATCCCACTTTTTCAGAAGCAGTGTAATCAGAGCAGGGGTAGAAACCCATTTGTAAATTGGGGAATGTGTGATCAGGATATGCTATCTGCAGGTCTGGACCCAAAATGACTTGCAGAACAGATTTCTTGATGCAGGCAGGATTTTATATGGTTGGACTAGCCAGGTCTGTTTTCACTTACATGTGGAAAATTGATGTCTAAGAATAGGAATTAATAAACTAATTTAACAGTAACCACAAAACCTTTCCACTGAATGAGAAAAAGCTTTATAATTGGGAAATAATAGTTTCCTGTTTGAATAATCCAAGTCTATATAAAGGAGTTTAATGAAGTCTGAAGCTAAGATACAGTAGCTTTTTGTCTGCTAGTGTTATACTAGAACGCCTTCTGAAGAGACCTTCCTGTATTTGGCATTGGAAGAGCAGGAAAGTGATGTTTCAATCAGGGAGGCTTCTTCCAGCTGCTTTATGTGAGCTTATCTTCCCAGAGTTCCTCTCCTATGCCCGGCTAAATTGTAAGGTACGAAGAAAAACAAAGAATTAAGAATTGTTAATAGAACCATATCAGCCCTTGTTCGATCTTTACGTGTGCAATGCACTTGATAAAATAAAGCAACATGATGCTATAATTACAACAGGTTTGTTAAACTAAACTAAAGTTGAATAAAACATAAACAGAGCAAGCAGGCACAGAGACTGTAGTGAACTGCCTGTCCTGCACAATTTACATTCTTCACTAATCCACATCCCAGGTCCTATAGCTTGCATCTATACCTCATTTGAAACATATTTTGCTTTTCTGCTTATTTTTCTCTCCCTTTGCTAGATAAAGGGAAGGAGAAACAAACAAAAAAGTGAGAGAGGATATATCATGGCATGCTGCAGATTTGGGGATAGAGAATGATCTCTCTGACAAATTTGCTCATAACAGATGAAAGGCAAGGTTCAAATGAATTATGGAGGTCATTTACTCACAAGCACAGTTAGTGTATTTTCCAAATCTCACATGAATCTATCACGTATTATTAAGAGGGATGATTTTTACCACATTTATTTGTGCGTGGTAACAAATTACATCTCAGGTTTGCATTCAACTCCTTATTTTAAAAATAACAGCATTTTCATGTGTATTTAGAGGATACACATACACCACAGAAGGTAATTAACCAATACGCAGCTCTGCAGAGAATGAGATGCTGAAAGAACATACATGCTACGCTGCCCTGGGTATGGAGTCTGCAGGTCCTCCCACTCTCTTAATTACTGGAGGCTACCTGCCTAAAGCGGTAAGCCTGCCACAGGAAGAGCTCTGATTAGGTACTCAGTACTAATGCCTTAAAAATATGCAGAACTAGTGACAAAAAGTTCCAGTCCAAATAGAAGGACCACTTTACTGGAGAAATACGTACAGATAGAAGAGTCCCTGCCCCCTCCCCGCCCAAACATTACAGTTAAAAATATGATAAACAAGACAGCAAAAATGAAGAGAAGTGTAATTTTTCTAAAGAGGTTAAGGTGTCTTTATTAGTACAAAGTGTCAAGTGCCTCCCCCGTCCCCAAAATACCAGCAATCTTCCTGAGAGCTGGGAGAACAGTCATTCTGTACTTTATTTTCAACACACGTAATTTCAAATATACTATTTAGTGGCTGCATTACAAACGTCAAGCATCTGTATCGCCACCCGACTCATAAGTGCAGCCAAGTACTCAAATGTGTTCATGTATGCAAGACTGTAGTCCTTTAAAGTTCAAGTTTCGAGGAAAGCTTTTGGCATACAAATGTAAATGACCCCATAGAAATGAAAGGAATAATACGATCTACATAATAGCAGCTCAGAAAAGCAGGACCATATCAGGATTGTTATGAAATTCAAAGTAGATATTTAAGTCTGGACTTGGGATCATACCTATAATATTCCCTAGTTTGATGATGATGTACACGTTGCTGTATTTGTCAGCATAGCATTCGATAAGCTCTGAGAAGAGGGAACAATGCAGAGCAGCAAAGCACCATTATAATTGCTCCAATTTCACAGCAAATTCCAGGTATTTTTCTCCGAAAAAGAACATGCAAGACTTAAAAACAGTGCTGAAATACAAAACTAAGGGACACCTACATAGTTCTTAAACTCTCCTGAGTACTTAAATGCTTAACAGCAAAGGAAGGCTACCAGCTTCTTTAAGTTTCCAATTATCCTTCCACAGTTGAACTATACACAGAGAGCAGACTCTAAAAATGAATCTGAAGATTTTGGCAGTATTTATATATTACAAAGATTCCATGTAGTTTAGAATTTTAAGAACTTTAACAGAAAGGCTCTTTTTAGCATCTAGAAAGATGAGGGTATTGAAACACTTCCCTCCTAGTATTTAATTGAGAAAGATAGAAGCCATATCTTTAATAAGATAACTATAATAGCCCAGAAGTTCTCAGAAAAAAAAAATTCTATTAATAATGAAAGCTTACTTGGCCAACTGAGCTCTCTTTCATAGTTTTCATTGTTTATATAAGCAATGACAAGCAATCTTAATGGTAGCTGGTATCTGAAGGACCTTTTGTTATACTCAAATACCTCCACACCTTTTAAAAATGCACATACGTGTTATTGCTAAGATGAACCAGCAGTCATGGGATCAGTCACATCCTGGACAGACAACAGTAGAATATAACTGTAGTCATTGTTAAAATACCCAACTGAAGTAAGTTAAAATATTGTCTCGCAATATTCAAAGATTGTTCATTTGAGACATTATTCTGAAGTATCATATGACACCATGCAAACCAAACCAAGATCTGCAGATTCTTTAAAAAAGCAATAATGAAGTACACAAGCCAGGACCAAATTGGATTTTCTGAGAAGGAAAAAGTTTTGTGGTCAAGACACATGATTTGCAGCCGGGAAATCTGACTTTTATTCCCAGAACTGCCACAGACTTCTTGCCTCTCTCAAAAATGCTTTTCCAAAGCTGTAAATGCAGAAACAATTAAAAAAAAAAAAAAAGGTTATGTTAATCTAAATTTTTTGGTACTTCAAATACCTTTGTGGATACTTGCTGAAAGTAGCGAGTTCCCTGGCAGTCATGGTTTTCTGGGTTAATGTATCCTAATGCATGGCATCTAAACCCACCGGGTGTCTGCCACAAGCCTCTATACATCTAGCAGGAACTCAAAAACCACAGGCATTATGGGTGTGTAAATATGCAGCCAGATACACAGAGAAGAAGCTAGCAATGGCAGTAGGTACTTGAAATTGTAAATGAAATTTCTCATCATCACTAAGGTTGTATGTAATTTGGTTTTACACATCTGCGCACCAAATCAGGCATAGCAATGACTCCAAACTATCTACCACAACCCAGGTGCAAGAGAAGCTACAGTGAGAGAGGAAGACTGCTCTCTGATTTTGACTAGGAATCCTCCTTCAGCCATGTTTTTTCTCAATTAAAACTTTAGTTAAACAAGTATATTTTAGGAAGGTATAGCTTCATGAGTAGGCATTTACCACTGAAAATACTACTCTTTGAAAAAGCCCCAGGTGCCAGCAGGTATGAGGTGAGAGCTGAACTCCTGGAGAGTCAAGGCTATCTACAAAAGAAACTGGTTCTAAGTTTTTAAGTACTAAATAGGTTAGCATATACTTGCATGAAGCTGCATGTTGTAGAGAAAATACAAAATATTTGGTGCCAAATGTGATGTCAGGCGCCTGCTGTGGAACTAAATCTCCTAGAGCTTCCACTCATCTGCTAGATGACCTCTTATTCACTTGATCTTTGAAATCTTTCTAATTTTCAAAGCAGTCCTGGAAGTTATTAACTTTCATTTCTTGAGCCTTCAAAACTAAACTTTGCTAAAATTCTAACTGAACCATTTGCAGTAATGATAAATAGTCTCTTCCTTTAATCTACTGAATTTCCTTTCTCTCTTTTTTTTGGCTGAGCTGTGTCGTTTGGAAGATGAATTCTTTTCAATGTTTCCACCATGCACCAATCATAGTTGCCAAAGAGAGAAACACAAAGAAAGAAAGTGCTGCTGCTCTCCAGCTCCCCAGCTGTCATGACAATAAGTTTAGGATTACAGGGGTAAGTACTGTATTTTATTCAAGAGCCAGTGTAGCTTTTGTAACCACTTCATAAAAAAATCTGCAAAGGAATGCATTCAACAGCACATATGACTTGGGTTTCAGAGATATTAATTAAGAAATATCCTCCATTTTAGAAATCTAACAATCACAAAGAACATGTCAGTACTGACTGTGCTAAAATGAAATATGTACGAGTAATCCTTGACTTACAGGACTGTATCTCAATGAGTTGTTCAGATTCATTGAAAGGCCAGTGCACACATATAAGTGAAACATGGCCTGTCTGAAGATAAACAGGAAGGGTCTGTGATGTTATAGTTTATTAGACTTTGGAAATTAGGTACAATAAACATCTTGTCCAGTGGGTTAAAGAGATGCCAGCTGGGCAAGATTCCTTTGGCCAAGAGAAAACTATTACAAGTAAAAATTACAGAAAGCAGTCAATATTCCTTCAAAAGAAGACAAATATCTGCAGATATAAGACTGCACTTAATGAGAAGAAAAAGAAGTTGCTGCAATGCCAAAACTTCCAGTGTTGTCTTCTGTCACATGGGCTGTTCTTATTTAGAGTGTGCAGTGCTCTGAAATGATCTAATTAAAGCAAGAATGATAACAATCCCATACAACTCTCAAGGAAAGGGTTAGAAGAAAAGAAAGGAAAAGACTTTATTCTCTTAAAATACTACGAATAACTGCAAATTAAAGATATGTGCCACTGAAACAGCTGTGAGTTATCAGAGTATCACTTTGGTCTAAACCTATGTTTCTTATGCTTGAAAGAACCAAGCTTACTGAAACATGAAAAAGGTGAGTTCACCATTAGATCACCACTTCACTTTAAATCAAGTGATTGGGAATATACGTCTGACACAAATGATCCTGATTTATAGACTATGATAGCTGTGCACATTTTGGTTGAAAACTGTAAGGCATGTGAACGCCTTGCACTGAACAAGGGATTTCTCAAATTTTACTGCTTCTTCAAAAATAGTGAGGAAAAAGAAGGAAATGGTGCAAGTCTTTGTAATTCACAAATATACCCACTAGAACATTTCTGCCAGTCATTTCTTATTATTAGCAATAAGCTGATAACTGATACCAATGAATTCAAATTATATTCTTGCATTACTCCGACCAACAACTTTGGTCTTGGCTGTTGTTCAGGCAACATGCTAGATGCCTGTAGTTCTGAAAAGCTCTTCCAGCCTCAATACTTCCTTCCAGAAGGAAACCAACTGCAGCTCCCAGAGCTAGTAAAAGATCTATGACCACTTAATGCTCACAATTTCAAAGGTTTAAACACAGTTTAAAGAGGTTTTCTCTCTACTCCCTAGATTATTCTCCAGAAAAGTTTTCTTTATACTGTCAGTTAATAAACTGGTTCTTCAGAATATCTGCAGAAAATATTCACAACAAAGTGTGCATGTACATAAAGAATAGAAGTCATTTCATTTTAGCAACGTTGCTGAGATACTTAAGGTTAACTGCAGAAAGTTTGGTTTCAGCTCTTACAAATCTACAGAAAGCATTCAGGGTTGGACACTTTAAAGCAGGCAAGAGATAGAAGCAGTCTAGCTAGTCATGTGAGATGGTCTTATATTTTCCCAGCTGGTCACTATAGCAATGTAAAAGCAAGAAGCATTACTGCCTAAACGTATATTCTTTCTATATATATTTTACTGTCTTCTACAGCAGACTGTAGAAATGTCTTTCATGGTCTGAGGTGACTGCTGCCTTCCCAGCTGCAATCACAGAGCATGTTAAACAACAAATGTTTCAGCACTCCAACCGTGCCAAACAGAAGTTTTCACCTACTGCAACAAATCAGTTGGATGAACATTTTTGGTGCTTCATAATGTGGATGCAAAGAAAAGTCATTATGTTCAAGTTTATCCAAAATTCTTTAATGACCAGAAGCATTGCCCATACATTCCTGATAGAATTTCAGACGGTAACTTTGTAGCAGGACCCAGCTGCCCCCCAGTGACAGCAGCAAGACTTTTATCATTCACTATCCTGCAACCAAAAATAAGACCAAGAATTGGGCAAAACCAGACAGGGTTGTAAGCCATCTTATCTGTCAGGTTTTGATGGCTGGCTTCCAGGCTTCAGCTTAGCTGAAATCCCAGTGACTTGAGGGACGTGTGTGTCAACTAAATGTTTCTAGTCTAGTATTGCTTTCTATTCCAAAGCACACAACAAACCATCCCAGATGTTAAAAATTTCTAAAATTTCATGTAGTTCATGCTCCTCTGAATTCTTTCTTGTGGAAGATCCGAGACACATTATTTAGTATTTTTGGTTTTGCTCTGCTGGAAATACAGACATAAAATGGAAAAAAAGATTTTTAAACATCTGTGCCTCTCCTGAGGCTTTACATTTTATTTACTGATTTCCTGAGCCAATAGCTTTGTTATCTCTTCGTAAATTAAACGCCAGTGGATATTTAGTCGAATAATTGTCCCTTGTAATTACTTTTTTTTTTTAATTGTTTAAAATCTTCATGTCTAACTGCTTTAGTTAAACTGGAATCCTACTCCAAATGGACAGGATGCACTTTTAGTCCTGAAGTCTGCTCCAGATCATAATGAAGTAAATGGAAATCTTAACAGAAACTTTGGTGGCAGCTGGATGGAGCCTGTGATACGCACACTAATGGCTTTCTTTAAGTAGTGCCAAGGACAATTAATCATTTGTTTCAGACTCAGTTATTTTTAGATTATTTGTAACATTGCATTATTTGGAAGCATACACTCACTAATATATAGCAAGAAACCAGAGAAATTACAGTTCAATAGTCTAAAAGCATGTGTTTGGGATCAGTTCCACCTTCTACTGTCAGGGGCCATCATTTCTATGCAGAAATGAAAATACCTGAGATCCACCCCAACGGTTACCCTGCAGATACTATTATAGTATTCACATGTTCTTTTGTGCATTAAAAAAGTAAAAGCCTCAAGATAAACATATCTTCAGAAAAAAAAAAAAATACCAGCTTAATTTTCAGCAATACGTACCTTCAAGCATCCACTGGAATGATGGGACATTATCAATATGAACCACTCAGGAAAAATTTTAAATTTCATTCATCTTTGCATATTAATGTATATTTAATAGTTGGAAACTACTAGTCAGCTATGTAAGTTGGTAGCAGGAAGTACAGCCAGAAATTGAAATTATGGGAAACATCGGATAAATGTGCTGAAGGAGACAGAGGTGCAGTGCAACAGTTTCTGTCATTAGCACCATCTGTCAAATACCAGCCTTTTAGTAGTGTGCAAAGAGTAAGAGCAAATGAATATCAATTTGGTTGAACACTGCAATATTCCATTCAAAGAAAACAGTACAGACTTTCAACTGGGGACCTCTGTCTTTGGGCAAGGGTAGACCTTTAAGTCTGATTTTTCAGTTACCTTACTCTTCCAGGAGGAAAGCAAGAAGGGAGGAAAGAGAAAACCTATGAATAGTTATGCATAAATGCAGCTAACGCTCCATAAAAGTATATGAAAAATGAAGCAAGATGTCCTGGGCCCAGCAGAGCATTCGCAGTCTCCCAGAAAGCAAACAGACTGAACTGCAAAAGCTGTTCAATACTAGTATGTAAGGAGAAAGAAGGCAACGCAGAATGTCTTTCTGTTATCCTGCAGTCAATACGCAGTGTAAGCAATTTTCCTTGAGACTTACGCAGAATTTACAGAACCATAAGCTTTCCCTTGTGAATCCAGCCCTTCAATCCACTAAAACATCATTGCAGTTTAGCCCTATTGGCATTTTCAGTTGAGGAGCCAAATACTGAAGTACTTACCGAGTTGAGGTTTTTCTCAAAGGAAAAAATTTCAAACTGAAAAATGTTTCAAGTTCAGGGAAAAATGAGAAGCACTTAATTTGTCTGCTCTCAAGTACTACTGGGACTGCACAGCCACGGATTCCCCAGAGAACCAGCCCGAAAGCACTTAGATGTCCTGAAGATGTCTGGGGCCTCTGCCCCTTTAAGAACATTACTAATATAACTATATTATAACTATAACTAATATTACTATTACTTAATACCAAATTGGTGCCTATCCCTCCTGCTACAGTTTGTTAAGTTAGATTTACGAGATTTGGAGCTGATCTGAATCTTTTTTCATATATCTCTATAGCCCTGTTACTCTATTCTAGCTCGCAATTGCCACTCTCAAAAGCATTTTTGTCTATAATGATGAATATCAAAACCTAACGATTTTTACATTTTGGATGTGTGTAAGAAGCTGAAATCCCATCCCTCTTCACTGTACTTTTTAAACAAGGAAGAAGCATGACCTTATAACATTTATAAACCATTTCATTTAAAATGAGTCCATGTGGACTACAATTTTTCAAAAAGAAACATGCACACATGTATCATTTAAATGTGTATTTTCATTCTGGAATTTTTACATATTTACAAGATTCATTAGCCCTCTGCTCCCTCTACCTCTGACCACAGTGCTCAAACCATCTGCAAATTTCTCATTTCAGTGACTTGTCAGTGCCTGCCCACTTGTTCAAAAATCAGTAGAACAGGCTCCTGGGTCAACAACTAACAATGGTAACTTCTGTTTTCTACAATTCCTGACCCTATCTTGCATTCCTAAAATACAATGGGGATTTTAGACACTCAAATCTTCTTACTCACACAAAGAATAAAAAAGCAACATGCTGTCAGCATGTTTTTCTCTCTGTTTGAACTTAGCGATTCAATCACTTTCAGGAAATTCCCCAAAGCGATGAGCTTAAAAATGGGGGGTTGATTCTCTTGCTTCTCGTTTACAGATAACTTTAATGGAGTGGAAATGCTATTTGTATTAATATATTTTCAGGTTAAGAGCAAGCAGGGTTTCTTGGGAGAATGTTAAGCTTTGCCAGCAGTTAAAAAACTAGTGACTGAAGATGGTTTCTCAGGGACTTCATTTTGTCCCTTTCAGACACGCAGGCTCACACGTCACCCCAGCCTGGCCACCTCTCCCTGCTGCTGCCCTGGGCAGGGTAGGGACCCTGCGTGTTGGAGGGTCCCTCTCACGAGCCCTGTGATGCTCCTTCACAACCCCCCTAGAAATGAATCACCTCGGAGGTGCTAAATCAGGCTAAAAGCATCTTCTGATCCTCTGAAGAGTGAAAGGAGAGAGACAGAAAACTGAAGCAAGGCCAAGCCCTTGCCCTGGCTTTGGCAAGCACAAAGACTTGAGTCTGCATTTTCATGGGTAACTGGTGAAGCATGAGGAATGCAACATGGGTCAAGTGAGTTAGAAGCAAATCCCAACAAAGGCAGCAGCTCTCTGGTACTTGACAGCCTGCTCAGAAACTGCAGCTATGTCAGAGGTACCAGTAAAGTTTTCTGCAAAACACCCCTTCCCATGCTTCTGTTTTTTTTTTCCAGATAATGAGAAAAATCTAAGAAGTTCTCCCAGCTGAAAGGAGAACATGGACAAAGTAACAGAGCAAATAGGTACCACATGTTATATTTTGGTTCCTTTGCATCTTTCACTCACTTCATTTTGGTGCTAAATTGCATGCATTCAGTAGGAATCTTCCTCCTTTGAAAATGTCACTGTGACTGATGACAAAGCTGGAGAAGATAAACATCACAAAACGCTGTCAGGAGAGATGTAGGGGATATATATTAACTTTGATGTAAGCCTTTTATGGCATACATAAAAATAAATGATCTTAAAAGTTAATACCAATCACTGCACACATATATGTGAAATCATAAGAGCCATCAGTGAATTATAGATCAGCAACTGAGTAACAGGACCCGTGTGCTACAGCACTGGATAAATCACATTTACATAATCCAGCTGTGCTTCTCCACACATATCTCTGCAAAGCATCATTTCATTACTAAGACTGCTTCTCCCTGTGAAATGTAAATCTTGCAGTAGGGGCCTGCTGAGATGCAGGGCTGAGTGCAGCGCAACTCCACCACGCTAATTAACAAACAGGCAAGCTTGATCTCAGAGTAAATGTCGATCCTTGTGATTAGAGAAATTGCTGCATTGGCATTTTCTTTACTACTTAAAGAAAGCGACTTCAGAGTCTTTTCTTTAAATGCCAAACCACAGCACACTCTCAGGGCCTATGCTAATATTCAAGTCTGTCCCTCTTCAAATTCACTCTATCATTACCCTGGTTTCTTCACTTTCTTCTTTTTAAAAGAAAAATGTTATAGGGTAACTTTATAATAGGTGTATATCAGTATAAGTATAGTACGTATGTAACATTATAAAGATGTATAATCTAACACATCTTTTACTTTTCAATAAAATTAAGCATAAGACAAATTAAGACACAAGGCATTAAGACAGAAGACACTGGAAAGCAATCACATTGCAAAAAGAGCAAGCTTGGGAAAGAGACAGAGGCTAGAATAAGCTAGAGCTCTCTCTAGCACAAGTCAGGGAAGAGATATGGCCTAGCACATAACAAAGAAAACCACTATTATTATCCATCCCATGAGTGATTTAGAAGGAAAATTTTCTTGCAGTTCAAAGAATGAAAGCGCATAGTTTTGAAACCACCAGCTTGCTTTTTTCCTAGTGTCTGAAAGCATTTTCCACAAAAATTTTGTTACCAAACCTTTCAAACAAAGCAGCTGCAACCCGAGATGCTTGCTCTTTCTCTTCTCGCGACAGACATAATCAAAGCCAATGCAATCTGCTTCACTGCTGTAGGTAGATACATTGGGACCCACTGCCTCCAACTCCCCTTCTGAATGCTTTCCACATCAGTCCCATCCTTCCATTTCTGGCAGGATCCCCATTTCCATCAAGTCCCTACAGGCACAGCAGGTCATGCACAGAAGCCATCGCTTAGCTTTGGTGCAAATTACTCCTGACAAATGGAAAAGTGGTATCTTGTTTTGACTGAAGGTCTCTGGATTAAAGGCACTCATCCTCCTCCCCACACCCACAGAGATTTCCAGTGGAAAGAAAGCCAGGCACATAGGCATGGAGGGACTTACTGTGCGCTCCCTTGGAGCATGTGACTGGGGGCTGAGAACCATAAGTCACACCTTAAAGTACAGCCCTAGGGGCTGACTGTTACACTGACGGAACAGTGCTACAACCACACAGAGTTTTCTCAAGTGCTTTTGTCTAACTGGGAATGGATGAACATCTTAGTGGATGTGCCTTTGACTCAGCACCTTGTGCCTTGCAGAAAGACACTTGATGATTGACTGGTACAGATATTCTTGCCAAGTACAGTAGCAAGCTGGAAAAGGAGTTTGTTATTCCCAACGATTTGCTCCATTCTTGTTTTAAAGACATATTGCTCTTTATGTATAGTTCATAACTTTTATATCGAAATAGGAAATTCAAATCAGGACAACCCTACTTTTACTGTTCAGACATTGGATTTTAAGGCTTCAGTCCAGTCAAGCTTCTGCATGCTTTCTTGGGCTGGTGAACAGAAGAAGAAACAAATCTCTGCAAAAGCTTCTCTCCAAAACTCCCGTGCTATATTTCCATTTCCACATTAAAATTTGCTCCCACTTAAACCACATATAATCCCACTCTCTTTCTTTGCTGCTTATGAGTGTCACAGTTTCCCTTCAGCCACAAAACATTTATTCATTCAAATGGCTCCTTAAACCGCATTTCACCTTGCAAATCTTTCAGGGATGGTCCCTGATTCACTCACGTGCCCACAGTGATGCTGTTCTCCCAGTTCCTCTGAAGATTGGCTCAAAGTTGGGTTACATTGCATTCACTGGGCAAGGATCCGTGTCTTTTCTGCTTTTTGCCTCTGAGGAATGGAAAGAGCTCAGCAGATGAGCCCTATTTCATATTTGACAATAAAATTGGTTACACATACAGAAAAAAATGTTGGTCATAACATGTACTGCTAGATATAGTAGCAGCAGAGGAGTGATGATTCATTCAAAATCTGCTTGACAAATAGCTACCGGAAAGAGAACTCTTCTAAATGTGATGATGTGCATGATAGCATCAGGATACTTTCCATCTCAGTTCTTGTTTGATTTCAGCCAGCCAGAAATAAGCTTGTCCATGAAACAAACATACTCCGTTCCCCTCTACTCCCAAAATATTAAGAGAATATCCAGTTCACGGGAAAAAGAAATAAGCATTTTCCTTCTATTCTAATTAACTGGCATTGCTGTGTCTTGAAGACTCCACTTGTCAAAACATGTGTAACTTGTAGCAGTTTGCTATTAGTAATGATGTTAACAATGACCTGTCAAATTAACTAAAAACAAGTGAATTAGGATTGCCTGTGATACAGACAGAAAGCCTGATGAGGATGTCAAAACTAACAGAACAGTTTCAACTCTGGTGGTCTTCCAGGATTATATAAGACATACTTTGAAAGGTCAGAAACAGTTAATCAGCTTAACATAGAAGAATCAACCAGAACCATCACTTTAGAAAGATTTCTAAACAATATAAATGCCTTGGTTTCTCCAAAAAAAAAAATAAATAAAAGAGTTGTCTTAAGAGCTTATTATAAAAAGTCTCTTTGCTGCATTCTGATATACTCTGTTATAATCATATGTTCTCATTGTAGTCCTTTCTAGACATAAAAATATAACTGGAGTTTAGAAGGACCATAATTCATTACATCAATTCACCACAACTTTTTTATGTTCCTTAATTGAATGAAAGGAAGATTTTGAAATATTTCTTGTTCTGAAGGTTGTCTTTAGGAATGAAAAGGCTTTCCAGTATGCTTTGCCACTGAAAGGGAAACAAAATTTCCGGTAAGCAAAACATCAAGTGGCAGCTTTAGGAGCATACAGAAAAAGACCTGAACTTAAAGCTCTAATTATTTTGAAAACATAGCCCCAAATCTCCTGCCTAGAAGAAATGCTTCTCTTTGTCCATCCATGTTTCAAATACAGATATGCAACCAAAAGGGGAAAAAAAAAGAAAAAAGAAAAAAAGAAAAGATTAAATGCATTAAAGTCAACATCAGTGAAAGGGTTTATTAGATTTTCTATGAATGTAAAACTGCCAAATCTGCAGATTTTAATTACGTGTTTTCTTAAAGCCAAATTTCATGTTAAAATACATTGGCACGTCATTCCTAACTATATTGTAAGTTGGCAGGATTCAAATAATGCATTTATTATTAAATGAAGAAATATAAATTTCGCACATTCTCAGCACATGCAATAGAGTCAGAATATACCGAACCCCTGGGGAAGGATATATTCTTGTACTATACGGACTTCATATAAACACCCGAAACATTCCAGTTTTCGCTGTCTTGGAAATAGAGAAGTGGTCTGAGGTTTATGGCTAAGACCTGCCTCTGGGTCACAAAAGGAGAATTCAAAAGAAAGAGACAGAGTTAGTTGCTAAGAGACCACAGCTACTGAGCACATGCTGTTATCTAATGATATGCAATGAAGGCTTTGCAAAGAGAGAATGTGTAATGTATCTCTACGTACCAATAACTGCTGTCATTTACTAAGGGTAAAAAACCCTAATAATAGTAGAGGAAGCCTCTCATTGTACGTTAAAACATAGAAATGACTAAATAGAAAAATAAAAGTCTTGAGGAATAAAATCCCTTGAATTTATTAATTCTTTATATGCTTTTAGGTCACACCTCTGTTATTAATTTGCTGATATTAATCCTTATCTTATGATCAGCAATATAAACTTCCATAACATTGAAGCACACAGAAGAAAGCAGTCACTACCAGCTTGTTAATTCCAGAACTAAAAGGATTGTATGTGATGTTCAGATGACACAGTTCCACTTTTGTCTATGACAGGCTTTTAACTGGCAGGGTCCCTGTTAGGAAAAGCCAGCTTTGGGCTTCACCCTGAACACAAGGCAACACTTAATATTGGAACCATCAAAAAGGCAAGCTATTTCAACATTTTCCGGATTCAGATTACAAAAGCCAAGAAACTGTAAAAATAATGGGAATTCCATTTAGAACTCTATTTTCTTTATTCTATTCACTGCTCTTAAAAGTTTCACCAAACTGCTGCAAGTAAATCAGAAATATTGTAAGGAGGACAGGATGGCACTGCTCCTGAAGCTCCTTTGCTCTGAAGTGTTCCTAATATATTTTTCCTTGAGTAAAGTATTCCTTCTCTCTTCCTCCTCCCTTTCTTCTCCTTGCTCCCAAAAATTTAAATCTGCCTAAACATGCAGATGATTAGGCAGTCCAGGAGCTTACCAGCCACCCCAAAGTTAGCCATTCCTGCTCAACCATCCTCAGCTAGATTCAGCATCCTCTGAAAACCTCTCTATCCTCTGGCTATAAAAGGCCCTTACATAGCTGAAACCAGTCACCAAAGTTTTACATGGCTATAATTTGGTAAAACCAATTGCACTCATACTGTGCTAAGATCCAGTACATCGATGTACATCCTGTCACTTAAATTTCTTTACGCAACTTATGCATAAAAAGCATAAAGTATATAAAGCTCTCTAGCACAAAAAGGTAGGTTACTTACAGAACAAAAACTAAACCATGCTACTCCCACTGCTTTTCCTTGCAACTGCATAGTAAAAGGTGACTTTAAAGTTGTCTTCCACACTGCCTTTCCAGAGAATTTTTCACCAGCACTGCTATACCCTGCACCAGCGCTTTTTTCCAGAATGAAGTGGCCAGAGGGAGAGTGAAGCTCTTGTTCCTGGTTGTTATCTGATGTGAATAATGATGCTTCCCTGAAGCTGTGAATCTGGTGTATGTTATTCATCCACAGAGCTACAATGGTTATTTGCTTCTTAGCAAAATTATTGAACTAATAAAGTGTAATTGTTCCTTTGCTGCTATTGTGGTCAGTCACATATCCAGCTGTTGTGAATGTGCACTCTATTCTCCTGCCAAAATTCGCAAATAAATTTTTAGAGAAACAAAACATTATGGCATTCTTTTCTTAATGCATGTGTTTAATTACTGATAAAAAGAATGGGAGTTGTAGATGTGAACTAAGGAAAAATTCTGTGTATTCATTCAAATTAGATGAGATTTTTTTCCTCATAAATTCCCAAAGGCATTAATTTCTATTAAAATTTCTTGCAAATTTTCCTTTGAATGTTCAGAAACAGAAAAAGCAAAATTTTCAACCTGTTCTTTATCTTTTTCCTTACTCAAAATGGCTAACTAAATCTTCAAAGAACAAGCAAATAGGTTCCATTATAAAATGTGTGCCTGTATCTCCTATCAGTGTCCACAATCAAGACAGAAA